>JANEYF010002428.1:0-423627 GCA_029963845.1 Rhamnusium bicolor | reverse complement strand
TAGATTAGATTTATTTCCCAAAAAATTACTGTTACACAACAATAATAATACAAATATGCTTATATAGATATCTACATAACATAATGTGCCTTAATCAAAGCATAAGGGAAATAGCATTTACTTAAATAAGTTCAATCCTAATTAATATACAATACAGGTACATATGTACTTAAATAAGTTCAAACATTATAAGTATACAATGCATGGAAAAAAATATTTTTGGAAGTAAACCCTTTGAAAACCTTTTATGGTTGAAATGTTGTAGTAAAGTATTCTTCTAGATTATAGAACACGTAATTATTTAAAACTTTCTTTAGCCTAATTTTGAATAAGTTTTCGTTGTTTATGCAAGTAATAGAATTTGGTAAGTGATTATAAATTTTTATTCCGGAGTATAAAGGACCTTTCCTATTTGTGACATATCTATAATTTGGTGCAATTAGTTTTAAGTTAGATCTGGTATCGTAATCATGAATATCAGCAGGTGTCGATATTGTGTTTCGCTGTCTGTAAATTTGTATAGCTAATTTATATATATAAAGATTGATTACAGTGGGTACACATAAGTTTTTAAACGCTGTTCTACAGGATTCTCTTGGGCCAATACCACAAATTTCTCGCACAGCGCGTTTTTTGTGTAGTTAAAATTTTTTGAAAATAAGTTGCGTTTCCCCAAAATTCTACACCATATTGTAGTATGCTTTGAAAATATGCAAAATACACTGATAGTGCCGCTGCAAAGCTGATATTTTCTTTGATGTTCTTTATTGCATAAATTGCATGCCCAAGCCTTTTATTTAAATCAAAAATATGCGTCGACCAATTTAAAGATTTATCAATATGTATTCCTAAGAATTTAGTATCAGTTGCTGATATTATTTGTCCTAAGTCAGTTTGAATATTTATATCTAAGATTGGTGCATGGGGTTTTTCAAAAGTTATATTCATTGTTTTTTCGACATTTAAGAGCAATTTGTTAGCATGAAACCAGTTTGTGATACCGTTCATTGCCTCTTCACTTTTAACTTTAAGATCGGTCAAATTATCATCATTCACTATGATACTGGTGTCATCAGCGAACAACGAAAATTGTAATGAAGGGAAATTATCGACAAGATCATTTATATATATTAAAAATAGTATCGGACCTAATATGGACCCCTGAGGCACTCAAAATTTGATATCTTTTGCTTCTGTAATAACAGTTTTTCCAATTTCCTGAGATTCGTCATAAAGTCTGACATGTGCAGATCTTTGTTTTAAATACGAAGTAAACCACAAAAAGTGGTGTACCGCGTATTCCGTAGTAGTTAAGTTTCATTAGTAAGATATGATCTACACAGTCAAAAGCTTCAGACAAATCGCAGAAGATACCCATAGGAATGTGTTTATTTTCTAGAATATTATTAATATAATTTATTAGTTTAAATGCAGCGTCAGATGTGCTACAATCTTTTTTTGAATCCAAACTGAAATGGCGTTAAAATTTTATATTTTTCTAAATAATTTACTAACTGGTTTTTTACTATTGCTTCTAGTATTTTCGAAATTGTTGGCAGAAGTGAAATAGGTCTATAATTTGAAATATTATGTTTGTCGCCTTTTTTAAAAAGCGGCTTAATAGTTGCTATTTTGAATTTGTCTGGGAATATCCCCTGGGAAAGTGATAAATTTATGATATGCGTTAAAGGTTTTTTTAAAACTGAAATGTTTTCTTTTATTAATGTAATCGGAATTTCATCCCATCCAAATGATTCTTTAGGTTTTAACAGCTTAACAGTTTCAATTACTTCGTATTCCGTAACCGGCATAAAGTACAGGGAGTTCATGGTAGTTTTGTTTATCTTATTAATATAGTATTCCGCAGAATGTGTGCTTTGTAAGTTAGATGTTAGTGACTCGGCAATATCTATAAAAAAGTTAATAAATTTATCGGCTACTTGACAGGGATTTTTTATTACTATATTATTCTCAGATAGCACTATATGTTCTTGCATATTAAGATTTTTTCCCTGAAGATCGTTTATGATATCCCAGGTAGTTTTTATTTTATTGCTAGAGTGCAAAATCTTACTACTAAGGTATAGTTTTTTTTGCAGCGTGTATAACTTTTTTTAGAGTCTTGCAGTATAATTTAGTATAGTTTACAAAATCACGACCTTTATTTCCTTTCTGTTTTAGCTGAATTAAATCGCGCTTATGCTTGCACGAAATTCGAATGCCTGTAGTTAGCCAGCTTTTTATTTGTTATTTTCGAACTATTGATTTTTTTCGTGGGAAATGATTCATGAAAACAACCCAGCAAAAGTGAATAGAAGGTATCGTTTGCCATATTTGCATCAGTGTATTGCTCTATTGTACACCAATTTATAGATTTCAACAAGTTTTGAAACTTTGTATTATTATTTTTGGTAAATAATCTTTTTTCAGTAAATTTATTATCACTTGACAAATTGTCTTTATTTGCGATTTTTAAAATTTGGCCTTTATGATCTGAGAGACCCAGATCAATTACTTGTGAATTATATTGTGCATTTATATTTGTTAAAATATTATCAATAGTTTTGGAAGATGTAGGTGTTATTCTTGTAGGTTCAGTTATGGTAATTTTTAAGTCGTATATATTTAAAATCGATTCTAATGCATTTGTAATGTTACAATTTTCTGAAAAGTTTATATTAAAATCACCGCATATAATAAAATTTTTATGATGCAATTGGTTTAATTCAAATAATAATTCATAGAAGGAGTCCAAAAATATTGTTGTGTCGCCTACAGGGTCTCTGTATAGACAAATAACAGTGTACTTACTTTTTTTACTATGGACAACAGTGAATTCAAAAATGCAATTCTTTTTGTCCAGTTTTCAAATTGTTTACTTCCATAAAATCACTACGGTTTCTAGAATATATTACAACTCCGCCGTGTGCCTTTTTTTTGTCGGCAATAAAGGCCAACTATTTTATAATTTTCTATATTAAGGAAAGTCTTTTGTTCATATTTCATCCAAGTTTCAGAGAAACATATTAAGTCGACAATGGAATTTTTTTCTGGTAAAATATTATTAAGCCAAATATTAATTTCATCAATTTTGTTACTCACACATTGGATATTATAATGTAGTAATGTAAAATTTGATGTATTTTTCTCGATAGTATACTCTTCCTTACTTGCTATGTTCGTTTTATTGCTGTTTACTTGGGATGGTCTTGGGGCAAGGGTTTCCGTAATAAAAAACGATTTTGGTATCGGTCAATTCCAACATACTCCGGCCAGATGTTGGGATTCTCGAATGCTTCGATATGATTTACAGGTACTGCTACTTTAAAAGATGTATATATTTCGGGATTTTTTAGATTTCATCGTCTCACATTTAACATCTGGTATATTTTTAGAATATTTAGAATTTAGAATATTTTTAGATTGGATAAGGTTACATCTAGAAATTGACGAACAGCGATCGTATAGTTTCTTGTTGAAACCTAATGGTATAATTTGGTACGTTAGGGTGAGGAAACAGAACAGCTAAAGCAGGAATAAGTTCGAATTGAAGAAACTCTAAGTAGCGTTCTTAGTTTAGTGTTCCTTCAAAGAATTAATGCTCAATAATTCGATTACCGACAATTCCTGCTCATACATTAATTTTGCGAAGATATTGTGTGTGAACCTCTTGCATCCAATGAGGATTTTCTGTCGCCCAGTATCTGCCATTTTTTCTATATACATGACCACTTAAACAGAAAGTGGCCTCATCAGAAAAAAAGAATGTGTTCTATTAAATTTAAATTTCATTGTACATTACATGTATTTGCTCGCAGAATTACATTCCTCGATCAAAGTCGTCTTCCGACAATTCATGCACCAGGTGTACTTTATAAGGATGGTACTTAGCTGCTCGAGAAATTTTTGATACTGATTCCGTTGCCAAATCATAGTTCCTTGAGAGTTCTCTAACCGTCATATGGGGATTCTCTTGAACGTGTAACTGGATATTTGCCTTAACATCTTCAGCTACCTTTTTTGGTCGGCCTTTAGGTAAATCTCTAACTTTGGCCACGTTAGAGATAGAGATCTCTAAACTTTTTTTCAATTTTGCTCATACTAGATTGGCTAATCGGTAGACGGTCAGGATGATTTTCATTAAATAAGTTATATACTTGCTGTTGAGTCCGAACTCAGTCACCAAAACCAATCCTTAATTCGATATTTTTCCGTTAAATTCATTTTCTCGGTAAATAAATGTCACTTGAACTTACAGACTCCTAATATTAGAAACCTCAACTACGTTTTGCAAACTTAAAAATCTATTGAACGCTTACTATATTAGTGCCGTAAATATCTCACATTTTTTGTAAATAATACAAAAAGTATTCATAATAAAAACGTGTTTACTAGATCTTTGGAAACGTCTTTTTATCGTCTATGCAAATCCGTACAAAAAATTCTGGGTATTACATTTAAAATAACAAAGTTGATGTCACTTCCGGAAACACCGGAAGTGACACTGACTTTGCCGTATAACTCAAAATGTGCTAATTCAAAATTGCAAATCCACGTGTCCGAGCGTTTTTGGCAAAACCACGTTGTTCAGATTGTATTGAATTTATTTCTTTCATTGTGAACGTACTGTATAATGTAAGGTACATTATACAGTACGTTGAAGTTCTTTGAGAGGAAAATTAAGAATGTTTCTAGGTTAGAAGAATTTGACATCTAATATATTTGCTTCAAACTAGTGTCAGTTTAGTATGCCATAATACAGTTCAAAGTCAATCTACAGTCATAAACAACTAGCATATTCTTGTACGTAGACAAATATATATACAGAATTTCTCTTGAAGAAATAAGAGGGGTAAAAAATGATTAACTTGTATCACTAAAACTAAGGGAAAATTACAGAAGTACTTTTACGGACATCAACATTTGAAATATTCTAGATAAACTGACACTTAAAATATTTTTAAAAATAAAAGTTGTTTTTCATCTTTAAATTGATTTTGGTGGATATGCAAAAATAAAAGATTTGAAGTGCAATTTAAATAATTACTTAAACATACAGTTTTTTGACATTATTTGCTAAAGATTCAATGAGAAAATAACTGTTATCAGTTAATAATAGCGTAAATGATCATATATAAATTATGGAGCATACATTATTTAAAAGTAAATTGAAAGAAAACCTCAACAGCAGATAGACCATTATGGCAAAAGTACAATCTGAAGATGTCGAAAATAATTATAATAAAAGACTATAAATTATAAATTATAATAAAAATTTTATTAATATGGTATATGCATTAACAACAAGTTAATTATTAGAAAGTTAATAAAATTTATGTATAATAAAATATGGTATGTTGTATTTGATTCGATTGTATTGAGCCTGAACAAGTTCTTTAATTTAATGGTATACATGAATAAATATTGGAATAATATTGTCTGAACGTTATTTGTGGTATTCTCTAAATGTTTCGTTTTCTTTTTTGGGAGTGTGGGTTGTACCACATGAATAATTCTTCGTTATTTAAAAAATATAGTTAGTTACCCAGTATGTTACTGGAAAAATAAACCTCTGCGCTTGTGACTTTATTTCAAAAGATTAGTCAGCGGGTGTTTCTTGACAGCTAATATGAAATACAGAAATAATAATATAATTCCCTAGTTTTGGAAAACGAATATGTTTCCTTTTTCCAAGTTCTTTATCTTTATTTAGAATATGATAAGCGTGAAACTTGACACATGTATTATTTGTTTATGTAATATCCATAGATACTTACATAGAATTGTTGATACTTAAAAATTATACAATATTAATTTTGTGCAACTCTTTATAAACATCGGTAACCACGTTGTACCAAAATCTACAGAGCAATGGGCTAAACATGTTTCCCCATTCAATAATATTATTGCTTATTCCTTAATTTTCCTTTTTTTGCAGTTCGCTTCTTTCATTAAAATTTTTGCCGAATCCCAATTTCCAATTTCCAATTTAAAACATTTATTTGACATTAATTACATTATAAAAAACTTAAATAAGGCACGACACCTCGTGCAAATACAATAAATAAAAATATTTACAAATATACACACAGTGTTAGCCGTTTGGCTTTACAATATATATACTCGCCCGATATAAATTTCGGGCGACAAGCAGCAGGATAGTTTCCCTTCTTGGCAGAGGGATGCCTAGGCTGTTGGCCGATGTTAGGCCCAAGACGGCTCAGTTGTGCCTCTTTTGTTGTTGTCTGGCATAGGGACGTTTTCCTGTAACAACGTATAATATAAAGATTTGTACAGGACATAATAAAAATTGAAAATAAGGGCAATACTATAAATGTCGTTTTAGTCAGGTCATGCAGGAAAAAGCTAAAGAAAAAACCTGCTTAAGAGAATTGAAATTTAGATTGTCTGTAAAAAATGGGGTGGAGAGGCAGAAGGGGCGGTCATCGGAGGAAGTTACGGTTGGGGGTGGGTAATAATAAATATGAAAAAGGGTAGAGTGAGGATGTCTGTCATTGTATGTCTAAAAATAGGGTTATTCAAAAAATATTGGTAAGTTTTCGTGAAGTAATTTGTGCGTATGTCTGTACTGGTGGTAATGTCGAATGTCTGTAATGTGTGCAGTGAGTGTAGATTTCTGTATGTTATGTCTAAAAAATTTCATAGCCGTCTGTGTTATGTACTGTCTAATGTATTGTATGTTAGCGGTCTCGTGAAGTTGTTGTATGTTTACGTATCTGTTAGAGTTAGTGAGGGAGGCGGAGCAGTTTGTTTTGCGTCGTCTGGAGGCGGCCGAACTGAGTGTCCGACATCCTGTTCCAGACGACGCAACCGTAGGTTAATATGGGTCTGATGACTGTTTTATATATTAGAAGTTTGTTTCTGGTGTCTAGGAGAGATCTCCTATTCACCAGAGGGTAAAGTTTATGCAGGGCCATATAGGCCCTGTTGAGCGTTTTCGTAATGTGAGATTTAAAAAAACAGTCTCTGATCTAGGTGGACCCCTAGGTATTTTACCACTTTGGCCTCCTCAATAACTCTATTATTGATGGTCAAGGGAGTGAATGTTTTTATGTTGGTGAATTTCTTAGTAAAATTGATTGTCTCTGTTTTAGTCTCGTTGATTACGATTTTCCAGTCCTTGTAATATTTTAAAATATTAGTAAGGTGATACCGCAACTTGGTAGTTGCGGTTTGAGCATAAAAGGACTGGGCGTAAATTGTTGTGTCGTCCGCGTACATTATTGTCTGTGTTAGGGGATATGTGGGAATATCGGCTACATATAAGTTAAATAAAACCGGGGAAAGCACCGTCCCCTGCGGCACCCCTGCTCTTATTTGATAAAAGTCGGACATTGTATTATTAATTTTGACCGCAAAAGTGCGGTCAACGAGATAAGACTTAATAAGGGAAACAAAATATATGGGCAGTTTATGCATATGTGTAAGTTTGTGCAGGAGGCCTCCATGCCAAACAGTATCGAATGCCTTCTGGATGTCCAGGAGCAGCATTTTAGTACAATGTTGTTTATTGTAGCCCTCGATAACGTCGTGCACAACTTTGCACAACGACAGCGTGGTATTGTGCCCCCCCTCTGAAACCAAATTGTATGTTAGGCAGCAAGTTACCTTTATTAATAAGTTTATTAAGATTGAGCAAATATATTTTCTCGGCTATTTTGCCGAGAGTATTGAGCAGCGAAATGGGTCGGTAACTTGCTGCGAGGACAGGGTCCTTACCTGGCTTCAAGAAGGGCACAATTATAGAAGTTTTCCACGCTGTGGGAAAATACTGCAGCCGTATCGACGCGTTTATTATGTAGGTAACCTGGACAAGAGTTTTGCGTGGTAATTTTTTGTAAAGTATATTAGGAATTGTATCGGGACCTGGGGCTATTCTATGTCTATTTTCCCAATCACGTACATAAATTTTCGATTTTTTCAATTTAACCTTTTTTAATATAATCAACAGGATATTGGTATTGTTATGAAATCTCCAGAATCTCCAATATTAAGTAATATATTTATGGAGGATCTTGAAAATAATTATATACCCAAAAATGAAAAAGAAAAATATTGGAATAATAAATTCTATCAGAAGAAAACAAGATAAAATACTTGTTCAAAACAAGTTGGAACATAGAAAGAGTACATTAAAGAAACTGATTGCAGAGCAAGAAAGAAAATTTTTTTGTCTGGCTCTGGTAATAATTATAAAAAAATATATTCGAGCTTATGAATGAGCTTACGATCAAATAAGGCACACATTTTTGGGCACATCAAAATTTCTAGAGGAAATCTTGTTAATTGTCTTGAAATATTATAAATATTAGACAAATTCGTCACATTATTGCAAAACCATTTAAACTCTATGGGTTATTCAGTCCAACGAGTGTTATGCGTAGACATTTAGGAACCAGTTTAGAAAAGTAGAGGAATTTAGACGTGCATTTCGATGTCAGTTTCACAACAATAGTAAAACTTGTAAAACTGTTATGGAATAAATTCGTCACCGGCGTGAAAATGGTTCTGTACAAAATAAAGCAACTTGGACATCGAGGAACGGTTCGTAGCCCTGAAAGTATTGAATGACTTAGAATCGCTTTCATGGTACTTCCTAATTGATTTTATTGTCGACTATTACTTGTTTTGGGAATATCGAAGGAAAGCCTTCATGGAATTCTTCATAAGGACCTAAAATTCGATCTATATACCTTCTTTTTATGGGGCACCTGAAAGAATAGGTTTATGCAATTCGTCGTGCAAATGAGGAGTTAAGAAACTGAATTTGTGAAGAAGTTGCATGAATAAATGGATATTTGCTTTGCCTTGTGATGCATAATGTGCAAGCTAGAACTTAAAGTTGCATTTAAGTTACCGCACCCAAATTTTCAGGGGAAAAATTTAAATGAGAATGCAGAATGTGAATTTTTAAAGACATACGACAACCAAGCGTTTGTTACTAATCTAAGAGTTCTCTTACTAGTTGCTCATCCTTCTTGTTCCCTAAAAATTCTCTGACTATGCTTACAAATGAGTTCCAAGCTCTGAGCTTCTGTCAGTTGAGTGTTTCTTTAAAATCTGCATCGTCAAACAATTTTCCAATTTGAGGGCCCAATAAAGACACCTTCTTTAAGTTTGACGTCACTTAATTGGGGAAAAAGTTCTCTTAGGTATTTAAATAATTCCCAGTAAACACACATACGTTTTTAAAACGTATTCTCAACGTGTCATTGGTTGATAATTCGTGTTACGTTAGAAAATCAACCGTTCATTTATTGTTGGAAAAACAACAGTCTATTGTAACGTTAAGAATACATGTTTCTTTCACGAAAAATATTGGCAGTCCTTTTGACAACGTTAAATTAACGTTATTTAAGCGTTTAAATAAAAACGTTCTTTTAAACGTTTATGAAACGTCCATATCAACTGAATAATCTATTGAGGTCAACCGGAAACATTTTTAAAAGGTTTTGGAGTTACGTATGTTAGTAATACATTTTAAAATATCTGATATATTCGTTTCACATATACTAATATTTAACGTTGATAATTTCGTTATCTGAAACCTATAAAACAGCGACATTTTTAAGCTGTTTGTACGTAAAAAAGGCACGTTATTCAAATGGTGTTTTAGACATTATAAACGTCTTTCTAACGTATGCGTCTTTACTGGGTTCACCCTCTTCATTCATAGCCTTCACAAAATTCCTTTTTAGCCCAAGTTTAATATGAAGAGGTGGTAAAAGAATATTTTTAGGGTCTATAAGTATATTTTAACATTACTAGTTCCTGGTATATAGTTGGAAGTCTCTCCTACTTTCCTTTCCGGCCAAATTATTTTCACGTAATGTTCTTTTACTGCATGACTGTCCCACAAACAAAGAAAACACAAATATTTTGTAAAGTCTCTTTGAAGCCCTACTTAAGGCTATTACTTTTAAGTCCCCACATATTTGCCATTTGTATTTGTTGTAATTCATTTTATTTAAAATGGTGCCCATACTGCCATAATCTTCTTTCATTGTTACTGAATGGGTAATTGGTATAGATGGTTTTAAGTTTCCGTTATGTAGTAATACAGCTTTTAAACTGTAATTGGAGGAATCTATGAATAAGCGTCACTCAGAAGAGGAATGCTCGATATTAAGTTCCTGCATTAAACCATCAGTATCAATACACGCACATAGTGAATTTTCCATATTATAAAATGCTGAAAATGTTGCATTTCTTTTTCTAAAAGTTGTAATCTTTGTTTCATTAGCCAGTAAGTTCTACTTCTTAAGTCGGAAACCAAGAAGTTCTGCTTACTGTTTGGACTGCCCCAAGTCACGATCCAAATCATTCAATTTGTAACGGTGTCTGTTCGGACGCCCAAAATATGTAGCGAAGTATGTTTGGGCGTCGTAACAGTGTTTGCTTTCGGATAGCTGGTTTGGAGAATTAATCCAGGATTCCTGTTAGTTGTAAATAAGAAAGCCCAAAGTATACATAACAGAGTATATTTCATTAAAGCAAGATTTATCCAAAACATGAAGTTAAATAAACATAAAATCAGATTATTCAACAATAAAACCAAGTCAAATACAGTTAACAAATATTATTTACATTGGTGAAATTAATTTACGCGAAGTGTAGTTCGGTGAATGCACGGTGACGGTGGGCTTCAGCTCCAAGTACTGAAGTAAAACATCTAGTATTCGTTGCGGCGGTAAGTTTGAAAATTATTTAACGGCGGCGGACCCAGCTCAACACGCTGAAGACTCACGGCAATAAATAATTAGGGGACTGGTGACGGCGGTTGGTTTAGCAACTATTTACCAACAGTGGGCCCAGCTCAACACGCTGAAGACCCACGGCGATAAATAATTACTAGACTGGTGACGGCGGTGCAGAGCGGCAAAATGGCTACCAACACCAGGAGGTCAAGCTCAGCACGCTCAAAACCCCAAGATGCTACCAGACATTCAGTCCGGCGGCGTCGTCGTTGGATTCTGATTTCTAACCAAATGGAATCAAGCTCAACACGCTCAAGACTCCTCAACTACCCAGCTGAAGATAGTTGTCAGCAGAAAACTGAATCCCTTTCCTCGGCTACGGCCATTCTATTTATACCAAAATCCTGGCCTTGGTGACGTCAATATTTCATGGCGGCAGGAAGTACGTGGCAGCGCCTGCCAAACGGTAATTGCAGAAACTTCTAGGAATGAACATCTGCGTGGTTCATCATATGTCGGCAGGAAGTGCGCGACAGCATAAGACTAACGGGAATTTCCAAAACTATAGTAATGAACATGCGTATGATTCATTACAAATTCATTATAGGCAATTAAGTGAGGGCCACTAAAACTTTCTGGAGTATACAATGGGTCGGCACTAGTCTGGGCTGTCTGAAGAGTCGTTACTATTTCCATTACCTCCCAAAACAATATTTTGCCAATCTAAAGACGCAGTTGGCATTTGAAAGTCTAATGTATTGTGAGGAACAGGTCTTAGGGCTGATGGCAAATTCTGATATTTGATTTTTTGCTTTTTTTTTTGGAATATCCCTTTCTTATTACACAAAAATAGCAATCATCGAAATGTCTTCTTCTATTCTCTTTCATCCACTACACTAGTGATATGCTTCAACTTACACAACAAATGTGGGGAGACCATTGCTTGTCTTGATCTCTAACTAAAACTCCAAAATATAGAAAATCCACTTTTTTCAAATTTTTAGACAATGGCCTCGCTTGTGACTACACACGGAATTCTCCACAAATGTAACCAAAGTTGTCAGGTGAAGTTTTGAAACTTGGGCGCATTTGATTGGATATTTTTATGGAAACAGAGTTATGTAGACAAACGGAAATACTTTCTAACCGACACAATTGGGCACTTGGACTTCCAAGTGCCCAATTCTCAAAACAAGACTGATACTGAAAATGTCCCACTTTATTTTAACTCGTTCTTCTAATATTGCCGACCAGTCATAAAATTTATTACCTGGCGATATAATATGGTCTATTGTGTTCACACAAAGATAGTACGTATTAGGACTTGTCGGATATTTCTTCGGTTAACATGGAGGTACTAACAATATAAAACAGTAATGTGAACTATATTACAAAAATTGTGACGGCCAGTGTATTAATCAGGAAAAGAAATACATTTAATATTTTAATGTTGCAAATCACACTTTAAAATTAAAATGATGTATGTAGTTAACAAATCGCTATCTTATGTAGGAGATTAACCTCCAGTGGTCCTTATTAAAATAATAAGGCATGTCGTATTTTAATATTATAAAATGTTTATGAATGTTACAGGATTAGCTAGAGAATTACAAAAACCTCTAACAGAAAAGATCAGTCGAGGAAATTTTCCCTGTAGCCAGACTCGAATTCAATCCACTGCGTGCACATCTTGGACATTTGTCTTCGACACTATCGCGTTTATTTATCTAATATTATCTGGTAATGTCTACAAATAGTAGTTGAAAACTTCGCGCCTAATACCGAAAATGATCTATTATTGATCATACTTAACAGTTGTCAGACCCATTGTCATCTATGCATCATTAGTATGGTGGCAAAAATATATTATATACAAAACCTTTGGGGTTTTGTAAACAAGTTGATAAAAGTGCAACGGTTTGCATGTCTGGGAATCACCAGAGCAGTGAGGACCTGTCCAACAGCAGCCTTGGAAGCTCTTTTTCCTTTAGCCCGTTTTAATTTTGAATAAACGATTGAAATTTGGAACATCTTATATACTTAATAACGTCATTTTTTGACATATAAATGATTTTTTTCCTCTTCCCGTTTCACCGAAAATGACATTAACTTTTGATTTTCAAGTGGAACACTCTATATACTATTAAATTTTTGAATTCTACATAATTTTCTAAATCCAATGAAATGATACAAGTGACATTTCAAACGTCAATATTTGTTATAATTTAATTTATAGTTCTCCATTTAGGTGTTGTCATGGCTATTCCTATTAGAATAATTGATACGTGTAATGTTAGAAAAATCGAAATCAGGTTGAAAATACTAAATTATGTGATTTATGAGCAAATAAAGTCCATCAAAATGGTTTTTGGGACAAAACACAAATGGAACCATATTGGTACCATGGTACCATTTATTAGTAGTATTTCTAAGTTTATTCATACGCCTTATTACAATGTGCGATAAATACAATCAAAATTATAGCTAAGAGAAAATAAAAAAAAATACAATTTAATTATAATTATCTAGGTATACCTACATAAGGTGGATTTGGAATACAAAATAGAAAGACAAAACATTACAACAGTTGTTCAAACTGCTGTTTATTAACGTCAATGCACTTCTGAAATCGCATAGTTGTATCTCGAAAAACATTCGCCAATTTCTGGGCCGTTATACCATTAATGCGCGTCTTACTCGTAGCTACATGTTTTCATGGGTTGTAACGGCGATTGCGTAGACAATAATTTTTAAATGACCCCAAAAAAAAAAATATAGTGGAGTAAAATCAGGTGACCTTGGAGATCACCTGATATGACCGTTCTTCGAAATGACGTTTTCTCCGATCTTTGTTGAAGATAATCAGTTACTATTCTTGAATTATGTGAAGGAGCGTCGTCTTGTTGGAAATAGATTCTCTGTCCTAAATCCAATGTTAATTCGTTTAAAATGTCCTCAATCTCATTTTGCAGGAATCCCAGGTATCTGGCACCATTCAAGGTATCTTCAAATATTATTGGACCAAATATTGTACTTCCGATTATTCCAAGCCAATTAAAACCGAATCGCTCTTGAGAACTACCCTCTCTTAATAAATTTTGATTTTCTTGTGACCAATATCTCATATTTTGTAGTAAAGTAAACTAGATAAAAAAGTCTATAATCGGAAATTATTTTCGAATATACAGGGCAAGCCAAGACAAAATTACAGGATCAAGTGAGACATCTAATTAATGTTTTGAATTACTTTTATTTCCTAAAAATGTACAGGGTGGCCAAAAATTACTTTTTAATTAAGAACTATTTATATTGAATTTTCTCAACTTTTCCAAATGTGATGTGATGTGATGTAGAAATGGGAAACGAACATTTTTTTGTAAGTACTTCCCTATGGCTAATTGCAACCATTTACGTTTTATTGAGCAATAAGTACAAAATTCAAGAATAAGTTTAAAAAATGGAGGTTTCTTTAAATAATTCATTAGAAAAAATTATAATAAATGCTCCACATGTTGCCCATTTTGATTAATACACGTCTCTATGCGCTTTTGAAACTACTGTTCCTAAAATTGCCGGTGGGATGGATCTAAAAGCAGTTATTATCCTCTCCCTCAAATTTTGTATTGTTGTTGGTGTGTCTTTATAAACAATTTCCTTCACGTATCCCCATAAAAATAAATCCATTTTTGTAAGATCTAGGGATCTAGCAGGTCTTTTAGTGGGTCCAATTTCTTCCAATCCATTGAAGTGGGTAGGTATTATTTAACTGGTCTCTAACTGCATTTAAATAACTTGGTGGAGCACCATCTTGCTGAAACCACATCCTATTTCTAGCTATCGTAGAACTCGAGATATTGAAGTCCGACGCACTATTGCCCCACCCTGTATAAATCATTAAAAAGCATGTGTGGCTACTTGTATAAGAGGATTACGACCTTAGTAATTATTACTATTTGTGAAAAAATATATAATTCAGTTGCTTTAGTTCAAAACATAAATTTCAAGCACATTTTTTCTTGATTTGAAAATAATTTTTGTCTGTAATTTTCTATGACGTACTATAAATCGTCGCCCTTGTCGTTCCGGCCCTGACTGGTATTGATTTGAATTCGATGCCTTCCTAGTTTAAGTATATACATACTACAATTTAATAATAGAATGGCTAATTTTATCTAGCCTCACATGAATCTGAATTAAAGTGTAAACAAGAGTTTTTTTTTAATTGGTTGCACAATTCGATCATGCTCCACTAGTTATGATTCATACTTGGTACAGAGCTGTGCAATTTTTTATTTAAACTAGTACACGTTATTCATTAGTATTAATTCGCTCTTCGAAATAGCTTTCCTATTGCCAATATTTATGTTATCGAGGTCTCATGAATGATTACACATTATTAATTTTGACATAGTTTATTTTCGTGCGAGTCTGCTGTATTTAATGAGCTAGATTCACAAGCTTTATTAAAATTAAAGCATGGGAATGTGCTTTTTCAATAATTTTTGCAACTTTTTACATGATTATTTTGAACCCTACTTATCAAAAATTACAAAGTTTCAAAGTACTAACCAAATTATTTTACAATTTACACTTTTTGAATTGATGGAAATTGTATAAATTATTAGACAGATTACCTATGGGTTCACCCTTATCTCCCTTACTGCTCAAATTTTTATGTCCGATTTTGAAATTGTACTCTTTAATACAAAAAACGTTTTAGTTTAAAACATATTTTTCTGGATCCGTTATGTAGATGATGTGCTTTGCATTTGGAAAGGTACGAAAGGCAGTTAAATAAATTCTTAGGTATTCTAAATTCACTTAATCAGAAAATTCAATTCACATTAGAAATGGAAAATGACGAGGGTTTAAACTTTTTAGACATTAATATAAAAAATATCAATAATAGCTTAGTGTTTGACATTTATCGTAAACTTACTTGCACAGATACAATAATAGTAAATCTAAACAATCATTGCAAATAAAAATGGCACCATTCCACAGCTACATACATCCTATTAACATTTCCATTAAGCAAAGAGAATAATTTTTAAAAAAGAAGTTAACGTAATCAAAGAAATTGCGAAAAACAATGGTTATAAAGAAGACCTAATAGATAATCTAATAAAAAACAAACAAAAGAAAAAAAAATGCACGTAAAGAGTTTTATGCCGGTTCTTCTCAGGAATGCAATAAGAGATATAAATTTATTAATTATAGGCCTAACATCAGCAATAGAATTAGTAATAAGCTGAATAAACTGGGATGTAGAACAATTTCAGTAACTAAAAATAATTTAAGTAAAATGTTAATTAATATAAAGGGCCAAAACTAGAAAAGTTACAAAAACAGGTATATGAGTTAAAATGTAGTGACTGTGATGCTATATACATTGGACAAACTGAACGAAATGTAAAAAAGCTAATCGAAGAACACAGGAAATCTATTGTAAACAATGTATATAGTACGGGCATGTCAACACATTGTATAGAAAACAGCATTTTTTAGATTTAAATAATGTCAAATTATTCCATTCGGAACAGAAAGGAAAGGAACTTATCTATTAGAACAACTAGAAATAAGAAGGTTGTTAAAAATAAGAAAAATTTAACGAATGAACAACAAATGTTTACCGGCCACCATATTTTAAATAAAATAATCTAGATTTAAAAAAAATCATAAAATTTTATTTGTCAGATGTGTTATATATAAGCAATGTACACAATCTTTACTTTCAGTAATATTCAACTTATCTGTACTCTTGACAAAGGCCTAAAAAGCCGAAACACGTGTAGAGTTTCTAATAAAATATTTTTTTAAAAAAAGCAAATTTCTTTCTATATTTAAAATATTTAATAATGTTTCACAAGGAGTCAACCGCAGAATCAGTTCAGTGTATTTTTAATATTTATGACGATTCTGAAGTTATTGTTAAAAAATCGATAGTAGGCCGCCATTTTCTAAGATGGCGACTTACCCACAGTCTGGATTTATGAGGTATTTGGAAGTTTCCATCAATAGGGTTTAATTAAAAACTATAGTCAAATCTCTATTTACCTGCTAATTTGCCGAGTCGAATAAAGTTTTATATACTAACAATTCTCTACTACTAGGACGAAAATGGGTGGAGGCTCAATCCATTTGGGACACCCTGTACCTTTTAGGAAACCATTTGTCAAAGTGTCAACTGCACTTTTCTAAGTCTAACCATAATTATGCGATACGATATATCTATAAAATTTTAGGGAAGAAATTTATCAATTCTACCAAACTCACTCTCGAAAAAGTCTAGAACCAACCCAGATTCTTCTATTCCTTTTTCATACTTTCAATAAAATTAAATTCTAAATGACACTCAAATAGGTTTTTATAGCAATATTCCAAATATGTCTTTATTAATGACCGATGACATACTTTGTATGCATTTTGAATCATCCTATATATAGAAAATTTAAGTGTACAACACTGGCTAGTTGGAATCGGTGCGACAGGACTGTAACTTAGTGGTAAGCCGCCTGCGGAGAAGCAACTGCTTTACGATTGAAAAATTAAGCTTCTAAGAAGCTAAGGTCATCTCTAATTTATAACCCAGGTTTACACTCTGTCTTGTTCTCACTACTTTCCCACATAGTTTTCAATACACGTTGTTCCTGTAAAGGATATATTGTAAGCATTTTTGCTGATGAGCCGTATCATGCGTCTCCGCATGACGGTGCAGCTTGTCAATGTAAAATCAGAAAGCTGTTTGCTTCAACTATATGGAATAAAATAGTGGTAGACGGGAAGGGTTACCCGATTACTTTGCATTTCAAAAGTATTGAGCCCTCACTTTGAACTCCTATGAAAAAAAAGGCTAGACAATCAATAAAGACCATTTCTTCACGAACCAACACAGGGTGATCATTTTAAGTGTCTCACTCGATTTCATTGCTTTATTTTTCATATAGGAAAAGAATTAAAACTGTTCTTATAGAATTTTTTTCTGAGGAATTCAAATTCGAAAAGAAAAAACAATTGAATGTCAAATAAAAAAGTTATGGCCGAAAACTGAAAAATGCAAAAATTAACAGCCTGTATTATGCTAAAATGAACATATGACATTCCATTGATTTTAAATCCTTACCACATTCATATTTTTCACTTCCGATTTAACCGGATATTACTTCAAACCTTTTTTATTTAAAGTAATATGCCCTATATATTCAGCTTAGTTTAAAGAACGTTTCTTTCTGAATGCGGAAATATAAAATGTATTATCATTGACTTTCTTATTTAATTCGATATTGGGTTTTAAATTGAAAATAATACAGGTATGTCCTGTAAATCGAGGTCGTCTGTGAAAACAACTAAAAACATTTATGTGATTTATTTATTTAAGAAATTAAAGTATTTCAATAGATTATTAATTACAACAAATGTTGGTAAACATTACCGTTTTGCTGCAATCAGTGGTGAAGACGTTTGACCAAATTCTCTCTGCATCTGCTTAAAATAATTGGGTTGTTAATTATATTTCTTGTTGAATTCTTAATTTCATCAAACGCCTTTGGCACCGTTTGCACAAAACAGTAATGTTTTCGAATGTTTGTTGTAAATAAAATATACAGAATTACTTTAATACATAAGAAAATTATATCATGTTATATTTCATTAGTCAATGGGAAGTTCGTCAGAATAGGACAAAAAAGAAACTAATTCAGTTCAATCGCTAACGTTTCGACTATAATTTAGACTTCTTCAAAGCTCTACAATAATTAGAATACAATTATAAAACGAGACATAATTAAATTAGTGTTTTTGATGGACCATAATTGTAGAGCTCTGAAGAAGACTAAATTATAGTCGAAACGTTAGCGATTGAACTGAATTAATTTCTTTTTGTCGTATCTCGACGAACTTCCCATCAATTAATATTTCTTAAGGGCACAAATATATCCCTCATAATATTTCATTAGACTTTTATAATACAATATTATATCTATATAAAAGTCGTCTCTGGAATATATCGCTACCTCCTGATCTCTAATTACAGCAGCTTCATAATCCTCTGCCAAAGGAGTTTCATTTTACTTATTAATACCATTGTTATCTGTAAAATGGTAAAAATGTAAGCAGTTACACAATTCCAATAGACGTTTTGATCTACTACCCTGATGCATTTAAATGAGGGGGATGGTAGTGCACCAGAAAACAGCCGAATGCTTGCAGGAGTCTCACGAGCGTAAACTTCGTTCTATTTAAAAATCTGTAACTCAAAAATTGTATAATATAATAGAAAAGTTTTTAGACTGGCTTATTAATAGTTGGAAAAAGTTTTGTTGGATAATGGTCTTTATTTTGAGAAAAATTATTTCATCAATTTGCCTACATTTCGGTAAAGTCCGAAAAATGTTCTCAAAATAAGGACTCCGGCCCAAAATACTTTTTTCTAACTATTAATAAGCCGATCTAAGCGCTTTTCTATTACATAAGAAGAAATTGGAATATCTTTGACATTACGGGTTTTTTGAAGATATTCGTAATCAATATGTGCCCTGAGGATGGTAATAAAACTTACTGAAACGTCGGGAAGTTGATGAAGTAGTTTTTCTCAAAATAAGAACCATTACCCAACAAACTTTTTTCCAACTATTAATTAGCTGGTCTAAAAACTTTTCCATTACATAAGAAAAAAATTGAGATATCTTTGACGTAGGATAGATATAACATTATGGGTTTTTTAGAAGATATTTGTAATCTATATGTGCTCTGAGGTTGGTAATAAAATTTACCGAAATGTCGGCAAGTAAATGAAGTAGTTTTTCTCAAAATAAGGACTATTAACCAACAAAACTTTTTCCAGCTATTAATAAGCCGGTCTAAAAACTATGTTATTACATAAGGAGAAATTGGGACATCTTTGACGCAGGATAGGTACAACATTATGGGTTTCTTAGAAGATGGTCGTAATCAATAT
This sequence comes from Rhamnusium bicolor, assembly GCA_029963845.1. Lineage (NCBI taxonomy): Eukaryota > Metazoa > Arthropoda > Insecta > Coleoptera > Cerambycidae > Rhamnusium > Rhamnusium bicolor. Next base: position 403,953 of record JANEYF010002428.1, on the reverse strand, counting down.
GTGACCTGAGGATGGTAATAAAATGTACCAAAACGTCGGCAAGTTGTGAAGTAGTTTTTCTCAAAATAAGGACTCTTATCCAACAAAACTTTTTTCAACTGTTAATAAGCCGGTCTAAAAACTTTTCTATTACATAAGAAGAAATTGGGATATCTTTGACGCAGGAGAGATACCACATTATGGATTTTTTAGAAGGTATTCGTAATCAATATGTACCCTGAGGATGGTAATAAAATTTACCAAAACATCGGCAAATTGATGAAGTAGTTTTTCTCAAAATAAGGATCCAACAAAACTTTTTCCAACTGTTAATGAGCCGGTCTAAAAACTTTTCTATTACATAAGGAGAAATTGAGATACTTTTGACGTAGGAGAGATACAACATTATGGAATTTTTTAAAAAGTATTCCTAATCAATATGTGCCCTGAGGATGATTATAAAATATACCGAAACATCGGCAAATTGATGAAGTAGTTTTTTCCTCTTACCCTTACCAAACAAATCTTTTTCCCACTATTGTATAATATGTTGACCTGATTTTTTTCTTACTTTTCAGATGTTTGGGCTACATTTCATGCACATATAGTATATAAAAATTTCGAACGTTTATATAGCCCGCACATCGAAATTTTCAGTACACTAATTTCGTTGCTGTGACTTTAGGGTTTAAAAAATAATCCTCAAGTAATTTTAAAATTCCATTACTACATATAGAGGCGCTAGTATATAAGTATAAAAAATCCCCTGATATCGGAAGAAGTTAATTTTTATCGAAAAGTAAACGTTAAAAATCACGAATTCTTGAAATAATAATAAAAATAATAATAAATGGTTTTTATTGGCACATAGAAGTACAGCAAATGGCAGAGAATTTACAAAAATTAAAAAAAATGCCAAAAGACAGAGTTTGGAACAAGTTACATTCTTATACTCAACCTCACAAATTAATAAAAGTATTGTATACAGCTAAGAATTTTTATAAAAATTGAATAGTATTACAATTGCAGTATATACAAGCATATCAACATATACACATATATAGTTATGTACAAAATAAATATTTCTATTTAATATATTTCCTTCCACAATAACGTGTACAAAAATACAACAAATTTGAAGAAAAAAAACAATAACTGATTAATAATTACAAAAAGAAAAAAAAAATAAAAAAAAATACTAATAATAATTATAATACGATATCAATTATTAATGAAATTTTATTAGGTCTTTAAGCAGCATAATTTTTAGTTTCTTTTTAAACTCATTAGGAGATAATGCTTTAAGTTCAAGAGGAATTTTATTATAGTATTTAGGAGCATAATATGAGAACGAACTTTGGAAGAGAGAAGTTCGATATATAGATATTGTTAGCAAACCTTTATGCATCATGTTAATATTGTGTACATCTGCCATAAACGTGATTTTGTTTACCAGGTATGAAGGCGATTCAACTTTGCAAATTTTGTGAATCAGACAACAGATATGTAAATCTCTTTTTGACGTATGTTCAGCCAGTTTAATTCCTGGTATTTTGAGGAAATGTGATCGTATTTTCTGAGCCCAAAAATAAAACGTATACAAGTGTTCTGAATACGTTGAAGAAGTGTGGTTTCAAAAGCTTTTGAAAAAGGGTCATATACTGCATCAGCGTAATTCAAATGTGATAGGACCAATGATTCACATAACATGATTTTGTTTTTCACATTTAACAAATTTCTACTATTATATATTAATTTTAGTTTACTAAAAGCATTTTTTATAATATGTGGGACGTGTTCAGAAAATTTAAAAGACGTGTCAATATATAATCCCAGATTTTTGGAGACGTCACTTATCTGTAGCTCATCACCGATTATGCGAACTTTCATCCCATCGGCAATTGCCCTACACGACACTTTACGCCCTAATAGCATTATTTTTGACTTGGAGGGGTTTACAGTCAGACAATTTTCTGATATGGAGACTAAAGCCTGGAAATCTTGATTTATTTTCATAGATGCATCATAACAATCTGTTCTCTCAAAAGAATAATAAATTTGGGTATCGTCTGCATAGAAATGACTACCACAATACCTCAAGCTATTCTTAAAATTTGAAGTATATAATGTAAACAACAAAGGTCCCAATATAGAACATTGAGGTACCTCGGAGACAACATCAATGGAAGCAGATAAATTGTTACCAATTTTAACTCTTTGTTGCCTGTTAACCAAATAATTTTTTAACAACAAGACTGCATTCCCACCAAAACCCAAATAATGTAGTATCGCCAGGAGAAGGTCATGGTTGATTCTGTCGAAGGCTTTTGAATAATCAAGTAAGACGAGGAATAGTTAAATTATCTTTATCAGTCTCCAACAGAATATCATCCATGACCTTAAGTACGGCGGTTGTACAACTGTGATTTGCTCTAAAACGAAATTGTAGCAGTTCGAAGTTTTTAAAATGAACTTTAATCTGATAGTTTAGGATTTTTTCCAGAATCTTAGAGAGCACTGGTAGTATACTTATTGGCCGAAGGTCTTTAAATTCTTTAGAATTATTAATTTTGTAGAAAAGTAATACTTGTGCTAACTTCCAATTGGCAGAAAATACATTAGTTTGAATACAGAAATTAATTATATGAGTTAAGTAAGGCAAAATGGTAGAACAACAATATATAAGCATAATTATAGATATATAATCAGAGTCCGATGATTTAAATGTTACTGAAAGTAAATTTTTATGAACTAGATCCTCAGACAGGAGAAAATTTAAATTCAGAAGTATTAGGTTTTACATTGTTATTTAAGAGAGATATTGTATCTTTATCAACATGACTTACAGATTGGCTAGAGGATATGAAATAACTATTAATATCATTGGCATCTCCTAATTCTGGGTGTAGGTCAATTGTAGTAGATTTATTATAAATATTCATATCTCTAAAACATTTCCAATTATCTTTATTATTATTACTGTTTAAGACAAAATTTATATAGGCTCTTTTTTTCATTATTAATAGCAGTTTTCAGACAGTTTCTTAAATTCTAGTAGTAATTCCAGTGAGCAGGGTTATTTGTTAGAGGAACATGAATATCAAATAAATTTAATATTAAAGAACAGAAAATGGTGACTATCGTTAATGTCACTAATTTCATAAATTTGCCAAAAAGGAGTTACATTTATATCATTGAGAAAATTTGAGTAATTAAAATGTTTAAAGTAAGGCTGGGAATTTTCCAGATTTTAGTATTCGAATATTCGTTCGAAAAAAATATTCTAATATTCGAACTATTCTGATATATTATTCGGATTCGGATTATTCGAATTATTCCAGTATTCGGATATTCGAATTATTCGAATATCTATTCGAATAATTCGAATATTCGTATACTCGAATATTCCGAATTATTCGAATAGATATCCGAATAATCCGGATCCTCGATTATTCATTATTAATAGGTATAGCACTGAATACTAGTGAATAGTGAATACTCTATTTGAGTATTTGGTTGGATAGACCACAATAATAGTCGTGACGTAATCCACTAAGCAGGCAATTTGATTTGCTTTCCATACCCACAACAGGGTATGTCTCCTGTACATGTGCTTTATGGGTCAGAATTATTTAGTTAGTATTTTATTTTAGGATTGAGGCGCTATTGTTCACATTTAACTATTGAAGCTTAAATAAAACGAAAACAGAGCTAGTTTATTATACTTCTGTGTCATAACTATTTTTCCTTTTCGAAAAAAATAAAAGTGCTCTAAAATTAGAATGTTTTTTAAAAAAGACGCAGATTGTGAACGTAAAACAAATACATGAAAAGTCAATAGTTAAATATTTACAGGTTTTCTAAAATTTAAAATTTAATTTTAACCACTGCCTTAGAACAGTAAAAATAAGGTCGAGGCGAGAAAGAGTTGGAATAGTTTGACTGGGAGTAAAACGTGCCACTAATGTGGTCTATTTATATATTTGGATTTTAGAATAGGTACCTACCTATACCTACTATCTACCTACTTTGGTTGGATGCATATTGCATATCTATTCGTACATAATTTAGTAATATATTTTAATATTCAAATTTACTCAAATATAATCAAATATTCGAATACTCGAATCTATTCGAATATTCGATTATTCCAGTATTCGAGTACCTATTCGAATATTGAAATAATTTCCCATTAGAATAATTCGTATTCGAATACTCGAATATTCGAATACTCGACTTATTCGTATTCGATTCCCAGCCTTAGTTTAAAGTCACGAAAAGTGCGAAAGATTGGTTCCTTTGTTAAAACTGCACCAGCAATATTACATGGAACTAAATAGTGGTCTGAGATAAAGGGAGCATCAGAGACAGAAAAATCAACAATATTGAGAAAAGCGGAGCAGATTTTAGATCGATGATAGTACAACTTTTCTGATTATAACGCGTAGGTTTATTTACAATTTGTACTAAATCATAACTTGCCAATAAGTTATAAAAACGTTTAACTTCATGTCTGTCGACTTACAAAATATGGATATTAAAATCCCCTGTGAGGATAATATGGTCATATTGAGGAGATATTATATTCAAAACATCTTCCAACTCTATTAGCAAATTGTTAGTGATATAGCACGGAGGCTTGTAAATTAGACCAATAGCGTATTTAATACAGTTAATAGTAAGAGATAACCATAATTACTCCAATTCATTCAACCAGACATCTATTACTGCACACATTAAACTATTCCTTATATACATAGCTACACCACCACCTCTTCCAGTTCTATTCTTATGGAATGAGTTATACCCCGATAGCTTGACAACATTGACATTTAATTCGTAATTAAATATGATTTGAACGAAACAACTACTCAGCGGGCAAATACCACGACCTGCATTGGATTATACCTTCAAATCATGATAGATCAGTAGCCAATATCATTTGTCAATACCTTATCAGACATAAACCGGTTTCTAACTTGTTAGTTCTCCTCAGTATGCCATAGGCTATAGAACAGGCAAATGATAGTGGCCAACCTGCTAGTCATATACTGACTAAGGTAAATTGAGTAGTGGTGAGAGGTATGTGAAACTTCTCATATGGTCCAAATGCTAATATCCGACCAACATCATAGATGTCCCTGTGGCGGATAACGACTTGCGAAGCAAGTACCGAGAGCGGCGATATCTAGCCTAGGTGGACTAAACTACTGTTATTAAATATGATTTGAATGAAACAACTACTCAGCGGGCAAATACCCCGTTCTATGTCTGGTTAGGAATTGACAAATGATATTGGCTACCGATCTATCATGATTTGAGGGTATAATCCAATGCAGATCGGGGTATTTGCCCGCTGAGTAGTTGTTTCGTTCAAATCATATTTAATAACAGTAGTTTAGTCCACCTGGGCTAGAGGTCGCCGCTCTCGGTACTTGCTTCGTAAGTCGCTATCCGCCATAGAAACACCTATGATGTCGGTCGGATAGTAGCATTTGGACCATAGGAGAAGTTTTACATACCTCTCACCACTATTTAATTCGTAAGTGAGCCATGTTTCGGATACTGTGATATATCGAAAGAACTGTTTTAAAACTCATCATTAAAGCTGCAAATCGTTTCTATGTATCATGGTTGTAGAGTACAGATGTACTTACTGTCGCCGGCATTCACCTTGACCGCGAAACTCTTTCTCTAGTTCAGTCTATTATTAGCTTTCGAGTTGTGTACACGTTAAGTCAATTGGGCGTATTGCATATTGCTTTTGTGTTTTTATTTTATTTGTTGTAATATATTGTTAATACTAATTTAATAATAAAGCATGGCAGACGTACGCAGGGGTAGAAAACGGCCATTTTCTGACAAAGTAAATAAATTCATAGGTGAATTCCCGGATTTATTCTATGATGGTGCTAAAATAATTTGTGCGAGAAAGATTTGATGTGCTGGGATAAGCCTGATTGTGGACTTCATGTAAATAGTGTACACCATAAAAATAAAAAAATGGCGTGCCTTCGACAACACAGTTTATGTTTGATTTACTATTAATGCTGATTGTATGTGATGTTTCTCTGCACATATTCGATAAACAACCATTTCGAGAGTTCTGGAATAAATACAATGCCCAGGTGAAGTTACCAAGTCGCACAACGTTATGTAACTATCTACCAACTGTACACGCAGACATGGTTAACATCTGTTGATAAGACAACAGATTGTAAAAAAAAATCTATTTTAAATGTTGTAGTACGAGTACTGGACCCTCTTAAATCGACAGTTCCACTGTTACTAGCTAGCAAAAGACTAAATCAGTGTACTAGCGAAACAACTACAAGGGTGGTGCTGGAGACGTTAGAAAAATTTGAACTGTCAAAAAGTCAAGGTTGATGTTTGTGACTGATGGCGCCGTGACAATGCGTTCGGTAGGCCGTTCTTTGCAAGAACAAGGTTGTACGTTTATATATGTTACGTGTAAAGTGCATGGCTTACATCCTGTGGTAGAAAGTATTCGAGAAGGTTTTCCAGAGGTGGGTGCATTAATAGCAAGTATAAAAAATGTATTTCTTAAATCTCCGTGCATTTCATAGCAAGTGTCCCGGTATTCCTGAACCACCACAGCTGATTCTTACACGTTGGGAACATGGTTGCAGGCAGCTTTTTATTATGCTGAATATTTCCAACAAATAAAAGCTGTGATACTACAATTCAATCCAGATGAGGCTGCAGTTATTAAGGAAAGCCAGACAAAATTCGAAGATATTTCCGTTGAAACAGCTTTAAAAAATATTGCGAAGAACTGTAAAGCATTACATGAAAACATAAAAAAATTTAGGAAACAGTGCATTATTGTTAGAACGAAGTAAATCTACTGCTACAAGCTATAGGTGACGCAACAAATGAGCGCGTTAAAGAAAAGTTTGCAAGTGTGTTAAATAAAGACACCGGTTTTACCAAATTAAGACAAATATGTGATGGTGCAGCCCCAGATCCGTTAAGTGCGTTCAAAGACTATTTTACGTATGCGTGTATTACATCAGTAGATGTCGAACGGCCGTTTTCAAAATATAAGTATACGTTTTCACCAAAGCGAACATCACCCATGGAGACAACCATAGAAACATACCTGATACTGCAAAAAGGCTACACATCTTCTCCAGTTTGTGATAAACAAGCTAGTTCATCAAGCTAGTTAAGAGGGTAAATTTTACATACATTGTTATAAATTGTAACAGTTTATTGTTTTTCGTATTAGTTAATTTCGCGTACGCCACTGTCCCATGGAACATTTTTGACAGCCCTACTCATCATTAAAACTTATAAAATTGGCGAGTAAAGACCTAATATTTAAGTGAGCAATTTTAAGAGATATAATTAAGTAGGTACTTAAATAATTTAGCAGATTAGGACTATAATTATTTATATTTGATATATTGAATAAAAAACAAATAAGTACTAATCCCTACATAAGGTATAAGAAGTTATTTTTTTATTTGTTATTTTAAAACAGTAAGTTGTATATTTTAAAAAAAGATAAAAATGTGGTTAAAAACTATTTTTATACGTACAACAAATAAATAAAAAGTACATCAATCACAGATATATAAAATATTATAACTAAAGCTGGCCGAGGTGGCTGGAGTACAGCCACGGTCTTGCGCTGGCGTCACACGTGCCAATTTAGAAGTGATTTACGCTGCAGTCTTATTTCAAAGGTTAATGCGTGAGGTTGTACCTATAAATTACACATAATGTCAAACGCGTCAAAGGGTAAAAAGCGACTGTACGCGGACACAGTGAATAAATTTATCGGTGAATTTCCGGATTTATTCTATGACGGATGCACAATAATTTGTAAAGTTTGCAATCAAGACTTAATGTGCTGGCACAAAACAGATTGTCGTCGTCATATCAATACCGCGCAATATCAAAATAAAAAAAATGGCATGCCTTTGACAACTCAGTTTATGTTTGATTTATTGTTAATGTTAATAGCCTGTAATATTCCGCTACACATACTGGATAAACAACCATTTCGTGAGTTTTGGAATAAATTATGTATTGACGAGACGACAGATTGTAAAAAAAATTCTATTTTAAATATTACAGTACGTGTACTGGACCCTCTTAAACCAACATTTCCACTTTTACTAGCTAGTAAAAGACTAACTGCGTGTACTGGCGAAATAATTACGCGTGTGGTGTTGGAGATATTCGAAAAATTTGAACTGTCAACAAGTCAAGTATTGATGTTTGTGACTGATGGTGCCGCGACAATGTGCGGGGTAGGCCGTTCTCTTCAAAGAGACAGTTGTAGGTTTTTACATGTTACGTGTAAAGTGCATGCGTTACATCTTGTGGCAGAAACGATTCGAAAATGTTTTCCAGAGGTAGATGCATTAATAGCAAATACAAAAAAAGTATTTCTCAAATCTCCCAAACGGCTTCGAGCATTTCACAGACAGCCGATTTTTACACGTTGGGGAACGTGGTTGAAAGTGGCTTTTTATTATGCTGAATATTTTCAACAAATAAAAGCTGTGATACTACAGTTCAACCCTAACGAGGCTGCAGCTATTAGGGCAAGCCAGACAAGCTTTCAAGACGTTTCCCTTGAAACAGATTTAAAAACTATTAATAACAATTATAGAGGACTACACGACGCAATAGAAAAATTGCAAAATAGTTCGTTGTCGTTAGTGGAATCGCTGCAAATAGTGGATGACGTAAATACACGGCTACAGGCTATAAATGACGCAAAAAAATAATCGCGTTAGTGAAAAATTCGAGAGTGTATTAAAGAAAGATCCTGATTTTAACAAATTAAGACAAATTTGTGATGGTGCATCTACAACTTCGTTAAGTGAGTTCACAGATTGTTTTACTTATGCCTGTATTACATCCGTAGATGTCGAACGGTCATTTTCAAAATACAGACACATTTTTTCACCAAAGCGAACATCGCTGACGGAGACAGCTGTAGAAACATACGTGATGCTATTATACTATAGATCTTCCCCACTTTGTGATGACGATAACCAAACTACTTGATAAATCTGCTTAAAAGGGTGAGTTTTATACAAATTTTTATAAAATGTAACATTATTGTTAAAATTTATTTCCATTTATTGTACTTATTCAAGTATTATGATATGATGTAAACATATGAGTCATATGACGGCTCTGTCGGCCAGGTGACCTCGGCCAGCTTTAATTATAACTAAAGTATATCTCTCAGTGGTAATCAAATCAGAATAGATATAAATTTAATAAATCACAAAAATATTCCGTCATCTTTTTTTTCTTTTTGAGAAGTTGTACAGAAGCCAACATAAGTCCAACAACCAACCAACCATTTTTGATAGCTCTAAGGACCCTCTTTAGAAATTCGTACTCAAAAATTATTTATCTTGTTGGAATGGGTCCTCTCGTTTTTGAAAGACGTGGTATAGTTTTGTGTTTGTTTACGCAATATTTATATAATTGTAAGTTTTATTTTTTTTGTACCTCATTATAGTTTCCTCTGTTTTTTACAATTTTGCTATGTAAATTTATCCTGTAATTGGATACTTAACCGGTTAAGGATTTTATTATAAATAAATAACTAAATAAATGAATAAATAAAAGAATAAAAGAAGTCGGTAAAATAGGAGCGTAATTATTGCTAGTTTTACTTTTATCCTGTTACGTAAAATAATAATAATATTGTCAGGAAAGAGTTTTCCACATTGCTATATAACACCTTCATGTTTTAAAGAAACATGCAAGCAGAACCTTATTACTTATTCAAAAATGTATCCAATGTTTTTCTTTATAGCTTTACTAAATTAATATTTTAATAGATACCAATTACACGAGGCTGGCAAGCATATGTTCCACAATAAAGTGGGGTGAAGTGTAGAAAAACAATCGATTACCAATGGAACAGTGTAATAACTTTTTGTCATTGTTGTTGTGTTATGGTAACTTGGTAACGATAAGGAGTTCTGTTTAATAATTTACCGTTACCGTGATACGAAGCCGTTTATTTCTCTAGATTTATATCTGGTATTTGCTTGTTCACTCGTTGCAAAACTTTTAATGCGATTGCTCTAATCCCACTATATGTTCATTAAAAAGTAACAATTACTTCACTATTGACACAAAATATGTGGACTGTGGAAATAAATTCATCAATTACTTTTTTAAATCTTGTATTATCGTTTGCTGCCATTACGAAATATATATCTCTTTAGGTATTAAGATGAGGATTTTCATAATTTTAATGTTTATATTTAAATCAAAATATTGTATACCATACATGGAAATTTTGGTTGTTTATTTTATGTTACTCAATACAGGTAAATCGTCAATACAAATATTTTAAGAAATCGTACTTGACGTACACCTACTAGACAAAAAAAACCACTTTTAAGTACCATTAATTATTGACGAACTAGTGCATGCGACAGTTGTAAATCGCGTAGTTCTCAGAAATAGTGCACTGTATCACTTTTCAACAAGTAGTATAACGAAATTTCAAGCCATTTCATTCCAGTTTGTAGTTTTCCGCGAAAAATTGTTTCTGCCAGTCTAATCCAGATGGCGCCACTGATTTCTACTGGAACAATTGGTTTGGTAGATTTTTTACATTTATAAATAATCCCTAAATATCTATTTCCCTTTATTGCTCATACTGTACTCTCAAATGTTTGCCTCTTTCCAAACTTTAATCGAGATTAGGTAGCAGAACACTACGATGCTACTTTCTTCTTACTAGTGTAGCGTTCTGAAGACAATATCTCTAGTTCAGCGGTCTCGTATAATTTATGTGTTTTCTGGTATTATCATGTAATTTTATGATCATCAATATTTAAAAAAGTTGCTGTATTGATTTAACGTATTTTGAGGTATTTATAATAACAAGTACCGTATTTATCTTAATTTACACCTTGGGCGAATTTGCTTCTTGGTGATCAGTTCACCTTGGTTGTTCTTTGAAAAGTCATCATTAATATTGATTAGTATCGATTTATCGTGCCTTGCTGGCAATTTATCTAATATCTCTCTGATATTGTAATAGTTTCGTGTGCTAATTTAAACTAATTTTCGGTTATTGTAAATTTTAGATTTACCCGACAACGGATATCACCATTTTTGTATCGTAGTTAGTTGTTTTCTGTCTTTGTCTGTTGATGTTTTAGGTCACTTGACTACGTTGGTAGCTCTGGGAAAAGCGCTGACTAGTGACATTTGGAGATTGGTTTTTGGACTAAACCTATTTGTTTATAACCTTTGTGAAAATTACCTAATGTGGTGCATTTGTTTTGTGGTGGATCATTTTATACCAATGCATGCATTTACCAACCAGACCTCAGTAACGTAAGGTTTTTCTAAATTTAAAATGTCGAGTCCTTACTTGAACGTTTACTTAGTATTTAGTCAGGAACGCTGCTCTAGTGGAGCCATGTCTAGTTCTCTGGCAAAGATACCTGCCTAGTTATCTGGTAATTGATTAACTTTGATTATCTGCAGTAAACACATAGTCAAGCTATATATCTTTATATAACTTTATCTGGAATTCATTATTACCTCTCTACGAGGAACTAATAAATAATTTAATTTAACGTTACCTTTCATTTGAAAATTATCGTATTGTTTTATATTTAGCAAATATTTATTTACGTTATCTTTCTAGTTGTCTGTCTTTATACAGACATTCTAAATTCAATTTTCTTGAAGATTACCTTCTTTTAGTAAAAAATATCTTAAAATATAGTGTATACCTATTTCACTTTGTTTATTATCATAGCTACACCTAGTTTATTTGTTGGACTAGTATTTTTTCTATTTAACGTAACTTTTTTTGATACTTAAGTTAGTTAGTTAGTCTTCAGCTTCCTTAAATATTGTGTAGTACCGATCCTAGTTTGTTTAGTTTGCAATTTACTCTGTAAATGTGTATTAACTCCCATATTTTGTCTACGTAGCTGGACAATTCAAACGTACAGCTTTTTACTTTGTTTTGCCTATAAAACTGATCTCATAAAACTCTCCCCTTTTTATGTAAATACCTGGACCAAGAGAAGAGGATAACTGATGGATCGAACTGATCATTATATACTGGGTGGAGTAGGAAAACCATATTTTATACAACTGGCATTTCTTCTCAAGGGTAACTGCAGTACTGTCAGTGGTGATTCAAACTGACATCGAACCCGTTAAGAGCTTAGCCGTTGGTGGATTCTTCGCTGGACTAACCCATTTAAAGTTACGTAAGATCTTCGTCCCCAGTGAACATTTATATTTGGTCAGAAGAATTTTTGTAAGATATCAGTCACCTTTTTTTGTTTATTTCTTGGTCTTCAACCAAAACTAGTTTTTTTTTAACTAAAAGAGGCCTTCTTAGCCTATGTACATTTTTGTACATATACCAATCTTTATTATACTTTTTATCAAATAATATCTTTTTATTCGACTTCCTTCCCAACAGAATTCAAGTTTTAACGTTATCTTTACCTTTAAAAGTAAACTTTTAATTATTTGGTACTTGCAAAAGTCCTAGCGCACAGCCTAGATTTTGGTGAAAATTCAAATCAATCTAAGTCCTTATGCACGACCTGCTAACTGAGCTACCGGTCAATAAGTACAACCCCCAGCTAATTGTGTTATGCCAGCAATTGGACCGGGGTGTTGCAGTAGGTGTACCTCCTTTGGGTAGAGCTTCAAACATAATGAAACAATATGTCCAAAACCACCTAATCTCAAAAAAAATTATGGTGTAATGTATCAGAGAAAAGCATTGTAAGCTCTCTAATAAATTTGAAGTTGAATGCGTCATAGTCGCTGAAATAGAACCAAAAAATGAACAGAAAATTTCAACTTTATCTTGAAAACGAAAGATGTTATAGTCCATTCAACTCATATGAGTACATAGAAAAGTTTATCATAGGCGAGTGTTATTATATAAGTACATTTTCTGTGTTTATAATGTATGCACCGCGCGTCTATGTTAGAGAACTATGCACGACTGAAGATCGACAAAGGGTTGCTCCGCGAGTTCAGGTAAAAAAATTTATGTGCTTATCTGAATGAATGGAGTGTAGTGAATTTAAGTCACTATAATCAATGATTATATTATTTAAATGCTCAATAAAAAAAATTTTAAAAAATTTATAAATTATAACATTTACAGATATAATTATGTTATTATTTTATAATTGGAGGTTTACCATCTTTCGTAGAAAATGTTTGCAAATTCGTAATTCTATTTAAATAACTTTCTGTACATTTTGGATTCTATTGTTTGTTGGATATTTGTTTAAATCAGTGCATTGCCCATCTGTTATAAGAATTGATGTCATACTCATTGATATCTTTTTATCACTGTGACGTTTCCTTTTTCAGCCATCACTAAATCTTAATGTAACTATCAACGAAATTTTTCATGTTTTGTTGCGAACACGTCAACAAGGATGATCTCAGAATTATAAGTCTCTATGTGAAAGTAGAGTACTAACGATTTAATAATAACTCCATCTTCTTCACATTGACGAAGGCAATAACCAGAAACCGGTCTGCGAATGGTATACGCAATTTCCATTTATTTGGTAAAAATCTTTTACTAGTGGGCAATCGCAATTAACCATTTACGTGATTGCGGTACATATGTGTACCACTTGTTATTATGGTTCATATCTTATTAATTTTTCAATTGAAACTCGATCTTAGGTTCTCAAACGCTGTAGACATTTTTCATAAGTACCAAATGTTCTTATTACAGCCATCTAACAGTAAGTAGCTCTAAACTCGGTTCACATACATTGTACCACAGAAACTCTGTGCATAGTACTTGTGTAGGTCTGTCAGAAATTTGTGCTTTGTTATGATTTTACTCTTTGTGAAGTGGCCCTGTGTTGATTTTATTACCGGTAAGTTAATTTTTGGGAATGTTAGATGGAATGTTTCTAGTATCAAGTCACATTATAGTATCTTTTTCAACAGAAATCCTATATTCCAATTTGACACTAAAGTTAACCTTGAAATTGCGTAGTTTTTATTAAGCTACAAAAAAATAAATAAGGCCTTTTTTTGGTAACCAAAATCAATTTCATACAATATTATAGACCCTTTTAAAAATTTGCAGTAATAATTACATCTATATTATATCTCAAAAAGGTAATATTCACATATAATAGTTCTCAGGGTATGCGTTTGTTATACTAGATATCAAATATACTGGACCAAGTACCTCTCACGGTTGCCCAGCTAGCACTAGAAGTAGAAAAAGCTGTTCTTGATGAAATTCAGTATAATTATATTAACTCAGATTAAGACGGTGACTCAGATGGGAAGGACAGTATTTTACCATCAATATTTATTTTAGTCCACCTAATACTTCTGACTCTTTAAGAACGCACAATTCGTCTAGTACTACATCTTCTCTACAACTACTTAAGACAAATAATTCTAACCTGGTTGCCGGTACTTCCACAAATTCATATTCCCTTTTACCAAAGACAACTCCCACAACTTCACGTTCAACCAAAAGGCACATATATTACACTTTCAGTGGTGAAGATGAGGACTATTCAGATTTAGATCCCTATTTTCACCCGAAGACAGAATCTCTTGTTTTCTGATAAATCTGAGAATGAGGATGAGGTCACTAATGCTAATATTGTAGTTAATTCTGCAAGGATATTCTCTTGGTCTCGTTCTAACTGTCAGCCTCTTGAATGCAATTCTTTTAATTTCGCAGAAACACAGAAAGTAAATATTGAAATAAATTCTATTAAACCAATGGACCATTTTTAATATTTTTTATTGAAGAGAGAAGAATGAGTCAAATTTGTATGGATAAAGTGTAAATCTGGATCTCACAAAAGTCGAGGCAGATGCCTCTTTTGGAATACCGATTACAATGGGTTTTCATAAGTTGCTTTCATTGAAGTTATACTGGTTTAATGATAATAATTTTTATGTGAATAGGATTGCAAGTATTTACTTTCAAGTGTTTTTTAAAAATTCTCAAATGTTTACATTTAAATAATAACGACCTGATGCCTGAAAGGGGCTTCAAGGAATTTGACGAATTGTGTAAAATCCAGCCTTTAATAATACTATGTTTTATACAACCTATACATCATCACGATCGCTTTTAATTGATGAGAGCATGGTGGCTTTTAAAGGTTGCTATTTCCACAAACAATATATGCCAATGAAAGCCCATAAAGTCTGGACAATTACTTGCTTTGAGAGTGGTTATCTGTTGAATTCTGACAGATGTCAAGGTAAATGTGAATCTGGTAATAAAAAAGAAATTTTAGAGGAACGAGTGGTTCTACGACTTTCTGATAAATTTTCAGGAAGAGGCTATTGCGTGTAATACGATAACTTTTTTTCAACAATTGTTCTAAGTGCCCTATTACTTGAATAGAAAATATTCTCGTGCGGAACAATTCGTCAAACAAGAATAGGATTCCTTAGTAAATTCATAGCTACAGGTAAATCACTCAACGTGGAACAGTCAGACTCTGTGGCTTATGGTAGCATTTCTTTCTACAAATGAAATGATCGGAAATAGTGTGTATATGTAGTAAGCAATATGCACAATTATAAACAACTAGTGGAGATATTGCTAACAAAGAAAAAGGGTGAACAAGAAAAAGTATTGAGTCCAAATGCAAATGACTGACTATAATCAGCATATGGGTGGTTTGCTTTTATTTATCAGAATAAATCCACCTATTGCATTCAATGGAAATCCAGGCGTTGGTGGATAAAATTCATCTACTATTTTATAGACTCTGCTATTGTAAATAGTCACGTTCTATATAAAAAAGAAATGATAAAGCTGTTTCCCGATCAGAAAGTATTGTCCCATTAAAATTATAGGAGTCAATTAGCTAATGAACTAATAGGAAAATATAGCAACCAAAAACCAAACCAAGCAGCAGTTTTACAAATGCTGGGGACCATTACCTGTCAAAGGAACCCACAGATGACGTGCATTTTGTAGCACAAAAACCAAACGAACAAGAACTGATACCATTGTAAAAAATTCGATAAGGCATTGTGTAAAGAAAATTGTGTGGTTCCATGGGTGTAAAAAGAGCTTAAGAAATAGGCACACCCAGCTTCACGTCTGCCACTTTTCTGGAGGTAGACGTTTCTTTGCAGCTGAGCCCAAACTATTGAGGAGGACCAGGAAGTCCACATCTTCTCCAATAATGATAATACAGTCAAATATTTGACTTTTGGATAGTGATGTGTCAATGATGTCCCGATCAGCATATTCTTCGGCTACTTTCATTTCAATGCCATGCTTTGTGTAGAAGGTAGCCACCATTCACCACTACAAAAGTATTGGTGTTATTTCGCCTGTTGCTGGAGAGTGAAGTGAAAGTAGAGTAGAAGCTGCACTTGGTTCCCTTTCGCATTCGTTATCCATGAACATTGGAAATGCTAAATAAATTTGGTACAAACTCATTCTCTATGACTTATCTCGTGGGATGAGTACTTTTCCCGATATTTGGAAAGGTACACTTGATTTCAAAAAAAACTGGTACAACTCTTGTAATCGAAAATCTTAATAGTTTAGTTGTGTATATTCTGTAATAGGGTGCCAGGCATGTCGAGAGGGGGGTGGAGAAGAGGTATTTACCCCGAACCTGGTTTTTTGAGGAGATCGGTTTCTTTTTTTTTAAACTTATTAAACCTTCTCTTTTATTATATTCAAATGGAATTTTAAACAATAATTAGAAAATAACTTTTTCAAAACATTTTCAAGCCTGCCATATTATTGTTTAAAAAAATAATATGGAAATTTTTTTAATTAAAATACTAACTGAATAATGATAACTCTATTTATAAAATAAGAACACAAAAATACCACTTGAGATTTAAAATAATGTAAACAATGCAAACTGAACATAAAAATACAATAAAAAAATAAAATAAATGAACTTCAATTACGTAATACAGAATTAACTAATATTTGTCATTGCTCCATTAGGCAACTTGGTCTTGCAGGCATGACAAAAAGATCTTAAGGTCAACTTCTTGGACAGTTCTCCCAAGAGTTTCAATTATCCCTTCCATTCTTGGGCATTATTTGGATGGGTATTTATTTCTTTTGTTTCACCTTAGCCCCATACATTTTCAATTGATTTATCCGGCTTTTAGATGCCACGGTAACAACTCTATGTTTTTATTAAGAAACCATTGCCTGACAGATGCGTATTATGGAGCAGTTTCTTGTTGGAAAATAAAATTATTTTCCGGAAACACCTCTATTACTGACGGCAACATAATATTGTAATATTTCAATATATTTAGGATTGAGAGATCCCCACTGTTCCAACACACACCTAACGCATTTAGCTCATCCAAGCCCAGACATTGACTGAAAACCTTCCTGATATTTGTGATCGAAAGTATATTTTTCGTCGTATTAGTGGAAGAGGCCTATATATGCGAACATGTCCATCGTTCAGGATTTAAAACTTTTTCGTCAGTAAAGGCAACTTGTCCCCAGAAGTTTTCATCACTGATTATATAGTTGATCAAAAATAATCCTTCCCTGCTTCTTTTCTTCTGAAAGTTTTATTTTTTGCCTGAACAACTCTTCAAGTCGCTTTTAGTTTTATTCTTCTACAGCAGTAGATACCGAAGCAGGGAAATTGTCTCTGAAATTGCATTTACTGAGTCTGAAAAGTTTTATTAGGTAATTTATAAGTTTTCTCTTCTTGATTATGCTCTTTCTGCCTACCGGAACCAACTGTACGGGATACTTTTTTCCATGTTTTTTAACACTCATTATCGTGGTTTTACTCAATTGTATTCAGCAGCAGTCTTTTGACCAACCATTTCATTTTAGAAACAATTCGAAATTTTTGAATACTGTTAGATGTGAACCATTTTTAATAATGACGCCACTGATTAACGTCAAAGTGACATTTGTAAGATTATTAATATCAATCAAAGAATGAATATTTACATAGCTAAAAGAAAGTGTACCAGTCTTTATTGAAATCAACTGTACATGACAAAAACGAAAATTGTTCACTTTATGGAAAAAAGTGCCAATTTTTGAAGAGCTGTTTCTCGGAATGTACTGCACATACGGAGCTTGCTTTGGGCTTATACTTTATCTATTTCAAAAGAGGTAAGAATATTTTTTTCTGTAGAACGCATACTTTAGACGATTGAGCAAAAACCGAAAAAAAGTGTAAAAATTTCGCCATTTTTTGCGCATTACGCAGCTAGCACAGGTCTTTAGAAAGTAGCAAATTTGGTTTCTTACTATTGCCATAGGTCCTAACAACATATTAAAAAATTTGAACTACATGACCTTTTGCAAGATCGGATGTTTTTTATTGACTGGGCCAATTCGGAAGTATTAATGTTATTACGCAAATTATTATTTGTATTATAGCAAACTCATTCTTTCCTGTTTCGAAACTGACCCATATCCATCTTGTTTATTCTACTATTCCTCTTGTTTACACGGCAGTCCTCGTTTCATCTTTCCGAGGAAGCAACTCTTGGTTAATAGTGTAAATATATCAAGTACTTATATTTAAAATAAGATAGTACGACTATAAATTAAGTTGTGGGTAAAAATTTTATACCATACACAAACAAGTAGTCAAACATCAAACATATCTACACCGCCTATTAAGATTAACAACATTTTTATTCTAAGTTGCGTTAATTACAGTGTAAATATTATGAACAATACAGAGCAAAGTGTTTGGATTTATGTAGGTTAACTTATAAATAACTAAAATTATACGAAGGTCGTATTCAACAGGACCGATTAATAATAATTGTGCAATACTTCACTTTGTTTAGGCAAAAAGAAATCAGTTAGATGTTGGATTGTCCTATATATTCTTATCTCATATAAATTTCTCATCAACATAAATCACTTATATAACCTGCAATAAATAATGTATTATAGTAATACTGTTTCTTTTTCTGGACTTAACGAATTTCGTCAGATATCGCACATAACAATGAACTAATTTCTGAGATAAAATGCCGTCAAATTAATGTAGTCATTAGGAACAAGTGTGTGAACACACCTATCTCTTAATGTGTTTATACAGGGTTAAGCAGAACATATGATAGTTGGAACTGATATCAACAGAACGTTTTTTATTAAAAATAGTAGGGGCCGAAATAGATTAGTTTCATCATTTATTTGACATTAAATAGATAAATGTCAATACACATCCATCCATGTGAGTTCTCGAAGAAAATCAAATAGATAAGTGACCATTTTAATATCTCTTACTGTTTAATATTAACAGTAATAATAATATAATCATTTCCAACAGGTAAAAATACTCAATTTTACATAACCTATACCTTGTGTTAGTTACAACTATTGATTAATTGTAATAGATACATACCTAATTTTCTGATTTCTTGCTGTTTTCTAGCAAGTTTTGCTCCTTGAGTTCATTTTAATGATATATTTCTAATTCACACTTCACACATTAATATTTAAATGAATATAATCGGCAAATGGCAGTACATGACAGTACACATTTCATAAAGAACATAACCTCACTTCAAGGGCTCTATGTAACATTTGAATCAACAGAAACAACATGAGCATGGATTCGAATAGATGAAGGATTCATGTACATTTTCTTGAGCAATATATAACCTTCATCCTTTTGCTAACTGTAAAGTAAGTTGTTCATGACTCGATGAATGGTCTATTGACAGTGGTGAGTGAATGAAGGCTTAATGTTCATAATTCATTCATACATAAACCTTTTATTCATCAATAATTTTATAAATCAGGTGTACATGGATCATTCAACACCTAGTAACTTTCTTATTTGGACATATAGAAGCATGAAACTCATCCCAATTGAATTATATGTACTTGAAACCTTCATCCATGGAAAATATATTGCTTTGGAATATAGTATTTGGACACGCTATAGTAAATTAAAATTGAAATAAATAACTGATTTACAAGGCACATATGATAACACATAAAAGCAAAAAGATACAAAAGTTGTGGCATGACTAAAGATGTACGTTCAGGCGTACAAAGTTAAATAAACTTTATAGGTAGTTGTTTTTTCTTTATGTTGCGGATATATGGATACACCATGTATATCAAGTTAAATGTTAAGAAAATGTTTTAAGGTATTTGAGTTGTTTTCTTATCTGAAAAAGAAAGAATTTTGAATGAAGTGAAGTGATAGATAATGAAATGGTTTTGAATTTGTTTAAATAATAGACGTGTTTAATACAATGAAGCTACAGGAAGCTTAAACATGTAAAAAAAACATTGTAATTAGATTTTGTTTAGTTATATAAAGAAAGTAGTGAAAGGTGAAAATGATGAACGAAGTTCACAACATGAAATATAATGAAGGGTATATAGATGTGCAGGTTAAAGTACAGAGAAGAGGATTAGAAAGGAGGAAAAGTAGTTCATGTCATTTCAAGAAAAAATTAAAATAGAATCAAAGTTTGTAAAGAAAATGACGTTGACATCACTATAGAAATTTGGATACCGGGAGGAGTTGTCCAGGAAAAAGTAAATAAAAAAAAAAAGAGAGTTCCATTTTCTGATTTCAAAGCAGAGACACGTTTAATTTCAGCTCCTGAAAAAATTCGAAATTTATAATCAAAATGATAGTAATTTACATATTGTTTGAAGAATATTACAAAAGTAACTTACAAGAAGCAGAAAAGAAAAAATTTCATATGAAAAATGCGTGGAAGAAAATAATAGTATAATTTTTTAGCAAAGAGACGAAATTGTTATTAAATAGGAGAGAATTGCAAAGCAGATCAGTTTCCAGACAGCCAGCAGATATAGGAGGTAAAAGGCAAAAGAGGTTTGACAGTTGAAATTTAAAAGGATTCAGGACGCAAAATAGCATAATATTTTTACATACCTACACAGAGAAGTTGGAATCTGGGTGAAGATAAAGTTAAGTTTGTTGTTTATAAAGAATTTGCATTAGATTAAGATTATTTAAATTTGTCAAGACATAAAGTAATTAAGCTAAAAAAGGTGCACCAATTTAGAGTACTTATTTGTTATCAATTGGAGCAATTTAAATTTGTTTAATTCTTGTTTAAATATAAACCATTTCTTTATCTGACCACGAAATTTATTTATAATTGAATAAAAAAGTATTGCATTCAGTAAAGAAAAAATTTGATAACTAAATTTGGATAAGATAATAAATTAATCAAACATTTAAATATTAAAAATTAATATCTATAAATCAAAATTTAACAAAATTGAACTTACTTCAGAAATTTAAGAGTCTGTAGAGAAAATTGAGTGCATGGTGAAAAGTGTATCCTAACAGTGAGCAAAGATAAGTAAAAAGTCAAATTTGACATATTGTACAAATTTACCTGCAGATTAGGCAAGTAACAATACGTGGATGTATTCGTGAATGAGGATACACATATTTTTACATACTTAACTATTACACTATTACAAAAAGTAGAAAGTCATGAAACAAAAGTAAAATACATTTATTTAACAATTATATATAAAAGAAATATTACATATTTACCTACACAATATATATATATATATATATATATATATATATATATATATATATATATATATATATATATATATATATATCATGATTTGAATGTGTAATTCAATGCAGGTCGGGGTATTTGCCCGCTGAGTAGTTGTTTCCTTCAAATCATATTTAATAACATTAGTTTAGTCCACCTGGGTTAGGGGTCGCCGCTCTCGGTACTTGCTGTGACGCAAGTCGCTATCCGCTACAAAGACATCTAGGATGTCAGTCGGATAGTAGCATTCAGACCATATGAGAAGTTTCATACCTCTCACCACTATTCACTTCACCATAGTTAGTATATAACTAGCAGGTTGGCCACTATCATTTGTCTGTTCCATAACCTATGGCATACTGAAGAGAACAAATAAGTTCGAAATCGGTCTATGTCTGGTTAGGAGTTGGCAAATGATATTGGTTATCGATCTATCATGATTTGAAGGTGTAATTCAATGCAGGTCGGGGTATTTGACCGCTGAGTAGTTGTTTCCTTCAAATCATATTCAATAATATATATATATATATATATATATATATATATATATATATACATATATATATACATATATATATATATATATATATATATATATATATATATATATATATATATATATATATATATATATATATATATATATATATATATATATATATATATATATATTAAATGTCACATAGGCCTTTCATTCAGTCGTGTTTCCAGTTATGTCACAAATAAAATTATATATACACTTCCTTTACTAATATTCGTATAACAGGTATAAGCAACTTTATCGATAATGCATATCACAATATGTTAATTTGCCTTTTTACTTAGAAAAATAGTGCATAGTTTCATATTTTTTAAAGTGTAAAATGGCTACATAATTTATTTTTAAATTAAAAATACTATGGACCTAAAAATATGTTATGTATTTGAGTACTTAGTAAATGTTAAAATTTAAAAAGTCAGACAACTTTCATTAATCGAAAAAGAGAACAAATAAAAAACAAGCATAATTTTTTCTAGACATAAAATTCTTTATTATTCTTAGAAATATCTCTGAATTTGCCGATTCATTTCCCGTATACCTGCGTTGTATATTCCCAAGTAGAGAACTAACACAATTACTTGCGAATATAACTTACCTGTTAGAATTTGTACAAATATTAAATATAATTTAACAAATATTATTACTCGTCCCTGTACTGTACTCGATGATTGTTTTTCGCACCTAATTTGTCTGTAACTATTTTTCACATAAATAATCTATTAAAATTCTTGCGTTAATAGCTTGCCATCAAAGAAAGATTTTTAGTCGTTGGTTGTTTTTGTTTCACGTCATCATTATCTCTTTAAATGGTCATAATTTGTTTTTCTGAAACAGCACCTGGTTTACTTTACAACGATATAATTTTGTTACAAGGACTAAAAAAAAAGTGAAAAATTCTCGGCCTATAAATTAAATATTATTCTTAAATTAACCCAGTAAGTATTCTAATTAGTAACTTTCAACGGCAAACATTGTACCTAATCGATCATTGAAATTATTTAAAGTACGAAACAACTATTCTTTTGATGTTTTTTGGACAGTTTTATGTATCCTGAGTTAAATAGTTTCAGACTATTTACTGTATTGTCTATAAATTTTTGACATTCTGAGTCACCATAAGAGAAATTGTTGTACTAGCCACTTATTATGTTTTCTTTGCATTTTAGTACATTTTCCATTGCATAGTTAAAAAAAATCGACAAGAAAAGCAAATCTTATTGTATTATTTTATTAAAAAGGAACTACAACTGTTATTTAAAATAATATCGATGACTGACTTAAAACTAGCAGGAGTACTAAAATCTGATTTAACGTTCTAAATGAAAAATAATTGACAGACCAAATTATCCGATTTAAAACAGTTCAGTGACTCTGTGCCTATACGTTGGGTGAGAGCAAGGACGGGTTCGAATCCTGTGGCATATGTATGTGGCGTTTTTAATATCAAGACTGTAGCACATGTGGCTAGAGTGCTGTTGTGTGGTAGATCATGGCTAATCACTCTCTATCTCTCCTGAGTTCGAGTCTATGCTGCGGCATCTCACAAATTTTAGAGGGAATGGTTGTTGTGTGTGTATGTTTGTCCTGGTTGAGTGGTGAAATAGCTGTGCTTCGCCAGAACGTTAATTAATATAAATGAGGCGTTAAATAAAATAATAAAAAATATAAAAAAAAATTAAAAAATATTGAGGAGGATATATTGTAACTTGCTTTGACGGGTGGATTTCATTTGAAAAATATTTTGAATCATCAAGACAAAAAATTGTTTTGTTAGTTGAATGTTTTTAAAATAGTTTTTACTTGAATAACATTATTTCTTATTTCACCCAAAAAAAAGTTCGAAATTATTTGGTCCTTCTGTATTATTTATGTTAAGGGTCATTTGAGACTGATACTTTTAGAAGAATAAAACTAGTAGTAAAACTATATAAATAAATTATATAATCCAATGATGTCTATGAAATATTGGTAAGTCCACTGATTTATGTAATTTTAACATAAATTATGCAATTGCAGTCTATAAAATTATACCCAAGAAATACAGGTTATCCCAACCAAAAGTAGGCACCCTGAATAACTTTGGAGATAAAAAAATTTTTTGAAAAATTGGTGAAACACGTCGACCTTGTTTCCAAGGGGGACATATTTTAATATAATACTTGTATTCCTATCATCATCCCTCTACCCTACACGGCCACCCCCTCAAAAAATTCAAATGGCAAAGGGGGTCAAGTGATACATCTTTTGAAAGGTCTTTCAATTCTCTATATAACTGTGTATTTTTTTAAACTTTTATCGATTGTTTCCTGAGAAATAATTGTTTCATTATTTTAGATTCGGGAAATAAAAATAAAAGAAGCAGTTTAAATTATCGTATGTATTGTTCAAAATGACCCCCACCGACTTCCATACAGTAGTATAATCTGTCTTGAAATTCTGTACGAACATTTCTGAACACATCTGGGGTCAATAAATGGCATTCTCGAAAAATTCTTTCACGTAACTCTTCCAGAGATGCGGGTTTTGTTGCAAATACCTTCGATTTCAAATGTCCCCACAGAAGGAAATCCAAGGGAGTTAAATCGGATGACCTAGCGGGCGACTCCATAGGACCTCTTCTTCCAATCCATCGCTCAGGAAACCGATTATCCAAAAATTGACGAACTGCTATAGCAAAATGTAAGTGTGCCCCATCCTGTTGGAAAAACAGTTCGCCCTCTAAGAGATTATCGTCTTCTTCAAGGATTTGGGTATTCATTGGGTCGATGTTATTTTCTAACAAATCGTCCTTTCGCCATTTAAATTGTCAGGAATAAAAAACGGTCCGACAATGTAATTCCCTAAGATGCCAGCCCAAACATTTAACTTCTGAGGCCTTTGGGTATGAGTTTCCATGAATAAATGTGGATTGGTTTCACTCCAATATCTACAAATGTGCCTGTTTACCTCCCCATTTAACTGAAATGTCAATTCATCAGAAAAACACGTATTGTACAGTAGATTGGCATTACCGTTTAATTGTTTACTAAAAATCTCACAGAATTCAAGCCGACTATCGGGACCATCTTCGTTTAATTCGTGTACCAATTTAAATTCATATGGATGAAATTTGTGGGCCTTTATAATTCGATGAACACTGCTTCGTGACACACCGGAAGCTTCAGCTACTTTCTTAATCGATTGAGTATTATCCATTTGCAAATGACCCAGAACTGCCACTTCGACTGCTTCATAATCGGTCGCTGAGGTTCATGCTTTTGGTTTCCTACAGAACCTGTTTCCATAAATTTTATCAATAATTGTAAAACACACTGAGAATCAACCCTTCTATCATGGTGAATTCTATTGAATATGCGCTCCGTAGCTATAGCATAATTATCGTTTTTAAAATAAATGCTGACAATTTCTATTCTCTCCTGAAGGGTATACACCATTTTGAGAACTCACTCTGGTAAAATGTATCTCGATTTAAAATTGGTTGTGAACAAATTAATGTTCAAGGACTATCAAATACTTATGAGTTTTTTATTATTCTAAAACTAAACGGACAAGGAAAGTGTTTTTTTTGTCGAAAACACTCGTGTTGATTTGAGAGCACTAAAAAATGAAGTTTTTTTATAAATTCCAATACCCAGTGCCGTGTATTTTCGATTTTTTAAACGATTTCGATTGTGTGTAATCATCAAAAAATAAAATTATTTTCCTCAAGAACGAATCGATAAAAGTTGAAAAAAAAATACACAGTTATGTAGGGAATTGAAAGACCTTTCAAAAGATGTATCACTCGACCCCCTTGCTATTTGAATTTTTTGAGGGGGTGGCCGTGTAGGGTAGAGGGATTATGATAGGTATACAAGTATTACATTAAAATATGTCTCCCTTGGAAACAAGGTCGATGTGTTTCACCAATTTTTCAAAAAATTTTTATCTCCAAAGTTATTCAGGGTACCTATTTTTGGTTGGGACACCCTGTATAAGAAAAATTGATTCATAGTCGCGCTTGTCATTGTGCGCACTAGACAACTACAACACCAAGTCGGCATTTAATTGCCGTCATATGAAAAGAATTAAAAGTTTTAATCAAGAAGTATAAATGAAATTAATATCCTTAATGAAATTTATTCCCTTCATTTTTAATTATATATAAACGAAAAAGTTACTATCGACCATAAACTGATTATTTTTTGACAATATGTAAATCTTATATAGTCATTTCGACATCGTGCAACTTACAATAGTAAAATAAAATGTAAAGTGTATTACCTATATACAAATGATAAAAAATATAAAGTATTGAAAGAACAGTGCTGAAAATCAACAATATAGGTAAACGTGACAAACCCGTGAAATTTAATTGAAAAGCCAATGAATTCCTTGGGGAACTTGTTGCTGAAAAGTGGCATTGTGTTGTATTCGCCCCACTACAAGTTTTATTAATTTAAAAATTCCCAGCTATTGTGATGTTAAAAAGCTAACTCTACAGAAGATAGATTAAATTCAGGGAAAACTGCTATTTGTGAGGCGGTGGCGGCCAAAAGCTCTCCATACTATGCAAATGTAATAAGCGTAAAAGCTGTGCCTTAATCTGGCAATCAGGACATGCTTTGAATAAAGCATTCGGTTAGCCGAATGCCAATAATATGAGGAAAAATCTAGAAATTCAATTACATTTTTCTGCTGTTTCTGCACTAAATGCTCTTACAGTCGCTTCGTTTAAATACAATATTGCGTTGTGTAACGAACGTATGGCCTAAATTTTTGTTTATTGAAAATGAAAACATTTATATGTGTTACGAATGTATCTCCTCTACTTACAGGGTAGCATTTTTAAACAGATATAACATTATGGGAATAAATAATACAGACATGCAATGAACAAAAATATTTTTTATTATGCATTTCAATATGGATTTAGACAAAACCAGATGCTATTTACTAAACTGAGGCAAAAGTCGTTGGTGATCTTTTTAGACCTCGAAGTCTTTTGACACAAAATTTATTCCTCGAATTTTTAAGTGAAACAGTGTCCTATACTTCTATCATTTGTGAAAATAATTTCGAAAAAAAAATATTACTTAAAAAATGACCTATACTTTATTTATATCATATTTTCGATAGGTGGATTCTTTCTCAGTATAACCGCGTTTTTACACCACCATTGAGGTAGACCTTTTGGTGCACCTGCAGAATTTTTCGATAATAAATAAAACGGCTTCGTTCACTCGAATAAAAATATATAAAAATAATAGAATGAAAAATACTCTTGCTTTTGATACTCAGTAAGGGGCAAATTAATTTGAAACATACTTCAGTAAGGGGCAAATTAATTTGAAACATACTCCTACTTCAGCAACCTGTAACTCGAATGTATTAAAATATGATAAACACCTTTATTTAAAATTATCTCATGTTCTCTACTTGCACTTCTTCGTGCATAGGGCATTTTTCGCTGAAAATTTCAAAAATTCGAAAAAATACCCCTTTTGAGAATATAAGGGTAAAGCTCAGCACTTAGTGGTAAAAAATACTTTATCTGTTAGGATTCACTTACTTTGTAAATATGTCACTAAAGCTTTAAAAGAATATTAATTTTTGCCACCAAAGTTTTAAAATAGTGTTTCTTGAAGTGGAAATTATAGAATTAAAAAGATGCGATTTCGTTCGCTACACATTTAGAGGATAATTTACATAGAGTTACAGGTGAAACGGTTTATTTGGTTCATTGTTTCATATTAAGATTTGAAATTTTGCACATATTTATTACAATAATTATATTCTACATCGTTACGTTTTTAGTGTTTGTTCTACTTGCAACCGTCATAAAGAAAATTCGAAAAATTTGATTCTACGAAAAATGAAAAAGTGCCGAAGTATATGATATATTAATAATTATGTGAATGATATATAATTTCTTAATTTTCAAAAATAAATTAGAAATTTAGTTTCCAAAAAAATTTGCTCACAACAGGTGGTACTTGTATTAATTTTTCACAGCTCTTGGCTTTTATGGGACGCTTTTGTTGTCGTTGCACAATGGAATGCAATTGAATCACAGAATCCGTGTCATACAGAACTTTTGATTCGCAGAATGCTCAGGATTATTCATTATAAATTACCCACCCCTTATCATCGTTATCATTGCCTATAGAAAAAAGTTTTAAATAAAAGTTGTGTGGTTGTGACTATATTTTCTTAAAATGCTATCAAACGTACAGTAGCGTGCAGATTTCAGAGGATAAAAAAAATATATATTTCTTAAATGGGATAGGTACCCTGTATATTATTAAATTTTTGGAATGACCCTTTGTTCCTGATTTTAAAAATGTACCATAATACCCCTACCTTATACCGTTTATAAGTTATTAAACGTCGAATAACTTAGTTAAACTAGTTACTGTAAATATGGAAAAGTTAACATTATTAAAGTGAGCTATGAATATGACAACTATTATGTTTGAAATTGACATCTCTTTAATGAAATAATCAAAATGGTTTACAGTGAGGAAGAAAAAGTCCAAATATTTACTTGTTATATACAAAATAATATAAATAAACGTGCAGCATAAAGAGCATATAGGGTGTTGTATCCAAATCGTCAAACACCATCAGAAAATACGTTCAAAAATATTTACTGAAAGGTGAATAACATCTCCAATTTTAGTGAAAAAAGCGTGTAATTCAAGCACACCAGGAAGAACAGCTAGAAATATTCCCTTTTTTTTGAAGGAAAAACCCATCCATATTTATTCGCGAATAAACTTTTTTGTAACATGTATTTTTTTTTGGAAAATTCTGAATGTAGTGTAAATAATCAGTCGATCAATTCGTAAAATTATCAAAATCATGTTAAAAATAATCCTATATCCGCTTTAGAGTCAAAAGTAAAATATTCTTTGCAGAATTTTCCGGAGGCTGAACTTGATGATATGATTTGGATGCAGGAAGAACAGCATAGCCTTACCCGTTCTAAATTATAAAATAAACTAGAAAATTTTGGCATTCGAAGATATTCGAAGATGGTAGCCAATCAATTAGAAGTGAATGTATGGAGGAAGAAAAGTCTTATGCCGATTTTCGAAATGTCTCTGTGCAAGGTAACATATTTTAACTTTTGGCAAAAAATGAATGGACATGAGTATGTATTACATTTAGATTATTCACCTGAAACCTTATCGGACGAGTACTTGCCCAGTAGTTCATATGAGAGTAGCAGTGATTTTGATGACGAATGCACGGTATGGAATTCTTTACCAACAAATTCCACAGCAAATATTGGTGAGGCTGAAAATGGGTATTTAAGTCGCGAAATATTTAAGAAAAAACTATTTTAAGAACCTCGGAGCAACGAAGAAGCAGAGAAGTTTGTGAAGACATCACTACACAAAATCAGAATACAAAGAATATTACCGCACATCAAAGTTCAAGGTGTGAAGTTGTAAAGAAGAAAATATTTGAACTTTCGGAAAAGACATCAAAAAGATGACTGAAAAATCTCGAAAATTGAAAACGACGTAAGGCAGCAAAATTCAAAGGAAAAAGGTAAATTTTTTCTCGCACAGTCAGGTAAAGTTGTGCCAAAAAAGATACCAGACAAATTTTCTGTATAAAAAGATAAATTGTAAGTTACAGTGCGATAGTGAATTTGATGTCGAAAGCAGAGCAGCAATATTTGAGAAATATTACAATCTTGATGTAAATGCAAAAAAATTCACTACTTTTCAAAAATATTATTATACAACCTGTTCGTCGTCACAGAAAGAACATAACGAGACCGAAGGGCTTTTCTTTCAAATATACAGTCACTCTTGCCAAAAAGTTGTCATAGTGTGCAAAACTGCATTATGTTCTCTTTATCAAATTACACAAAAAAATTTTTTAATTATACAGCGAAAATTAGAATCAGGAGGTTCTGCACCAACTCCGGATAAAAGAGGTCGCCACAAAATCCATCCACATCAAATTGCTGAAGATGTCTCTGCTGCTGTTGAAAATCGTATCAGTCGATTCCTGCTGGACAATCTCACTACTTGAAAAATAAAAATGCCAATAAGAAATATTTGTTTCCCCTTCTCAATTTGAACAAAATGTATGAACTCTATATCGAGTAATGTCAAGTGCAAAATCTTCCGGTGAAATACAGCATAAATAAGTGTTCTTACAATAACATATTTCCAACTAGATTCAATCTCTCTTTGGCTAACCACGTAGCGATACTTGCAGCACTTGCGAGGAACATCGAAAGTCATATAAATTCACATTTAAGCAACAAATAATAGATAGAGAGCATGTACACTCTGAAAATAATGTCTGTTATGCAACAGTTGATCTTCAACAGACGTTGAAGTTTACCAACATTCAGGGCTTCTTACCTCCGAAAACTTTGGTTCTATAACCAAAGTGTCCATGCCACAAATAGAGAAAAATCATACTTTTTCAGATAGGCAGAGGATGTTGCAAGCAAAGACAGCCTTAACTTTGGAAGAACTGTATTTACATTCTGCCATCTTTTAGTAGACGGTACCATTCTAGCAACTGAACTCCTGATCTTATGGGCTGATTCTTGTACTGGCCAGAATAAAAATTTCAATATGATTTCCCAATATCAGTACCTGATTTTGAAAGATGTTTTTAAGACAATTGACCATATTCTTTCTTGGACTCTGAGCGAGACTTTGGAAGGATCGAGAAAACGTTACGAAAAACAGAAACTGTTTACTTTCCAGATCAGTATTGAGGTTGAAGAATACGGTAGTTAGCTTTATAAAACATGATTAGATGAGAATACAACATTTATGAAGGTAGATATCTTGAAGTCAGGATATGGAGAAATCCTGTCCGATAACTATAATATGAACCATATTGCAAACAAAGCAAACCAATTAACTAATGAGAAAATCACAAATTAAGGAGAGCAGAAAATATTTGTGAAGGATTCATATAAAGTTTTTTTATCACAACGTAATAGATCAATTCAAAATTCAAAAATCACAAGAACCACGATAGAAAAGTAAGAAATGCAACTACGATGTAAAACAGATCAAGCCTTCATCAATCACAATTCATTTAAGTTGTTATTATTTTTTATTGGATTAATGATCTACGTAAATTTTTTTTTTATTTTCTGAACATTTAAGTTTCTTTATGTACATCATCATTTGAATTTTACTAAGAAAGTCATTTTAATTATGAAAAATATTATTGATTAGTCCCATACAAAAAAAGGTACCAATCAATTAACTTCGAACTCATTTTTCTCCAAATAATCTTTCTGCTACATGAACCCTTTATCCACTTGTGTCTTCAATTATTAACAACAAAAAATAAAATATAGCAAGGAAACAATTCCAACTAGCGCATCCGCCATAATTTAAAAATTCTTTAATTTTCAGTAATCGCGTGTAATAATATTCAAGATTTAGATAGAAGTATAAGAACTTCAAGGATATGCCATCATAAATACACCACAGGTAATACAACCCTCTGTATCCCTGAAGGTACCTCAGGGTACCTTGTGCTGTACAAAATCACCAGTGTTTATTCTGGGTACAATGATTCAATGCAAATAAACTGACGAAGCCACACGTAGTGCTACAATAAACGTATTGAAATTGTTAAAATTAAACTTATCGCATGGAAACCTATACAATGCGATTCAGAAAACATGATCACCCCCTTATTCCTCGAGATCAATTACAGATGACGCATTGCGATAAAAATACCGATAGATTCAGCACTTCAATTGAGTCAGGTTTCGTACATCAGCAAAACTATTTCACTAAAATTCTGAATACAGAACTACTTTTATTGCACATTATTGAGTGATATGTTATTGAGGAGGTCTTTAAATGTTTTATCTGATGTGGCCAGCATATAAAACTTTCTTATACCAGTATATATCATCCTGATCTAAAAAAATCATTCTATTTAATTCTCCACTTACCTCAATTAAATTTTAATAGCGTACCTTGAAATGTTTCATTAAAATTTTTAAATAATTAATATCAGCGTCATTCGAAACTGTCAATAATAATTTATGTCATATATTTTAATAATTTCTTCTTATTGATATTGACATTTTTGTAACAAAATTAGACATTTCCAATGTCAAACTGTTAAATTTATTCTAACACCATTTTATGAGGTCAAATGTGTAAAAAAAAATTCAGTTTACGTCAGCTTTATTTAATTACTAGGAAAATATATTTTATTGGCTTGATATAGTACACGTGATTTATAATCTTTCATCAAGAATATATTTTTTTCTAAAGGCAAATACAGAAAAGTTTGGAGCCCGTTTGCTCGTCACCGAATTTCTCATTGCCTTTGGTCTTTAAAACATGTGTACCAAATTTGAAAGCTTTATCTCAAAAACTGTGGCTGCTATCGCGATACTACAGATATGTCGATAGATTTTTTTTCCATAAAGTTATGTTTTTTCATTATAATTCGTCGAAATTCATCCAGAAATGCAGTAAAATTTTTTTAAATTTTTTTCCCGAAATTGTACCTTTTTTCTTCTTTCATACATTATGTTTCTTCTGGTGGTACCATATTCACCAAATTTAATGTATCACCTAAAATGTTGTTGAAAATCTTAACTGCCAAATTTATGAAGTCTCACATTAGTATATTTTGAGTTATCGCACACACACACACACAGCAGCGACAGATATCATTCGGAAAATTGTCAGAATGAATTAAGGAGAGTTCAAAACGTACATATCAATCAAAATCTCGACGTAGAAAAAGTCACGATTACTTCCTTGTATTAGGTATAAAAAAATAAAAATTTAAGCTGTTCAACTTTATGCTCAAAAACGTAAAATTTTAAGTCTCCAAATTTTTAAATTTTTGTCGATTGAGTTATTGAAAAATCTGGCAACTGTCCAGCTATATTGGATTCTTAGGATCTTAGCAATTCTCCAAATTTTATTTTTTTACTGGAAATTGGATTTGATGCAAAATGTTTTAAGAGGAAGTTATACGTAATTTATAATCATTAAAATTAAAATAACCCAAAATCTTCAAATACCACTACACACTGAATTACATATCATTGGACATGTCTTAATGAGCTCTATCGATTACCTTTACAGTTTTGAAAAATATTAATGTGTTCTCATTTTATACATCAAGATGTGGATTATATTGAAAAGGAAGATTGGTTTGTGTAAGAGTGACATTTTTAAACCAAGGGACTCAACTTAAATTCATATAACTTATAATAACAGAAAATATTCAAAATATTTTAGTGACTCAAACCATGCAAAAACTCTGAAATATAATAATAAATAAGGTGGTTGATATTAAAAAAAAAAAAACTTAAAAGTCGTACTTTAAATGTCAGATATCTTAACATTGCTGTTTAAAAACTTGCGGTACGAGTAGTAAGCTTTTTTATCAAATAATTTTTATCATGTTTTTAAACTTGTTTATTTCAAGACATCTCATACTTACAGCTATTTTATTGAAAAAGTTGGAGCCCAATGTCAAGTTGCATTCCAGGATTTCCAGAATTCAATTCTAAGACCGTCATTGTGACGTATGTTGTGACTATGTATGTTTTGTTCGTGAAGTGTAATATTTGTCTGTATTATTTTTTATGTATATTATAGACTCAAAAATATATATGCAGGGAAGGATCATAATGTTTAGTTCCCTAATATGAATTTGAGAGGTCATAACACAAATCTTTTGATTTAGAGTTTTTTCTAAATTTTTTTGAATTGTTAAATTTGTCGCTACTGTGTAGTTTTATTCACATTTAAGCTTAATTGGCTTGCTAAAACTAATCATCTACCTTGGAGATAAAGGTGTTTATGTAAGATTTTAAATGATTAAAATCAGTATCATGATATGCAAAGTTTGTGTCTCAGCAAACAGTACTAAAGTACTGTCTGCGAAAGAAGGTGGAATATCATTTATATATATGAGGAAAAACAGGGAACCCATAATTGATCCCGTAGTTATTTTTCTTTCCTCAAAGAAGCTGTTCCATAAGGGGTTACTTTAGATCTAGCTTTTAAATACTAAACAGCAACTTCAGGCTTACAACCCTGACTTCATAGTTGTAGAGGTCTGAGAAGGTTGAACTCCACAAAGTCGCCCTCTTCGAAACTTCCGATTATGAATTGATTACGAATGTTTATTTACAATACCCATAGTGCTTATGTCTTTGCTGAAATCATATTGCTGTTCTATGAATAGTTCATTAGAAGTACTCATACAATTGTTTTTTAATAACAATTTTAATTTTTGAAATCAGTACTATAGTTCTGTAGCTGTTTAGATCAAATTTATCACCTTTCTTTAATATTGGAATTACTTTAGCTATTTTAAAGCATATTAGATAGACACCTTCTTTTGTGCACTGGTTAAAGGATTATCTGAATGACACTATTATATCTTTTAAAGATTTTATTAGCATTATAATCTAGATCATAAAAACTTTACTGTGTTTACTTTTTAACTCGTTTATAGCATTTCTCACCTCACTAAAACATTTAGAGTATAAACGGGAAAGGAAAATTTGAAGCATTTATGTTGGCTCTTACAAGATGCCATTCAAGAAATGAGTTTGGAGATTTAGAATTCTTGCTATGTTAGCTACGTTTACAAAAAACAGTGTTAAAGTCGTTTGCATGGATACCGAGGCCTTCAGTATTTACAGTATATTTCTTATTTGCCTTTAGGACCTCCAATACAGCTTTTACTTTGTTATCTACATTTTAGAGAAATTCAGTGTCTGCTTTCTGTTTCGATTCATTTACAGGAAATCGATATTTATCGGTCAATCCAACGATAAATTGAGCTCGTTAGAGTAGGTGTATCTGAGGTGTCGAGAACATTAACCGGAGACGCTCAGCTTAAATGAAGCTCCCTGGTATGCATCTTGAAACTAGACCTTCATCATTTCCATTACAAAATTCATCATGTTCATAAGTTGCAACCATCGTTTAATTCTCAGGTCACTGGTTATTTTTTCGGTGCCTCGGCTATGCTTACTCTTATGGGCTCAATACTGTCTCTGATTCATGGTCGTTCTATATATCTTCTATCTGTCTAAGTTGATCCGGTGTGCTGAAACTTTTCGACTCTATGACGAATGGCATGGCCTAAGGGAGCTTTCAAGATATTATTTACTAGCCAGTATTTTCTCTGAGTTCGAATAATTGAATGATTACATTCAAAGGAAAATTGCATAATCTAGGCACATTCCACAGGTGTGTACTTTTCCATAACAAATCTGTTTGAGCTGTCTTTTAATCTGAAAACAAAACAAAACAAAATAAGACTAAAATAAAAAAAGTTATTCATTTAAAATAGGGAGGTGACTTTTGAACCACCCGTTAAATGGGAAACTACAGGAAACAGTCACCATTGGACAACTTTAGTAATAATTACAATCCCAGCCAACCAGCTTGGATCAGTTACATCACAGACTCGGATATTTTAGAAAACCTTGGTTCCTCACACTGTTCTATCCTCTTTATATAGTTGCACCATTAATGTTTGAAATTTACTACGAAATTATAAGATGTCAACATTATATAACAGTAATATATGATCTAAACCCATACGTATTTATAACATCAAAATGTTTCATAATTACATTGCGTACTTTAGGTATTAATTATTTATGTTCTGAATACATCAAACGGTTTTAAGTTTATTACAAAACATGTCCTTTATAAGTTGAAAATCTGCGTAGGAATGTATTAATTATAGAGCAGCTATGATATATCTTACAGGGAATAATGTTATATTTTATATATGTAATATTGCTTTGTTATCACCATATAATTATTATGAAACGATTTCATGTCAGTTTTAGATGTGTTATTATGATAAGTCACGTGTGACATTATAATCATGATCTCTGGGCCTTTTAAAAGTAAATCAGCTGAATTCAGAATTAAATTACTTATAACTGTTATGCTCGAAATCGATATAATTTAATAATAATGTTATGTCATGAATATGATTTTTTATATAAATAGGTATGCAGAAATATTTGGATGGCAGCCATGTCACCAGTCAGTGGTGACGGGGAGTAAAAAAGGGAAATGGCAGCGCTGCGATATGTCATATGTAAAAGGAGAAGGGTGAAGAAGTTTGTATGTGTGTGCCTGATAAAAGTTTTTGAGTTTTACTAAATAAATAATTCTAGTTATTAAACGAGGTATGTTTAATCAGCCGTTTTAATAATAATTTATACAATTAAATATAAGTTGCTTTCTATTTACCACCAGTCTTAGCTAACCTAAGTTGTCTTACGGGACGTAAACAAAATAATTTCTTTCGATACAGTTTCGGTAACCATAGAACGACTTAGGTTAGCTAAGACTGGTGATAAAAATAGAACAAATTTAATTTAGACTTTTGAGGGAGAAAGACAATTTCATCAACCCTATCTCTGTAAGGTATTTAGGTTATGAGCAAATTCTGTGTTAGGCATGCGTAATGTTCTCAAATTGTAAAGGTGTGATTATCGTTAAATAACTAGAATACTTTCAGATACATAAATTCAAACAATACGCCTATATCCAAAAACAACAAACAAAAATAAAAAAATTATCCACATTTGAAATTAGAAATTGTTCAAATAAAGTTCGACATGCACTCGACGCAGAAACAGAGGCAGAGCTCTCATTTTTCTCGTAGCGTAACATTTATTTTATTGTATACTATGAAATAAATAAGCATACCTGCATAAAAAAATCTCCTATTACCGCCAACTCCTAACGAAACATAGTCAAATAATCATCACAGTTTGTAAAATGGGACAGTGTTCAATGTATATTATACATTTTATATGAAACAAATTAGTTACGTTCCAAGGTGTAAACAACTACATAAAAGAATGACGTTCCAAAAAAATTATCATATTATTAGGAGCTCATTACCAACTACCAGATAAAATCCCCTGTTATCGAATATTCTAGTAACTTGACTACACTACTGCCGCCATGTTCTTGGCGTAGACTTATTTGCATCGAAAAGTAGATCTTTAAAATGTTCCTTAAATGCTTTCCTCAAATTACGTTTTAATTTAATGAATTGATATTTTAAGCAGTGTTGACGAGTCTGCCATCGATTGCACACCATGAAAACAAGTTTTATTTTTAATCATTAAATTATTATTAAAATTTAAATATTATAGAGAGCCCTTTTATTTTGTACAGGTATTTTATCTAAATTTACAGTAAAAATGCCCACGTCAATATAATTTCACCGCTTCTTCTTGTGAATGAGCATGTTTACCATTTTCAATACTATGGAATATGTGGACTCCATTTTATTTCATGTTGTTAATCAAAGTGAAGCCACACCCATTTTATGTACAAAGGATTAAAACAAATCACTATCATATGTGGCTCCGTGGTCTAGAGGTAATGTACTTGCCTCGAAACTTCGGGGTCCCGGGTTCGATTCCCGGTCGAGGACCTGGTATTTTTCTGTGAGAGAGATTAATCGTAGTATACTCGGATATTGGTGTGTGTCCATTGTCTCTAAATGTGTAGCCCTCTCCCACACAAGGTCATTCCAGACCTTCAGGGATTAAGGGGGTTGTAATTTCATGTGGTGTTATTATTATCATGTGGTGTTATGTAAAATATGAAATGGTTACATATATACGAGACAATTTCTATTATATTAGTTTTATGAAACGTAATTTGCAGATAGGGTAAAACATTAAAGTAATTTGTGTAACTTCTACGCATCTGTTTAATATCTGTTTTGCAATAAAGATGCAACAACGTTCCGTAAATATGATGCAACCCGAACGAATTTTGAGGCGGACATTACTGAGCGTCAGAACTAAACAAGGCTCTCCTGGTGACAGAACAGTTGATTGGGAGAAATTGTGTTTTTTGATAAAGATGAAAGTGTTACAATTTTTGGTAGTCAGGGGTCGAACTTCTCTAATTTGAACCTTGAAATTGTACGAGTTAGACAAGTTCGAGTTATGCAAGTTCAATTGAAATTATATTTTGAATAAGAAACATGATACCGAACATGATACATGGTATAATATAATTTAGACATATATTTTCAGTCATCTAATATTTAATGTTAATACAAAAATATATTTTAAATATATGAAAGAAATTTGCTTTTTAATGTTTCAAAAATTACAGTACATTACAGGGAATACTCTTGACAAAGGCCTAAAAAGCCGAAACACGTGTAGAGTTTCTAATAAAATATTTTTGAAACATTAAAAAGCAAATTTCTTTCATATATTTAAAATATTTAATAATGTTTCACAAGGAGCAAACCGCAGAATCAGTTCAGTGTACAAAAATATAGTATAAAAACGCCAATTTAAAATAATAAAATGTATCAACAAACAGATACAGAATATAGTTTATACAATTTTGGTCTATACAGGCAACATTGCATTCAATAATTTATATCAGCTATGTATCCGTGCTATAGATAAATAATATCTATGTTTTGATTTCGGCAAATAAATAACTGTAAATTAAGCTACAGTAAATAATAAATTGTTATAGCGTGTACAAATCTGGTGTTGATACACCACAAAGAGCAAAGCAGGTATTAACCTAAGCACAGAATCACGATTTATAATAAAGTGACGCAACGCCAACTGTGTGGCATTGCAACCAATAATTTGTGATAGGTCATTGATTTTGGCCCTCGCGCAGGACCGGTTCTTTTATTTTACCTTGAACCGGACGGTATGTCAGAACACAATATGAGGAAATACCTGATTTAATATTGTCTGCCGAATAATTACTCAGCAACTTATGAATGGTTAAGCCAAGTGCAAGAGTGATCTCTTGAAATATACTAAATAAATTAGAAATTGTCTTTTTTGAAATAACTCCGATTTGGAGTCGGTGATACACAGAAATAAGCATACTGATACGATCACTATTTCCGTTAATTAAAAATGAAAATAAATCTGAAGAGCATAAAGTTGATGCGGTATGTTGGACAAACAGTAAGAATTGTGACGAAACGAATCTCAGAGCACAAAACAAGTTTAAAAATAGAAATTGAGACTTCATTTCCGCTCAATCATCTTTTGGAAAAAAATTACAATTTTTTGGTACGTTGGTACTAAGAAGAAGAAAAATTTAATATTTTTTTAATTTTGAACCTGAGTTAAATTATTTTTAACATGATTTAGTTTTATCACTTTCTTCATCTTTCAAACATCGTTGATAATACTAGTTGTACCAAATCATTGATAATGCCAGTTATACTGAATATAACATGCATATTATCTTTTTCATAATTCAATATTATTCGATACAAATAGTCGGGAACGGTTGTGATGAGGTATTGGCAAAATTATAGAAAATATAAATAAATAGAATTTTTTTATATTTATAATAAGTGATTTTCATAATATTGATTATTTTATATGCCACCCAGTATCTGAATTATTATTCTCATATAAAATGCATTTTGAATAAAACATAATAAAGAAATAAAACACTATATACCAAAAAAAAAAAATTGTATTCAAAATAAATAAATGTGTTTTAATCCAAATAAACGATAAACTCATATATAATGAAGAATATCGTTACTTCAAGTAAACAGTATTTTATTTGAGGGTATTCTTAAAAAGAAAATAAAGTAGTATATTAACTTAATTACTTAATTTATTTAAAATGAAGACTCCTCACAGTTCTCAATATACTGCAATTATCACTTTAAGACTATCTATTATCTAAAAGAATAATATTAAATTGTATAAATCAAAACAATAATAAAATGATTATATACAGTACATATATTGAATTATTAGACATGGGTCTCTTAAATGGCAATATTACAATGTAAATCAGAGGCAGACAAGTCGTCGTTCGTCAGCGTTAGCTGTATACATATTTTATGTGTCTGAAAATTATCATAGTGTGCAACGAAATATACATACATTTATTTAAACTAAGATATATATATATATATATATTGATGGGAAATTCGCCGGGGTAGGACAAAAAATAAACTAATTCAGTTCAATAATTTAGTTTTCTTTAGTGCTCTACAATAATTAGGATACAATTATAAAACGAGACACAATTAAATTAGTGTTTTTGATATAACATAATTGATTAAAATAAATAAAATTTAATAAAATTTCATAAAATGTGAATTTAGATTTAAAATGTCTATAAAATATTTATATAATATGATATACAGTAATTAAAAACAAAGACAAAAAATAATTATTCAATGTGACGTTGTAAACAGTTAAAAAATTAAAAAATGTAAAAGCATAAAAAACTAGATAGCTGTTGTTTTCGTTGATTTTTCTACCTTCCTTTTCTTTTTTTATTTAATAGTTTTATTTATATTATTATCTATGAGTATACAGACATATTAAAAAGAGAACCACTTGTTTTTAAATAATTGGAATTGAATACTCCAAATTATTAATGATTTATTATTAGAAGTACTAGTATTACTTAATTATTGTTAAATTTAATGAGATTGTTAAATGTTATGCTGAAGTTATTAATGTCTGTTATTAAGTTTATGAAGTTTTAGTATTTTTTATAAATAGCATCTCTAAAATTATTCTTTTATTAAGATTTACTTCATAGTCTAAAATAGTGACATTATTAAAATCGAAATTGTGACCAGTGGTAAACTAATGAGTAGCAAGAGCAGTTTTGTTGGTTTTATCTCTATGATTAGAGATCCGATTTCTTAGTTTTTGTTTTGCTTGTCCTATGTATCATCCAGAACATTCTAAACAATTAACTTTATATATTAAAATAGACCTATCGAGCAGTGGAGTTTGATTTTTAAGATAGGTAAATAAGAAATTAATAGTTTTTAAAAATTAAAATATTAATTTTGAGTTGTCATTTTGAAACACCTTTTTCAATTTCTTTTTTGTTCTGCCTCGGCGAACTTTCCATCAATAAATATTTCTCAAGGACACAAAGATATCCATCATAAAAAATATAGTTAATTTCAATGTGGAATATGGATGTCTTTACTTTATTATATTCATATTCTTAAATTTTTAAAAATATACGTATGACAGATGGTCGAGATACAAGCGCACTTGACCTTTACGAAAATGTTCTTAGTTCGAACTCCGGTCATGGTAGTGGAATTAACTGTGAAACAGATTACTTCCACTATATGATTATTGGGTGTGTGTCTATTGTCCTTAAATATGTACCCACTCCTGCACAATGTTAGTTTAGGGATACAGGGGGTTGTATTATATGTAGTGTGTTATTTATTATTTTATTTATTTATTTATTGTTCATAAAAAGAATAGACATGTCCACAGAAAAATGATGTGCGGTAATATTAGTTAAAATTATACTTTAGATCCATTATTACCAATATCTGAGATTTATTTGTAAAATGAAACAATCATAATTATTATAACAGCCGCAGAAACTGCTTGCTCTATTTGAATCCGATAAACAGTGGAGTATCATGTAATACATGTGCCTGAAGTCCGTAACTTATTGCGCCCGTCTCGGTTATGAGCTGTTCATTTTTAAGTATAGCATCAATACAGCAGACGCACAACAAATAAACTTTGTTGCATCACAAATATATATATATATATATATATATATATATATATATATATATATATATATATATATATATATATATATATATATATATATATAATATATATATAAAAAAAACTAAAAACATAGAGGAGAGTTACTTAGTAATAAACAAAAAGTAAATATTATTCATTAAACAAAAATTATTTTTTATTTCAACATAATAGGATTTTATTTCCTTTTGTTTGGTTTTGAAAACTAGTTATTTGACCCGTCCGTCCGCCGTCGCAACCCTAAATATTTTGCGTCCTATGCCCGGGTTTTAGGGGCTTGTAGAATAATACGCCACTGCCGATAAATGCTTGATAGTTGGGATGATGTCACATGTTCGCTGCTCTCAAATCAGCGGCTGGCGAGAGGTCCATTGTACATATGTATACAAGGTGTCCCAACCAAAAGTAGCCCCTCTGCATAACTTTGGAGATAAAATTTTTTTTGAAAAATTGGTGAAACACGTCGACCTTGTATCCAAGGGGGACATATTTTAATGTAATACTTGTATACCTACCTATCATCATCCCTCTATCCTACACGGCCACCCCCTCAAAAAATTCAAATGACAAAGGCGTCGAGTGTCATATCTTTTGAAAGATTCTTCAATTTTCTACATAACTGTGTATTTTTTATAACTTTTATCGATTCGTTCCAGAGAAATAATTGTTTCATTATTTTAGGTTCGGGAAATAAAAATAAAAGCAGTTGAAATTATCGTTCAAAATGACCCCCACCGACTTCCATACAGTAGTATAATCTGTCTTGAAATTCTGTACGAACATTTCTGAACACATCTGGTGTCAATAAACGGCATTCTCGAACAATTCTTTCACGAAACTCTTCCAGAGATGCGGGTTTTGTTGCAAATACCTTCGATTTCAAATGTCCCCACAGAAAGAAATCAAAGGGAGTTAAATCGGGTGACCTAGCGGGCCACTCCACAGGGCCTCTTCTTCCAATCCATCGCTCAGGAAACCGATTATCCAAAAATTGACGGACTGCTATAGCAAAATGTGCGGGTGCCTCACCCTGTTGAAGAAACAGTTCGCCCTCTAAATGATTATCGTCTTCTTCGAGGATTTGCGTAATCATTGGGTCGATGTTATTTTCTAACAGATCTTTGGCTTTATTTTCAACGGCCCAACAATGGACCTTGCGCCTAAAATTTAACTTGGCCTTTGGGTAATTAAAAATAAAAAAAAAAAAATTAAATTATCATGATAATCATTTATTCTAGGTGAGTCATGCTTTTTGTTTCCATAAATTTTGTCAATAATTGTGAAACATACTGAGAACCAACCCTTCTATCTGGGTGATTTCTATTGAATATGCGCTCCGTAGCTCTAGCACAGTATTGTTTTTAAAATAAATGCTGACAATTTCTATTCTCTCCTGAAGGGTATAAACCATTTTGAGACCTCACTCTGATAAAATGTATCTCGATTTAAAATTGGTTGTGATCAAATTAATGTTCAAGGACTATCAAATACTTATTAGTCTTTTATTATTCTAAAACTAAACGGACAAGGAAGGTGTTTATTGTCGAAAAAACTCGTGTTGATTTGAGAGCACTAAAAAATGTAGTTTTTTCATAAATTCCAATACCCAGTGCCGTGTACTTTAGATTTTTTTAAAAGATTTCGATTGTGTGTATTTTATCAAAAATAAAATTATTTTCCTTAAGAACGAATCGATAAAAGTTTAAAAAAACAGTTATGTAGGGAATTGAGGGACCTTTCAAAAGATGTATCACTCGACCCCCCCTTGCCATTTGAATTTTTTTGAGAAGGTGGCCGTGTAGGGTAGAAGGATGATATAGCGAAATAAGCAAAAAAGTTTTTCTGATCATGTGCCCAAAATATACAAGTTACAACATGTGTGAAGTATTGCCAGAAACATAATATTTTTTTTCGGAAGCCATTGGAGACAAAATTATAAAACTTGAGACGCATTGGAGACTACATAACTGTATCTTTTTCATACGCAAATAGTGGTAGCGCAATTGATTTTAATTAAAAATATGAAAAAAAATGGATACCTTGATAAAATCCGTATAATAATTCTTGAAGAGAAAAAACGTTTTCGAGAAAAATATAAAACTTAGTGTTAATGCTTTTTAATACCGATAAATATATCATTTTCAATTGAAATTAAAATTGTTTGTGTACACACTTATTCTATTCTTGTTTCAAGTTTATATAATTTTTCCCATAAGTAAGGCTTTTTTAACTTGATATTATCCATAGTCTAATATTTAAAATATGAATGTTTTCGTCTGATTACTTCTCTTAAGTTACAGAAATTAAATAAGATTGTACTACAGTTTTCACAAATAAACAGATTGTTTCATGCGCAGAAAATTCTCTCCCTTTTAACAAAAAGTACCTACAATTAACTTCCTAAATAAATTGGTATATCCAAAACAAGAATTTGTTTTTATGTAGGTAATTTTTTTCACTTTAAAATTAGGGAAGGTGCTTGGTCGGTATTTAAAAGAAGGTTTCTTAAATAATTGCTTGTTGATTGAGAATTATTACATTACATTATTAATATAACTTAAGTTACGATATTTCGATAACCATTTTACTATTTCTCTTATGTAACCATTTATTATACGGTATTACAAAAATAAAGTGTTGTAATTAACTTTTAGTCACATAAAATCCAAACTGTTTGAGCATATACCTATCCCGTACT
Organism: Rhamnusium bicolor; assembly: GCA_029963845.1. Classification (NCBI taxonomy): domain Eukaryota; kingdom Metazoa; phylum Arthropoda; class Insecta; order Coleoptera; family Cerambycidae; genus Rhamnusium; species Rhamnusium bicolor. Next base: position 359,592 of record JANEYF010002428.1, on the reverse strand, counting down.
TATATAATTAAATAAAATGTGAAAATTAAGGCAATATAGTTTTAAATATTCAAAGCCGTCTCTGTATCTAGTTCACTTTACAATTATGTACACATTGATTTCCAATATACAGTATCTGTACCAAAAAACTCGAAGAGTTTTTACGATTATTAATAAGAACAATGGTCGTGAAGCTCGCAGCGAACAATGACTTATGATTTTAGGATGAACGACCATCTTTTTTGCTTCGTTATTATCTAATTGATCCGTTACTAAACGATGGAAACTGATACGTTAATTTGATAAAAGCGCTAACAGTAAAAAAACCTGTTAGGATTTTGTATACTTTGATTAAGTATAAACTAGTAATTTATCTGACTTATATTTACATACAGGGTGAATTAATTTTGGTGAATCAATTTACTAGGTAATGGATCATCAAAGAATAAGTAGAGTAGACAAACTCCATGTCCATAGGCGTCGCACAAAAGAGTTGCGTCGGTTAAAAGACGGCAAATTGTTTATGTTTCTTACATAATGATGTAATGGTAATATTAATAACAATAATAATAATAAAAATAATAATAGTAATGTCCTGCTACAAGATATTTACACGTATCTTGTATGCTAGGACACTGAGGTCTGTTGATCCGGTCTTCCAGCAGATACACGAACAGCGTGGTCCCAAGAAGGGCATGGCAGGTTGCAAGGACAGCCTGCTGATAGACCGCTGTATTACACAGGATTCTGTGCAATACAAGCGGAATCTATCGATGGCTTGGATTGACTACCGCAAGGCATTTGATACAACATCGCACGAGCTATTGTTGTACTTGCTCGAATGTCTTGCGGTACCAGCACCACTAGTGAGATGCATAGAACAGCTGCTGCCGCTCTGGAAGACCCGCTTCACCATAACATCAGGTGCGCAGCGGGTCACGACAGAGCAGGTGGCATTTAGGAGAGGAGTTTTCCAGGGTGACTCCCTGAGTCCTCTCCTCTTCTGCATCTCACTGCTGCCGTTGTCTGTTGGGCTCCGCCAAACCCGCGAATATCAATGTGGGCCACCCAGCGACCGGAGGCATAAGGTCACCCATCTATTTTATATGGATGACCTTAAACTTTATGCCTCCGGAGAGCGTGAACTACAAAACGCTTTTAGGGTGGTCGAAGAATATACGCGGGCAATTGGTATGGAGTTCGGGTTGGACAAATGTGCAGTCGTCCACCTCAAGAGAGGACGATGCGGGGAATTCCCTGAGGATGCGCAGCTCGCAGACGGAAGCATCCTAAGACATCTGGATGCCGGAGAGACCTATACATACCTGGGTGTGCAACAAAGGCACATCCAAGATGTAACACAAATAAAGGATCCTCTTCGCGGTAAGTACAGACACCGCCTCCGAAAGATTTGGTCTTCCGAACTTTCGGGGAAGAACAAGGTGTCTGCAACTAATATGCTTGCCGTTCCGCAGCTGGTCTTTATTATCGGTGTACTCGGAGGGATAAAGCCTACGCTGCTCTCGGAACTGAAGATCATACCGGCCTGCCAAAAATCAGCTGAGTGGCTGGCAGGCCAAATGCAGAAGGCGGTCATTCTTGGTTCTCTCCGTCTGCCTAGGGCACACGATTCCGGAGCCTACAGTCACTAACCCTGCGGGATGTGGGGAGTGGCTGAGGTTAATGTGCTGGCGCGACTCCCGTGAGGCGTCGGAGGCCACGGGAGGACTGTCCAGCGTCGGGCAACCGAAAAAAAAAAAAAGTAATGTCCCAAGGTCACACATCTATTTTATATGGATGACCTTATACTTTATTCCCCCGAGGAGCGCGACCTACAAAACGCTCTTAGAATGATCGAAGAATATATGTGGGCAATTGGTACGGAGTTTGGGTTGGACAAATGTGCAGTCATCCAGTTCAAGAGAGGACGATGCATGGATTTTTCTGAAGATGTGCAGCTCACAGACGCAAGCATCCTAAGACATCTAAATGCCGGAGAGACCTACACATATCTGATTGTGAAATAAAGGCACATCCAAGACGTAAAAAATAAAGAATTGTCTCCCCAGCAGGAACAGACACCGACTTCGAAAGATTTGGTCTTCCGAACTTCCGGGGAAGAACAAGGTGTCTGCGATTAACATGCTTGCCGTTCCGGTTCTACTCTACTCATTTGGAGTAGTAAAGTGGACGGTAGACGAGCTGCGTTAATTAGACAGGGATACCTGCATGATGATGAATATTCACAGAAGCATTCATCCGAGATCGTTCGTTCCTCGTATTTACTTCTCACATCAACGGGGTAGCCGACGACTCTTGAGCCTGTAGTGTACCTACGGCAGAGTAGTATTGAGTATGGCATGTAATATCCTCAGGAGCTCAGATCCCCTCTTGCAGATAGTGAAACATCATGAAACTGTAGGAATGGGAGCAGGATTGTTCAAGGCAGCAAAAAAGAGCCACAGATGAGCTCGGTCTTGCATTTGATACCAGGCGAGGAGGATGGCGAAGTGTTGATGTAGAGTCAGTCATTAAACTTTAGCCAAATCGTCTAATAGTCCGAATCATATCTGCCGAATAAGAAAAACTGTTTCAGCAGCATGTCGATAAACCCCAGCATGGTGTATTCTATAGGAACATAGAAACACTGAGTTTATCGACCAGACTGACATTCGACTTTTTAAAGTCAGCCGGGGTTAAGTTAGGGACCAAGGAATTCATTATGGCCTGCCAGGATGGTGTTATCACCATCTTGGTCTACCGTAGCCGCATGTGGTATGTAGAGGTTCCTGATGTCAACCGCAGGATCTGCCGTCCGGCGCCGGAATCGCTCATACACTTACTCCCTACGTGTCCCATATATGAGATTTTGGCCCGCATCGACCGACATAACGTGACGTTGCGAGTGCTACATTACCACCTAAGCCAATTGCAGGAGGGAGTCATTCTGGGTTCTTTACGTCTGCTTAGGGCACAAGATTCTGGGATCTAGAGCAACTAACCCTGCGGGACGTGAGAGTGGCTGTAGGTAATTTGCTGGCGCTCAACCCTTGAGATTCGGAGGCCACGGGAGGACTGTCCAGCGTCAGGTAACCGAAAAAGCAATAATAATAATAATAATAATAATAATGTGCTCAGGAGCTCAGATCCCCTCTTGCGGTTCGTAAAACATCACGAAACTGTAGGAGTGGGAGCAGGACTGTTCAAGGCAGCAAAAAGAGCCGCAGATGAACTCGGTATCGCATTTGACATCAGGCGAGGAGGCCGGCGAGGTGCTGATGTTGAGTCAGTCACCGAACTTCAGCCAAATCGTCTGAGAGCCCGAATCAGAGCTGCCGAACAGGAAAAACTGTTTCGGCAGCACGTCGATAAACCCCAGCATGGTGTCTTCTATAAGAACATAGAAACACTGGGTTTATCGACCAGGCTGACCTTCGCCTTTCTAAGGTCAGCAGGGCTTAAGTCGGAGACCGAGGGATTCATTATGGCCTGTCAAGATGGTGTTATCAACACCTTGGTCTACCGTAGCCGCGTGTGGCGTGTAGAGGTTCTTGATATCAACTGCAGAACCTGCCATCAGGCGCCGGAATCGCTCATGCACTTACTATCTGCATGCCCTATATATGCGATTTCGGCCTACATCCACCGGCATAACGCGGCGTTACGAGTGCTATACTACCATCTAAGGCACTCGTACGGGGTAGACCTGACACCAGTGCTGCCTTACGTCCCCGGAGATATTGAGTCCGTTGTCGAGAACGAGAAATGCCGGATTTACTGGAACTACTCGTTCCCGACTGTCAGGCTAATCCAAGCCAACAAGCCTGACATAGTCCTCCTCGACCATCAACTCAAGGTGATGTATGTTATCGAGTTCTCGGCACCTGCGGAGAAAAACATCACCTTGAAGGAGGAGGAGAAACGGACCAAATATCGCGATCTCCGGTACGAGCTCCAAGTGCTGTACCCAGGCTACTCGGTCAAAATGGTCGTCCTTATTATCGGTGTACTCGGAGGGATAAAGCCTACGCTGCTCTCGGAACTGAAGATCATACCGGCCTGCCAAAAACCTGCCGAGTGGCTGGCAGGTCAAATGCAGAAGGCGGTCATTCTGGGTTCTCTCCGTCTGCTTAGGGCACACGATTCTGGTATCTACAGTCACTAACCCTGCGGGATGTGGGGAGTGGCTGTAGTTGATGCGCCGGCGCGACTCCCGTGAGGCGTCGGAGGCCACGGGAGGACTGACCGGCATCGGGAAACCGAAAAAAAAAAAAAAAAAAAAAAAAAAAAAAAAATGTGAATATAAGAGATCAATTGAGACCCGGGGCTGCAATTTCGAATATTTTTCTCACATTTTCACATAAAATTAAATAATTTTAAAGTAATAACATCATTGAATTCTGAATTAATCATTACCTAAAAAGATTAAATCAATTTTTTATATTTTTGGTAGAAAAACATATTTATTTGACTGCTTTTAAAACTACAGATTCTAAGTTGTTCATTTTGTAAAATAACACACGATATTTATTAAAATATCTTAAAAGTTGACGAAACTGTACACAGCCTTACAGTCATCAGCAAGCTGCGAATCTGGAAAGTAAATAAGCACAACACGTGGAGTTGTATAAACTTTACCAGAGATAGGGTCGAAAGTTTAAAGCACGAATAGTTATAATGTCCGTCGCCATCTTAGGTACCACGGTCTAGAGTCCCGGTCAATGATCACAGCTGCATGGCTAGCGTTTGTGTCATATTTACAGAATTAAGCAACTAATTCTCTCGCGAGAAATGATACAAAAACGCACGACAATATGAGTTCGTGGTCACACCTTTGGCAACCTCTAGACAATACGCTTTGTTCCTTAGGAGCCGGGAAGTCTAAGATTGAGCAGCTCTCCGAGGTTTAGCCTTACTTCGAAATAGACAAGTCACAATTTGCTATGCTATGAAACTCGCGAGCTCTGTGTCTAACTCACCCTGAGAGTTGGTTCATAACTCGCGATATGTCTATGTCATCGACGCCGCTCACCACCAATATGTATCTGTGTAATCAAGGGGATCACAAATCTGGGGAAGCGAATCCCGTGAAGTTTTTCGTGACATTATTAAAACGCCCTGTATAGCTGTGGTGGTTGTTAAAATTTAAAATTTCAAAAATTAATATTACGCGGAGAAAAAAAATTAACTGATTGACCCTGTATGTATTGTTCTATTAATACCTGTTACTTTAATTAAGTGTACACCTTATATTTTCGTTTATTATTATTTCCATTTAATTACTTGAAATGATTGCTAAATATCGTCCTAGATTAGCCAATTAATATAAGTGCTTTTTTAATAATTTACTTTGAATCTAATTTTATGATAATATATTCATTTATCTTTTTTTATTTCAGTCGACCTTCAATAAAGACATTATGATTAGTATCAATAGGTCAAAGCCAGATATATCAATATATGGTAAAATAAATAAAGAATTTGTATTTATCCGTTTTTATGAATTGATTGTGGGGTATTTGGTATTAAATTATCTGCAAAAAAAGGCTTTATTGAAATAACCTATAGAACAATCATATCTGATTTGAAAATAATGACTTATTTTGAAAAGACAATTTCTAAGATGTTCTGACAGAAATATATGATATAGGGTCATAATTTCATTTTTTGATTAGTTATTGAAACATCTATTTTTTTGGGTCATGGATGCAAAATAAAATATGCTCAAAACAAATTTCGACAGAAATGTTGTTATCTCAATTCGGCATTAGTAGAATGACTACCAAATAGTAGAAATATAGAGTGCGTTCCTTTAAATAAATCAAAATTAATGACCAGGAAAAGGAAACTGGACCAAAGGCAAATAAAAGCAATATTATAAAATGATCATTGAAATACAATATTGTTAGATCTTTGATAAGAAATTCAAATTTAGCGCTCCGATTGCAAAATTCGGTCACCAGAGGGAGGTGGCAAAAAAGACGCGGATCGCGGTGGTATATGACGTTCACATAGTTGCCTCTGACGTCGACAAGAGACGACGGCAGAGAATGCATCTGTCTGACTTTGTCAATCAAATATTTAAAAAAAAGTGTATTATTTTAACTTGATATTTATTAATATCTATCGATATCTAACATCAGGTGTGGGGTACACGTGTAGTTGGTTTTATATGAGTGCATTACGATGGAGGAATTAAGCAAGTCTTTGGGAACTATAGCAAACGTTTTGGAGGCGCTTCAACAGCGTGCAAATGGTCAGTCTTCGATGAATCCTGTTGTTCCACCCGTTTCTAAAACGCCTGTTTCATTGGCCCTTCCGAGTTTCGATCCAGAAAGTACAGATAGCAGTATTTGGTTATCAAAAATTGATGGTTATAAAGACGAGTTTGGGTGGTCTGATAGGGAAACTGTAAGTAGAGTCGGTCCATTTTTATTAAAATCTGCTCAAAGATGGTTCACTGCATGGCAGCCCGCAGAAGAAACGTGGGAAAATTTTAAATTAGATTTTACCGTTTCGTTTCCCAAACAGAAAAACTTGGGAAAACTTTTAGATGCTGCAGTGAATTATCGGAGTACTGACGCACGCAGTTATGTGGAGTATGCAAGAGTTAAATTAGAAAAATTAAAAGCTTTACGTGCAAGTTGGTCAGACGATGATTTAATGGAAATTATTGCACATTCTATTGACGATACTGCCGTGCGAACGGCAGCATTTAATTCAGGTACCTCATCAGTTAGTGATTTGATTGCATTCTTAGCAAACTATGTGAAAATCTCTCCAGAAAAGCCTGTAACAAATAAATTAATTTCTCCAAAAAGAAATTTTTCACAAATGTCATCTACGTCAACGGAGACACGTACTTGTTTTTCCTGTGGCAATACTGGCCATATTTCGCGAGATTGTAAAACTTTAAATCAAAAAAAAAACTTTGAGATCCCGTTAAAGGTTAAGGATGACCTTGTTTGCAGATACTGCAAAAAGGTAGGTCATACTATCGAAAATTGTTTTCGTCGGCAAAATAAACAAGAGCAAGGTGACGTAATGCTGCGTCGGGCATCCGATAAAAAACGTAAACATGAACATGTTATGTTTAACTCTCTTTCTATGAGCAATAAAAGTTTAAAAACATTGCCGATAATTATTGGCGGTTATAGTACTAACTGCTTAATTGACAGGGTTCCACTTGTTCATTAATAAATGAATTATTGGCAGATAAATTGAAACTTGTAAAAATTCCCCGTATTACTCCGTTGCAATGGTTCGACGGTACTGTACATAACTCGTTTTTCTCTACAAGATCTATAGTAGAATTCCCTGAGGTTAAATTGAAACTTGATTTCGTAATCGTTCCACATATTCACTCATGTTATGATATTGTCATAGGAGAAAATATTTATGATCACAATGTAACTCTGTTGAAAGATAAGACTATTTTAAAAATCATTCCTAAGACTTCTGTTAATACAATTTCTGCAAACTCTAATCTTAGTCTGGTCACTGATTTAAATAATAATGAAAAACAAAAACTGTCGAATTTGCTTTCAGATTTTGCTGACTTAATTACTTCAGGTAATTGTGTTAGTGCTGTTAATACCGGTGAATTGAATATAACGTTATCTGAAAATAAAATAATTTATTACCACCCATATCGAATTTCAGAATCTGAACGTTTAAAGTTACGAAATATTATTGATGATCTCATGAAAAATGGAATTATACGCGAGAGCAACTCCTCATTTGGAAGCCCTGTAATCATAGTTCCGAAGAAAGATGGAACAGACCGTTTATGTGTTGATTTTCGCGCATTGAAAAAAAATTACGGTCAAAGATCGTTACCCATTGCCACGCATAGACGATCAATTAGATCGATTAGGCAAAGGTAAATTTTTTACTTCCCTTGATATGGCATCGGTGTTTCACCAAATCCCAATTGCCACAGATTCCATCCCAAAAACAGCTTTTGTGACTCCCGACGGACAATTCGAATATTTGAGAGTGCCGTTTGGCCTAGCCAACGCACCGGCAGTTTTTCAACGAGCTATTAATACAGCTTTAGGTAATTTGAAATACAACGTCGCTTTGATTTATCTAGACGATATTTTGATACCCTCCATTTCAATAGAAGAAGGTTTTGAAAAACTAACATTGGTTCTTAATGCCTTACGGAAAGCAAACTTTTCTCTTAATATCAATAAATGCAGTTTTTTTATGAAAACAATTAATTATTTGGGCCGAGAGATATCTGCTGATGGTATCAGACCTGGTCAGAATAAAATTAAGGCCATTAAAGATAGTTTAGCCCCCGTGAACGTAAAGCAAGTACGACAGTTTATTGGTTTAGCTAGCTATTTTCGGAAATTCATACCCGCATTTTCTACCAAAGTTGCATGCATATCACACTTGACAAGGAATAATGTACCTTTTAATTGGTCTCATGAATGCGAAAAGGCAAGACAATATGTGATTGATGTTTTGACCCAAAAACCGTTACTGTCAATCTTCGATTCCAGCTTAGAGACTCAAGTACACAGCGATGCCAGTAGTCTGGGATTTGGCGCTATTTTAATGCAAAAACATGGAGATACATTTAGGCCAGTTGAATACTTCAGCCAAAAAAAGCTCCTCGGAAGAAAGTAAATATCATTCTTTCGATTTAGAAACTCTTGCAGTTGTAAAAGCCTTTAAAAATTTTCGCGTATATCTGCTTGGGATAAAGTTTACACTTGTAACAGATTGCAATTCCTTGAAATTATCAGCCAACAAAAAGGATTTGAGACCGCGTACTGCTCGTTGGTGGGCGTATATGCAGGACTTTAATTTTGAAATAATTTACCGTAAAGGCTCAGAAACCTCTCATGTTGATTTTCTAAGTAGAAATTCAATTGAAACTATAAATCAAATTGATTCTGGTCCTATAAATTTTAAGAATTGGCTTACTGTAGCACAAAGTCAAGATAAAGAATGCACTCAGATCAGTAAATCTTTAGAAAATAATGATGACCTAAAGAAAAAGTATAAATTTGAAAAAGGCACTTTGTTTCGAGTTATAACTCATGAAGATGGTACTTCTGCGCAATTACTTTTTGCACCTTCGAACAACAGGCACAACCTTTTGAAAATCTTTCATGACGATCAAAGTCACGTTGGATGGGAAAAAACCCTAGCGTCGCTTAAACTCTACTTCTGGTTTCCCAATATGACACGTTATGTAAAAAAATATGTTGAACATTGTTTGCTATGCGCTGTACGTAAGAATAGAACTGGCCCGAAGCAAGGTTTCATCGCCTCCATACCAAAACCAAGTGAACCATTTCACACAATTCATGTTGATTGTTTGGGCCCAATACCTAAAGGCATTAACGATTATAAGTACATTTTCATGGTAATTGATGCATTTTCGAAATTTTGTCTTCTTTACCCCCAATCCACTCTTACTACTGAAGAAACAAAGCAAAACTTTTCAAATTTCATAAGCATATTTGGAACATCATGCAAATGAATACATGATGCTGGAACAAATTTTACAGCAAAAATATTCAAGTCATTTACTGAGCACTTTGGAATTGAACTGCACGTGACAACCCCTGGTATACATCGCTCAAATGGCCAAGTGGAACGATACATGCGTACCATCACTAATATGTTGAGAATTGAATCAAATAAATCAACAGAATGGCCGAACAAACTCTGGAAAGTCCAATTAATAATTAACACTACCAAACAAAAAACCACTGAATATTCTCCTTTTAAACTAGTATTTGGACAAGAGGGACAGACCCCGCAAATTCGTACAATTTTAACTGACTTACCTACCCCAGAATTTAATAAAACGTCAGTAGATCCCAGTAAGGTTTTGAATAATCTAAAGAAAAATGCTGAAAGGCAGACAGCTACATTAAATAGAAAACGGAGAAATAATCAAAAGTACAAAATTGGTGATGCAGTACTCTTGAGTAGGGGTCAAAGGTCAAAAAAAATTCAATTGTGAATTTGTCGGACCATACGTTATTAAAACAATACTTGATGATCGTTTTTCACTTCGTAAAATTGGTACTAAGCGAACTTTGAAATATTCAAAGGATCAGTTGCGTCTTTGGCCTACAGATTGGACTCCTGACAATTTTGAATACTTGCTACAATTAAACAATTGTGAGTACTTGTTGTTTTATCTATTATGCTTTGCCGTGTTAGATCTGTACATTTGGAAAGACCCATCGTAAATACGTGCATTTTGCAGTATTTCCATCGTGTCTTTCAATGTTTTATTACCTCAGAGACCCATCGTAAATACGTGCATTTTGCAGTATTTCCATCGTGTCTTTTAGTGAACGATTTATACTATGCCGTCCCTGAACTCTTTGCATGAGTTATACGGATTTTACAAATTGAATTGGTAACTCAAAACGGGTAAATAACATTAACTTATCTATTGCAGCAAATGTTGACGGCCCAGAGACAGATGGTGAAGAAAAATCTACCCGAAGCTATCAACATTGAAGCTATCAACATTTTTTTTGTGACTTGTTTTGACTTTGTTTGCTTTATTTAATGTTTTGAAAGAAATAAAAATAATCTTGTTTTAAACTGTACTAGTGACACTATTTATGCTAGAATTTCTAAGCATTCCGAGAGCGGAATGATGTCAGTTTGGCCGTGTTAGATCTTTGATAAGAAATTCAAATTTAGCGCTCCGATTGCAAAATTCGGTCACCAGAGGGAGGTGGCATAAAAGACGCGGATCGCGGTGGTATATGACGTTCACATAGTTGCCTCTGACGTCGACAAGAGACGACGGCAGAGAATGCATCTGTCTGACTTTGTCAATCAAATATTTAAAAAAAAGTGTATTATTTTAACTTGATATTTATTAATATCTATCGATATCTAACAATATCATTCAGAATTACTCAGAGTGACATGGTCACAAGCAATATTCGTTCTGCATTCGTGGTTGTTAAATTATTATTTTGAACACCTATGCTGGATAATGCACGTGTCACTAGTGTGTGCTGTGCTTTGTTTTACTCGTTTACTGACTATTAATATCAGAGACAAAGCCTTTTGAACACTCAAAATTCTAAGTATAACATTAATAACCTTGTTACACCGAAAGTCAGTTATTTCATCCATTGTCTCCCACAAAAATTAATTTCGTAAGTCCTCTATATTAGGTAAAGAAAAACCTAGTACGTAATTTGCAAACGATATACCATATATAATATACCAGACGTTGCTAGAAGTTGATGCAGGAACATTTTGCAAAATTGAGAAACAAGGTAACTTATTTGTAAACTATGATGTATGTGCCATTTATGACGCCACTGAACTTAAATTTTGTTATGAATGTAGTGGTCTAAATCATGTTGAGAAATCATGTATTAATAGTAAAGTTGTATGTCCAAAATGTTCCGCAGAACACTCTGTTAAAGAATGTCCCAGTAACTCAACACCTAAATGTATAAATTGTGTCAATGCAGGTATTGATGTGAATAATCACTTTGTTTGGGATAAAACTGAATGTCAAGTGTATAAAAAGAAATTAGAACATTATAAGTTGTCTATTTTCTCTGGAAAATACCAATCACTTAATCAAAAGCATAGTTTTTTATATGAAAATTTAGATTCTGTTAACCCAGTTGATGAGTCGTCCTTAGGGAACTTATCAATAATTTATCAAAATGTAAGGGGTCTTAATACAAAGACTGCTACAGTGTTAAACAAAGTTGGAGCTACTTCAGAGGAGTACGACATTATAGCAACAACATGAGTTGGCTGAAAGATGATGTACATGATAATGAAGTATTTCCAAATAACTTCTTGGTGTTTAGAAAAGATAGGTGTTAGGAAACAAGTGGAAAATCTAAAGGTGGTGGAGTAGTTTTAGCAGTGAAAAGGCGATAAAGCTAACATTAAAAATTTTAGGCCTATTGCTCTACTGTCAGTACCAGCGAAGCTATATGAATCTATTATATATAATGCTATTTACAATTCAGTTTGCAATAGAATATCCATACACCAACAAGGTTTTATGAGATATAGGTCAACTACTAGTAACCTAATTAATATTACTCAGTATATGTCACAAGTAATACATGATGGTAGTATAGACGTAATCTATACCGACTTTCAAAAAGCGTTTGATATGGTATCACATAATCTCCTTCTTTGTAAACTTAAAAATGAATTCGGAGTTCCCGAAAACCTGATAGAACTCCTTACTTCATATTTGCAAAATAGATAATAGTATATGTATGTGAATGGATATGCGTCAAATCATTATATCGCCTTGTCTCGGATTCCTCAGGGTTCCAACTTTGAGCCACTGCTATTTCTCATATTTATAAAAAGTTTAACAGAAATAATTGAATATTCTAAATATTTATTATTTGCTGATGACTTAAAAAACTACGTAAAAATTGAAAGTAATATGGATTGCATCATGCTCCAAAATGACTTAGATAAAATATATCAATGGACACTTAAAAATAAATTGTATTTTAATGTTAATAAATATTTCATTATGTCCTATAACACTAGAAGAAAAAATCCAATTGCATATCATTACACAATAAATGATGTAAATTTGGCCAGAGTTGAAACTATGAATGACCTAAGTATAACTTTTGATACCTGCCTTGAATTGAGCTATTAAAATGTATGGCTTCATAATACATAATACCAAAATGTTTACCAGTACAAGTGCTATTAGACAATTATATATATTGTATGTTAGATCTGTGTTGGAATATTACTCCATTGTCTGCAATCCGTTTAATCAAATACATGTGGATAGTATAGAAAGGGTACAGAATAAAGTTTTAAGATTCATCAATTATAATAAACAGGTTTGTATGACTTTACTGTAGAAAAAAATTGTTAAAGGAACGATATAATCTTAAAGCACTGGACATTCGACGAAAAAAACGGGTATATTATTTATTTATATAAATTGTTACATGGCAATATTGATGATATTAACTTTCTGTCCTTAATATCTTTAAATGTACCTATGTATCCTACCAGAGCATCCAGAACTTTTTATTTAGAACTTGCTAGTACAAATTACTAAATAAATTCCCCACTACATAGAATATGTAGTATTTACAATAGGATACAACACAATTGTGATATATTTGATATTAACTTAAGAAGTTTAAAATACATGTTAAATAATATATTGATTTAAGTACTGTTAATATTAGTTTAAATTTGTATATGTATTGTATATACTCTGTAATTGGGCTTTGCCTGTTGAGTGTATTTTGTCAAATAAATAAATAAATAAGTCTCAAAACTCAACATCATCGACTACGTTCCAATACAGATTACATGCACAGAACATGACAAACAAATCATAAAAGAAAATCCTCTATTGTAACAGTACCGGCGATACTCTGTCGATGGATAGCCTAATTTAAATGTCTTGTACAATCACAGCGAGTATAAAATACGTAACGTCGATTATATGAAGTACACAGAATATATGACCTATCTGTTATAAGGTCGTTATAACTTTCAATAATTTTTTGTATTTTATACCTGTATATTGGATACTGGTAATCTAAACGATAAAATATCATTACATTTGTGTCCAATGTATCTAAAATCGAAAACAACTGTTAAACAACTTTTAAACAATTAATTTTTTTTGTAATGCTTGTTCTGACATCACATTTGAGTTTAAGAAAGTCAATTTCTTGTCACGTGCTAAGGTTGTACTGTTTTTTACTTCCTGTATTTTAGCGAGAGTTATTTTAAAAAAATGCCGCCACGGGTAAACGGTTAAAGATGCAAGTTAGCTCTCATTGTCAAAACAAATGCTTAGGCATCTAGAAAATACAGCGAATAATTGTCGAATTTGGACATAAGTACACGATTGTTACACGTAGCTGCTACTGGGGAATCAAATAAATAGAGAGAAAATATTATATATGTTAAAAAAAGAAAAACAATGTAATGTGCCTTTACTCCATTAAGTCAGCCCATTAAATCAGCACCTACTAACTTTAGGATCCAAGTAGGTATACGATATTGTTAAAATTAGAATACAAACTCTTTAAAAAGCTGTCACGTACAGGGTGTTCATGTAATAAATTAAAGTTGGGTCACTTTTGGTTAGAATGGAAGTAAAGCAACTTTAGTTTATTTAATGAACACTTTTGTTAAATGAGATCCCGGGTAAACCGAAAGTGACGAAGCAATGACGATAAAATCATCTTCCTCTTGCACACAGTGGCTTCTTCAGATGGTGAATACAAGACTCTCGTACTCACCATCTGAAGAAGCCACTGTGTTGAGAAACAATTGTCATGTGATAATAAGAAATAGTGAAAATCAAGAATAAGTTTATTTTGTTCTCATTTGTAAGAAAGTAAATTCACCATATATTTGTTCTGACCCACGTGTTATCTGATTTGTTTATTCTAACTTGTGCGTAAACTTAAGTAACTTTTGTTTCAAATAAAAACAATTGAATAAAAACTTTAATGACTTGATAATATTTGATGAATTCAGGGTGTGTTCAATCTCATTGGTAATATTAACTTTCATTTTTAGAAACTGTAGTTGTAAATATGTAATTAATTAATACGAATTATGTTCATATTCAAATCAAGTAGATCGTACACAATGCTTTTGATCACACCCAAAATTAGAAATTATGTGAACTATCATATTTATTAGTAGAAGTCGTGGCCTTTATTAAACAAAAGACATAAAGTTCAAGTACAAATAATCCAGACAGAGACAAAATTATATAAAGAAATAAACATAAATAAAAATAACTTTGTTTTTTTAGCGTATTAATGGCCATGGCTATCAAGCATTATTTTAATATCAATGTCAGTTTCAGAAATTTTATTTATAAATTTAGATAGGGATTAAAAAAACTGACATTCTATTACATACTTTATTTTTTCCTGAAGCGAAAAGAAATACATCCTTTTAAAAAACAGTTAAATATATAAATAAAATTCTTTATTTATCCTTAATAGATTCCAAATTATTGTAAATAATTTTGTTCAATTTGCATAATAACTAGACGCTGTACAATTTCCGTGATTCCCGGGACCGACTTCCCGATCGACCTGTCTCTCCATAGGATCGGAGCTGTACATGTACCGCGAGATCTAAACCGTATTTTCTATAACCTATTTAGATTCAGTTTATCTATAAATGTTGCATTGCGTACATGGCTGGAGCGAGGATAAAAATAAATAATAACATCCATGTTGACAATATCACGGAGGTCGCGAAAAAAATCAGTACATGTGGATTTGTTGAAGCCATGACGAAGCCATGGATCTTAAGGAATTTTAAGAAATCATAAATGTTATTATGCGTATTTTAAGTACCATTCAGAGTATATGTAGCAAACGGGTGTTGCAAACCAATGCGCGAACAGTTGACGAAATAGTGATAAATGCTACCGATCTCGGTCGCAGTGGGCTAGAGCGTTAAGTGACAAACGTAGCTGAGTTACTGCCTATCGACTTCCTCCCTAGTTCAAATTCCGGTTTCGATTCTGGCAAAGTCGAAGGGTTTGGTTGTGTGTGTTCTCTTTTTATTTTCATCTATGTAACCCCCATCCGTGCAGCTTCGGCTTTGGTTTGGGGATTGCCTAATTTACCTGGTGTGTTTTATGTTTTTTTATGCTTTGTGTAATATTAGTGTTAGACGTAAAAATGTTTTATTGCTTGTATCAGAACCAGCGGTATATACACTGTATCACAGAATAGATGTAACAAGAGTGTAGTGGACAAAAATATCTAGAATTTTGGAATGGCACTTCAGAATCAGTCCTGCTGAGTGTAAAACTATGATAAATCAAAAGTGAATTGAATCAGTGTTATACAGGATGTTTATAGGTCAATTTATAAAAATCGTTAATATAAAGTACCCTTATTTTTCAATATATGAAAAAAATTCCATCAAAAAAAGTTGTTTAAAATGCAATTTAATTAAGCCTACTTACTAAATTTAAGAAATATAAATTTACTTTTTTGGAACTGCCACTTTTTTCACTAGTAGTCAGTTTTTTGTTAAAAATAATGTAAAATGGCGCAACTCCCATTTAGTTTGGAGCCATGGAAGGACTATCCAGTGTCGCGAAACCGAAATAATAATAATAATAATGATAATGTTTATTTAAATACTCTCTGAACGTCATTTGTGGCATTCTCTAAATTTTTCTTTTTCCTTTTTGGGACTCACTATCACATAAATAATTTTTCGTTATTTAAAAATTATATTTAGTTACCCAGTATGTTACTGAAAAAAAATAAACCTCTGCGTCTCTGACTTTATATCAAAAGATTAGTCAGAGTGTTTTTTGACAACTAATATGAGACAAAAATAATAATATAATTCCCTAACGTTTCGGAAAACGAATATGCTTCCTTTTTCAAAATTATTTATCTTTCTTTAGAATATGTCAAGCGTAAAACTGGACATATTTTATTTATAGCATGGTCACAAATTTTCGTTTTTCAATTTCACCCTTTCTAATATAACATTTATGCTCACCTATCCTTACACTGAGAGGTCTGGCTCACTTTTCCACATAATGTTTATTACACTCACACGGAATACATGCTTGGGACAATGGACATAGATTAAACTGGGATTCGGCAAAAATTTTAATGGAGGAAGCGGACAGCAAAAGAAAAAAAATAAGAAATTAGCAATAATATTATTGAATGAAGAAAAATGTGTATCCCATTGCTCTGTAGATTTTGGTACAACGTAGTTATTGATGTTAAAAAAATTGAACAAAATTAATATTGTATAGTTTTTAAATATCAACAGTTCTATGTAAGTATCTATGGATGTTACATGAACAAATAATATATGTGTCAAGTTTCACGCTTGACATATTCTAAAAAAAGATAAATAATTTTAAAAAAGATTCGTTTTTAGAAACGTTAGGGAATTATATCATTATTTTTGTGTCTCATATTAGTTGTCAAAAAACACCCTCTGAGTAATGTTTTGACGTAAAGTCACAAGCGCAAAGGTTTATTTTTCCAGTAACATACTGGGTAAGTAACTATATTTTTTAGAAACTATGAATTATTCATGTGGTGGTAATTCCCAAAAAAAGAAAAAGGGAAATGTTTATTTCTTTCAAAAATAAGTTATAATAAATGTAACACACTAAGTACAATAAAAAATATAAATAAACTAAGCAAATCACTGAAGTGTACAATTAGAATGTTCACTTGTGTGCGATGTGGAGAAGAAAAATACTAAATTAATAAAGATAATTAATTAGTATAATTTAGTTTCATATATGTACTTAATTGAAACGACTAATATAATATGCAATGTGCATGTAAGTGTTGTGTAAAATAATTATATTGTTAATATTTATATATATTCTTTAATTTAATTTTTTACAAAATAGGTATAATTTGATTGTTCAATCTGTTTTTTAAATATATTTTGTTTGTCAATATTCTTCATGTTAGGTGGTAACATGTTAACACAATCTGGGACTAAGATGTTCTTTGGCCAATGGTTTTTTCTGATATTGGCTTTTGATATCTATTTTGCTTGCCTCTTATCCTGGGACACAATATATGTGTAAACACAGTACAGGAATTTTCATAAAATGTGTAGACACCCGTGCTTCTTAATCCATGTGCTGGACTCAAGGAAATTTTCCGATGCCTAATATTAACATTTGCCGATGATGAGTAAATGGGTAGAGAAAATGAGAAAATGACACGATAATTGTTTACAAAATTTTAGCTGAAATATATAGGCTGGTAAGCAAGTATTCTAATAGTGCCTATTTCCAGGTATAAGGTGGATTATTGAATGAATTCAGAAATCTGAGCTCATTTTATTAAATTTTACATCTTTATATATGACTGCACGTTTAAATCGTCTATAGATTGAAAAGTAGCGCAATCTCATAATGTGTAACGAAGTGATTTTTCTGTTATTAAATTTGAATTTTACATAGTTTTATTGTAACAGGTGTTCAAACAAATTTCCATTTTCTTGGATACACAGTCTCGCTCAACGTTCTAAAGTCTGAGAAGTCCGTAAAGTCTTGAGGGTATTTCTTCTTAATTCATTTCCGGCCTGATTTATTCTTTGAAGTAGTTCTTCTCGTGTATTTACTTCGGTGGCGTACACCAAACCCTTCATATAACCCCAAAAGTAAAAATCTAATGGGTTTAGATTCGGTGAACGAGGTGGCCAAGCTATAGGACCACCTCGACCTATCCACCTGCCTGGAAAATTTTGTAGTAACCAAGTTCGAACATTGCGCCCAAAATGGGCAGGCGCGCCGTCATGTTGAAAATGCATATTTTGTCGAACCTCATGACGAACATTCAACGGTAATAAATCAATAAGGTCGTTTTGGAGGAAGTTAAAATACTCTTCTGCATTAAGACGATTGGGGATTCTATTAGGCCAATTACTTGATCCCCAATGATTCCTGCCCATAAATTTACCGAAAATCTATGTTGGAAATTTGTCCGCCGAACAACTCGTGGATTTTCATTCGACCAATGATGCATATTGTACATATTAAAAGATCCGGTCTAGTGAACATTGCTTCATCAGTCCATAATATGCTAAGAAGAATATTTCTGTTCGCTAATATCCATTGACAAAACTGGAGGCGTGGTAAAAAATCTGCCTCCGTTAAATATTGCACGCGTCTAAAATGGTATGGGTGTATTCCTTGCATTACCGTCATTCTTCCCATCTGAAATTATTAATTAAGATGAATAATTATCTAGGTACTTACATTTTTTATTAACTGTTGAGCTAGGTATGTTGACAATTTCTGAAACTTTTCGTATGCTTATTTGTGGATCATTTTCAAAATAATTCAAAACTATATCTATACGGTAATTTCCATGTGACATTCCTGCACCCTCGAGATCTTTTAAAATTCCCATGGTCTGCCAAATTTCGGTGAAGAACAGCAAATATTCGACGCCCAGGTACTCTACAATAGGGAAATCTTCGCCGGTATTCCCCTACTGCGACTAATGCACTACCGTTGCAAAAACCGTACACAAAATGCATATCATTTCCCTATCTGTAAATCTCGGCATTTTTAAATCGACTTAATGAAAATCGTGATTAAAGGCGCACAAATGAAATAACTAATAGAAAATGGGCCAAAACATTTTTTTTCCGATACGCGTTCTTAGGATTTTATATCATACAACTGTTTATACAAACTTATTAACCTTGTTGACAGCTCTAACATTAAATTATATCATAGCAGCATGAAGCATTCTCTTTTTGTTCATGGCGTACTATTAATAAAAAATTAGTTTAGATTCCCAATACCTCTCATACCATGTTATAAAATTTTCAAATTCGATATTATACAAAAACGGTGCATTTTATCGATGTTCATCAAGAGTACCTTTTTTACGTATAAAACTCTAAAATTTCATATTCTCCTGTCAAAAATAGAAAAAGTTATGTACAAAAAAGTTGGGGTTATTTTAACCCCACAATCTCCAGTTTGAGACAGCCCTGGATAAAATTTTCAAATTATTTCCATTTGATCTTATTACACATAAGAAGAGTAGCGGCTGTGTAAATTTTCAATATTTGACTTTAGTGGTTTTGGAGATATTCGATAAAAACCTTTCTCAGGGGTCCACATTTAGGGGCCTGTAGTTCCCTTAGGAAGCATTTTTCGACCAATGTTTATATGAACTTTTTTCTTATTTCTGGCCGTAGAAGCAGCTGGTAACATATTGCACACTAATTTCGGGACACTCTGTATACAAATCTATTCCTTTATAAATGAATCATATTGATAATACCGCAAGTGTGTAACCTTTTGTCTGATGATTTCAGTAATGTTTTTGAACCTATTACATCATCTACATTACTCTAGACCATCTAGTGTGCGATAGTTTTAATATACTCTCAGGAAACCGTCAACTTCAACAAATTTCTAATGTTTTAAGAAACCTGGATGCTAAAAAGAAACCTACCAGATTTTTTCAAAGCTTTCGACAAACTCGAATTTTGGTGTACATGGCAGCCCTTTGATTGATTTCGTGTTATTTATCGGAAAGAACTCAACATGTAGCAATAAATAATTTTAAATCTATATTGTTAAGTTAATGTTTTCTCAGGTGTAGCGCAGGGATCCCGCCACTTTTGTATAGTATTTTTTTGAGCGACTTTGAGAAATGTTTCGTCTCTTCTAAGATATTTTATATGTAGATGACCTAATAATTTGACAAAATAAATAATCTATGTGATTACGATGATCTGCAAAATAACCTGGGTATGCTTACGATATTTTGTGATTTAAACAAATCATTTTTAAATATAAACATCAAATTCTGATTTCTCGCTCATATAGCCCTTTTAATGCTGTAAAGTCTGTAATATATTGGTGTGGAAATCGATATTGTCGATAACATCTTACCCAAGATACCTTTTTCCAACTATTGTAGATAACGTGTATATTGTTGATAAAATCAAATGTTATAGTTAGAATAAAACTAATTATTCGAAAGGCACTCAGAAAGCTTGGCTTTATATTAAGAACGACGACAGATTTTCTTCATCATTCTTCCGTTATAACTATAGTCATTTCTGTCGTTAGACCAATTTTATGATACAGTTTCACAGTGTGGAACCCATGTACGATAAATACATTAAACGAATTGAGTATGTTCAAAAAAAGTTAATACCATTAATAATTACAGATACCATAGATATCGGCATCATTTCTTTTATGATATTAATTTATCTTTTTTCAATATGGAGTCTTAGGAGAGAGTTTCCCGTCATTTTCTTTGTCTATACAACTTTCGACAGTCTTGTAGGTTCCACATATTGTATAAACTTTTTTTAATATAAATTGTTGACTCTACTGTATTCGAAATAGATAGATTTTTTGCCCTCGAAATTTCACAATAAGTTATTTTTCTAATTCTCCTTTAATAAGATATATGCAATCTTCAAATACTGTTTGTGATAAACTTGACTTTATTAATTAAAGCTCCGTGTCTTTTAAAACTTAGTCGATGAGGCACTTAACTTCTTTTCCTGTTTTAGTTTGTATTTTCAGATTTAGTTTATTCAGGTAGTTTTTAGGTTTTCTTCTACCACTTCTTGTGTGATACTCACTATTGCTCACTCAACCTATTTCAGGTATTACATATTTTGTAATTCATGTCACCCTACAATTGGACAATATTGTTCGTCTGTTGGGTCGCCTTCTTTTTTATAAATAAATAAATAAAGATCGACCTTTTCTAGACATTTTTTTTTGTGCGTTTTATCTGAAACGCACTATATGCACTCGTATATACCATCCAATTGTAATTATTAAAAGTAGTTTTCGCTTTATAATAAAATTATTTGAGTAAAGTTTGTATGTACTAAATGGTATTTAAATTGGAATTGCTTTGAGCTTCTATTAAAAGTAACAGCAGGCAAAAATCCTTTCAATGCAAAATATGTATCATAATAACGTTTGTTATGTGCATTTTAACTAGCTCTTTAACTCATTTAGTTTGGAATGTTGTAACTCGATACAAATAATATATTTTTATGAGCTAACTTAATGTAGACAGACACCCTTATAAGATAAATGGAAAGTCCTTTGTAGATCAGTTACAGTCTAAAGAATATTAAGGCGGCTGTGGAGTTATTTCAGTTATTTAATTGCATGAAGGAACAGAGCAATTTAGCTCAACCTGTCGGCATTCTAACGCCATTTACGACAGATTTTAAATGACACGACAAGAAACTCATAACCCAGCTATTAATTTATTCCTTGCAGAAGTTAATTAAAAACACTCAACCGATCAATTAAATAATTAACTCGTTATCTCGACAATATTCTAGCGCTTGCTTCATTACTTTAACTTTAACTTGGCAATGAAAAGCAAATTTTCCTTCTGATGTTTCTTTATTATTTTGCAACTTTCTGCATTTGACATTGATTTGTTGTGTTTAAATTATTGTGGCCCATTGAACATGACTTTGATCATTTCTCAATCTACGTTTTTTTTAGCTATATCAATTGAAAGCTGAATAACATATACAGGGTGGTTCTTAGATAAGTTGCAAGGTGCAGCAGGTGATTCCTAGGCTTAATATCTACCTTATCTGATGTTACTAGAAGATTTATTAATTATTACGTTAATAAATCAAATTATCCAGATTTTAAATTCAAGGATGTTAGTTTCAATGAACTTAGAGATATAATTGATAAAATTAAGGTTAAAAAAAGTTTTGATGACTATAGTATGTCTGTCAGTATAATAAAGTATATAAAAAATATCATCCTATATCGTTAACTAAACTTATAAACCAGTGTGTCGACAGCGGTGTTTTCCCTGATGTTTTGAAAATTTTCAAAGTCATACCTATTCATAAAGGTGGACCTATATCAAGTAATTTCAGACCCATATCATTAACTCCAGTTATATCTAAAATATTTGAAACTGTCCCAAAAATTCAAATTACCTAACATTTTGAAAATAATATATTTTTACTCTAACCAGTACGGCTTCAGGACTAAAAAATCCACAAATGATGTTACCATTCAGCTTGTCAATGAAATTGTCGAAAAACAAGAAAATTGGGATTATGCGGGAGTAACTTTTTGTGATTTACAAAAAGCATTTGACTGTGTGTCTTATTATGTGCTTCTTGACAAATTAAATCATTATAAATTTAATAACCTCAGCTGTCAATTAATAAACACATATCTTTCAAACAGACGACAATATACGTCGATGGAAATTGTTCTAGATTAAGATGTGTTAAACATGGCGTGCCTCAAGGATCGGTCTTGGACCCTATATGTATATGTTGTATGTATTTTTACATTTTTGATATTATATATTCATACTTTAGTTGTTATGTAAATAATGTTGTGTCCTGTTATTGGGCTTCTGCCTGTTGGACAGTTAATTAAATAAATAAATAAATAAATAAATAAAAAATTCAACTTACAATGCTGCATGGTTACAAAATTGGCAGATAAATTAGATATAGGATTCTATATAATTTAACAAATATACACAAGTCTGACTCTTGATTAAAATGTAAAATAATTAGTCAGATCTTACAAAAAAAAATTAAAACTCGAAACATTATTTGAACACTGAAAAAAGTGATATTTTTATCTTTAGTGAAACATTCCTCCAATAATCATTGTTTATTATAACTCTGTGGTTTTTATGATTATGACACTTTCAACTATGAAATGTGTCTATTGGAGGTTTGTTTCGCTGAAGGTAAGGATATTACATATTTTTATTTTTAATGTTCAATAAATTTTTAAGTTTTTTAAATTTTTTATCAGTTATCTAATTTCAATTGTTTTATATTTCAATTCATAATAATAAACGTGTGTATAATTTTCAAATTATATAAAATCCTATATCTATTTTATCTATCAATTTTGTAACCGTACATTATTTCAAGTTGTAATTTTTAGTCTTGAAAAAAGATTAAAAAATTAGTCGAATCGTCGACAAGTGGAAATAACCGTCTTTTATGTTCTGTCCGATCATATCGTCTATTTATTGACTAACATTCATGAATTTTCATATTAAACATATATTTTGCGAGGAAAATCCACATGAAGAACGAACGGCTCATTTTTAAAATCGGTTTTCACTGAATTTATAGGGGGAGTTATTGCCGATTTTTTAATTGACTCTTTCTTCTTCCCCTAAGACTTGATGGCTCATCAGTCATCACACTACTTTTTTCTTGAAAATGAGTACCTCTCCTACTAAAGGATGTTCTAGCCATGCTCAGATATCGAATGTGATTTACGCAAGATGGCGTCTAACATAACATCTCGTCAGTTTTTGAATGACATGTATACCAATTGCTGGAGTGGAAATGTATGGCCACCAAGATCGCCAGATTTGAATCCACTTGATTTGTTATGTGAGGACATTTCAAATCATTATTTTACCCAACAGGTTGTACGCAAGTTACTTTTCCGGCTTAAATCCGAAAAGTAACTTTCTCGTACTGTTTTATGATGGTTGCTTGGCAACGTTCTAAAATACTAGAATATCGTATTTTGGGACTGAAATTGCGCCAAGAGATATTTTTGAGCGATATCAGAAAAACAAATATAAACAATATAATAGATACCATAAACAAAGGAACCAATTATTGTCATGATATTTTTAACATGCTTTCATTAGCTTCACCTGTATGTTTGTTTGTTTGTTTGTTTGTAACCGACTCTTTGGACTCGATTTTGACCCACTTTAAACGGACAGATTTAATTGAAACTTTGTACACTTACGAAGAACCGGTAACAATACAATAATTTGATGTTTATATCATTATCCTGATCAGGATCGCCAGTACTTTCCTCACGTATCCTCTGCGTGAGAGCAAGAGGCTTAATATTGTAAGTATATTCCGTGATTCTCAGTTCGGTCGTTGGCCGAGCGGGCAAGTCCTAGTCGACGCGAAACGACGGACTCCTCGGGCGTGAGTTCAAATATCATGGCTGAAATAAAAAAATATTTTTTTTTCAGAAATATCTGTTGGATCGTAATATGTTATAATATCAGCATCAATAAGCAATATAAATATAGTTAAAAAAAACTACAAAACACGCTTTCATAGCACATCAAACTAAAAAGTGAAAAATAAATATAGTTTAAAAAAACTAAAAAAACACGCTTTTAAAGCACATCAAACTAAAAAGTGAAAAAATAATTATTAATATAAACTGAAAACAATAATGAACGAAAAATACTAGTATTAGTGAAAAAAGCGTGGGGCGCTTTGTGCCATATTTTTCGTATATCGAGCAACCCACGCTTTTTTCACAATAATACTAGTATTTTTCGTTCATTATTGTTTTCAGTTTATATTAATAATTATTTTTCACTTTTTAGTTTGATGTGCTTTAAAAGCGTGTTTTTTAGTTTTTTTAAACTATATTTATTAATAAATTGTGTCAAAGTGACATCAGGTTGATTACGTTCACATTTTTCAATTAATATAAATATAAGAAATAAAAATTTATTATTTTCTTCTTAAAATCGAATAAAAAAACCGCTGCTAATTACTTGAGGATCAGAACTTCCACACCGTAGTAAAACTCGATGTGTGGTGGACTTTGTAATAAAAGTAATTTTTGATGTTTCAAAAAAAGTCACATTGGTGGAACGTCACTAATATTTTTTCAGACATTTCAAATTTTAAGGAGTATCAATAAAAATCAAAATTTTATGGTGTTGCCAAAATGTTTACAAAAATTTAATTTATAGCTTCATTTAAACATTTGAACACAATATTATAATGGGTTTGTATAACAGATCTGATTTATCTTTCATCGCAAATAAATTTTTTTGTATAGTTTGAAATGGAAATGTTGGAGCCCGGTAGACCTCGTTTCAGGGGACTGATTTTGCTCACAACGAACTCAATCTCTTCCTTGACCTTTAGAATGTGTGTACCAAATTTGAAAGCTTTATCTCAAAAGCTGTAGCTGCTATCGCGAACCACACAGACACACACCCACAGACAGAAAATTTTTTTTGTCTGAAATTTTGTGTATCGTCATAATTCGTCGAGATTCGTAAAGAAATGCAATAAAAATTTTCAAAATTTTTTTCGCGTACACATACCTTCCTCACTTTGAGGGGTAAGGAAGTAATAGTGTATGACACACCGACGAAAATGTTTTTCGTACTCACACGGTTGCCGGATGAGACGAAGCCGAATTTTCCGTAATCGTGCGAAAAACTGCATTTTCCATTTTTATGTCATAAATATCTATTATTTTGTACGAAAAGTAGTAAAGCAAACATAATGTATAAGGCGGAATTTTATACATTTTCTGATCTTTTGTTAAAAATAAATTATAGAAATAATTAATATGAAACCGAAATATTCATAATATAATTAGTTTCTATTAATCATTATTTCAACATTCTCAGAGTTAAGAATGCTTTTGTTATAGTGGTGAAATTTATAAAGCTAATTCAAAAACAGAAACTTCGATCTCAAAACGTGCTGCTTAAGACATAGAAATAAACTAAATTTCCTTTGTTCTTCCCAAAGTGAGCACAAGGAGTGGAAAGAAATTCTAAGGTGAACGCTTGGAGAATATGGAATGAACTAAGGAAATATCACGAATCCTTCTAGCTTCTGCCTAAACAAAATCATAAGCGAAATTATTTAGCATACACAAAATCGCTGAAAAAATATATCTCGAATGTTAAAAACCCCGTGGTATTTAAATGTACAGATACCTTTTTATCACAAATCATTGTTTTTATGTTCAAATTTATTATTTTATTTTTACTTTATTCAGATGCTCGCATTGTCACGCCAATCTAAGTAATGTTTAGATTAATGATTTGTAATCCTCAAAATGTCTTAGTTATAACTTATTAAATACAGGGTGGAACAGAGTTAAGTTTTCCCCGAAAAGGTTCAATAGCAATTTAAAAAACAATGTTCATTTTCCATATAAATATTAACGAAAAAAAAAAACAATCGTCTAGGAGATACAGGGTTTTAAAGTTTGAATTTCTTTTAATTAGGCGTTCGTTTTTACTTTCTTATACCTAATATAAGGAAGTATAGTAATCGTGATTTTCTTCGACCTCGATATTTTGATTGATATATACGTTTTGAACCCCTCTGACTATTTTCCGAATGATGTCTGTGTGTGTGTGTTCGTGCGTGCGTGTGTTCGTGCGTGCATGCATGCAAGCGTGCGTGTGTGTGAGCGTGCGATCGTGCGTGCGAACGAGCGTAGTGAGTGGGTGGGTGTGTGCGTGCGTGCGGGTTGGTGCGTGGGTGCGTGCGTGCGTGTGTGTGTTTGTGTGTCCGCTATAACTGAAAAAATACTAATGGGATACTTCCCAAATTTAGCAGTTAAGATTATCAGCAACATTTTGGGTGAAACAATTTGGTGAATGTAGTACCACCAGAAGAGACATAATGAATGAAAGAAGAAAAAAGGTAGAATTTTAAAAATTTATTGCATTTCTGGACGAATCTCAACGAATTATAATAAAAAAACAACTCTATGGAAAAAAATGTGTCTGCATATCTGTAGTACGACGATAGCAACCACAGTTTCTGAGATAAAGCTTTCAAATTTGGTACACATGTACTAAAGTCCAAAGACGATGATAAATTCAACGATGAGCAAAATTGGCCAGCTGAAAGGAGGTCCACGGTACGAAACTTTTTTGTATTTGCCTTTACAAAAAAATATAATCTTGATGAAAAAATTACAAATCATGTCTACTATATCAAGCCAATAAAGTGTATTTTCCAAGTATTAAATAAAGCTGAAGTAAAGTGAAAATTTTTACACATTTGACCTCATAAAATGGGGTTAGGATAAATTTAACAGTTTGACATCTAAAATATCTAATTTAGTTACAAAAATGTCAATGTCAATAAGAAGAAATTATTAAAATATGACATGAATTATTATTGACAGTATAGATGGACGCTGATAATTAATTATTTAAAAATTTTAATGAAACATTTCAAGGTATGCTATTAAAATTTAATTGAAGTAAGTGAAGACTTAAAGAGAATGATTTTTTTACATCAGGATGATATATACTGATATAAGAAAGTTATATGCTGGCCACATCAGATTTTTTTTTAGATGTTATATTTTTGCCTCGCACTTCAAAACTAAGCCGTATGAAAACACTAATAAAAAGAAATATCTGTATTACAGGTAATTTTAAATACAATTCTAAAATTAACAATACAAGGCCAAATCTAGCTACAGTTACTCCACTTAACATTTTCATATAGAAATATGTACAGAAAAATACCTTAATAAACTAAGGGGTGTAATATTAGAATATATTAAATATTGAGGATGTCACAAATAGGACAAGGCTTAGTTTGTGTTTTTGAAGACCTATGTTTTTATTTCTCTCTAGCTGGGTTATTACTCTTTTATTAAGTTGGGTGCCACGTGACGCTGCCACGAAAATAGTTTTAATTTTGTTACCTTCGTGTTTGATCCTGGAAGGGAATTTTTCTGAAGGTCAGTTTTGATTATACGGAGAGGTAAGGTAGCCTGTTCTTATCCTCGTTGAAATTTCTGTCTGCCTTTGGCTACGCTAGCAGAGCTGAGCAGCTTCAGCAGTTCCTCTTCGGCGGACCTGGCTTGAGGGTCATCTCAGATTTGTAGCTGAAGGATTTAATCAAGCGGTGTATGCTTTTTATTTATTTATTAGGGCTAAAAAAAAATTTACACAGGGGGTCCCTGGTAATTTGGCTTTTTTCCAACCTAAAAATGATTTTTTGGAATACTGAAAATATTTCTTCAGTCTTTTTGTGCAAAAATGTCTTTTTGTTCCCTGTCAGTGCTTTTCGAATTATGAAATTTGGTTTTTCAAAGTCGCTGAAAGTCAAAAAATAATTTGAACAGAGGGTTCATTACAAAATTGAATTTTACTCGTGAGATCAGGTAATTTGTGAAAGTGTAAAATTGGACAAGGGGTACTTTAGATGAACGTAAAATTCAAAATCACAAAACACTTCCAAAAAATTTTTTGTAAAATTGTTGAAATTTAGCTGGACAGCAAGTTGACTTACAACTTGGATACTACTAGCCTGCTAAAAAGGTCGCTAAAGACTCCACAACATTTCTTAAAATGATCGATTTGTAAAACCAAAAAAAAAAAAATTATTAAAAATTTAGTCGGATTCGAAAAAAAAAAATGTTTGAACACTGTACCTTTTTATACTTAATGTCTTTATTAAAATGAAAATAAATTTGAAAATTTATTTTCAAACGACTAAGTCCAGAGTTATTAAAAATTTAAAAATGAATTTTTCTATGTCCTGATGGACTAAGAAAATTATTTGGATGAAATTTATTTATTGTAAAAATGTTGGCTGCCAATCCTTAAAACTCAAAAAAATTTCAATAAACTCTAAAACATTTATGGCAGCCTAGTAAACACCCAGAAAACTTAGAACTAATCAAATTTTGTCGAATAAACTAATTTTTATTCGAGTGAAGCTTTGATTTTGAAACAAGTTAAATTTTTTTTAAAATAAAAATGAGGTTCGAGAATTTTCTTAAAAGCCTCTAGCCTCGCAAAAAAAATAATATCGAAAAATAATTCTGCCATTAAGTATGCCATTCACTTACTTACCTTGTACTCGGAGATCTCAGAACGTTAAATTTTTTATTAGTAGACAGCCTACGTCCGTAGGAGCTTGCTTGTGGTTTTCTAAGATTAATAAATATAAACAACGTAGAGTTTTACAGTTAAACCTGATGTCGGAAGACTCCTCAAGCCAAAATCCACGAATGATAAAAGCTGTCGAAGAAGTGCTTCTGGTTTTGTGCGGTGGATGCTGTAAAAATATTTTATAGGTGTTGGACGCCGTCTTCGTGTCCTGAGTACAGAAAACTAACCTAGCCTGGCGCGTGGAGAAATTTCTTAGTGCCTATCTTACGACTTCTGGGGGCCAAGGAGATCTATTTACCTGTGAAACGGTCAACGAAAAAGTGTCCTGAGGGCTGTAGATCAGTTGGTGTTTATTAATTGGGTTCACAACCGGTTTTAAATTAATTACTTATCGTTCCCGAAGGGATATTAAGTCTGTGTTAATGCAAAGTGAAAAAGTTATATTTTTAAAATGAATTTGCTACCACGATGCTTTCTTGTCGGTGGTTGAAGTGTATCAACTTGTCCGAAATTTTAACTTTACAGGGGTTGTCGTCATCTATTGCGATATTAACATGATGTCATGTTTTTACAACCGCGTAAAAAGAACAAAAGCTACCCTAGTTTGAAAGCTCCCGACTAGGTGAAAGCCCCGATGCGGTCTGAATGGTCTACATGATGTACCAAACTCCAATTTTACATGTGTAAGTCTCGTACAGAGAAACTTGGCGATTAATTAAGCGCTGTGTAAACAATGATTGTTGTCTGAAATTATTTGTATTAATTTGTCTTAAAGTTATGAAAAAACAACTTTAGATTCTTCTAGCACTTTTTTCTGTATAATACAGTGGCGTCGAGAAAATCAAAAAAAAGGTGCAATTTCCAGTTATGGCATAAAGTTGTATTTTTTTAAATAGGAATCATAGTTGACTATGGTTTAGTTAAAATGGATTTTTTTTTCTCTTTGAAACTATATATCATATGTTGGGTTCCTTTTGATGTGTAAGTATTTAATAGCGAAAATAATCTTTTAGTAAATTACTTTTCACGTTTTTATATTTATTACAAATAGGCGTGTGTCATCTACGACAGTGTTTATCCGTTTGTCAGTACAATTGCATATTAATAATTTTATTTCTGTCTTAATTACACCCCATTTAGTCGTAAAAGTGAAGATGTGTTACGAAAATTACGAGAAATGTGATATGCTAGAATGCTTTATTCAAAATAATAACAATTGTGATATTGCATCCGAAATGTATTTGTCGCTATCCAGAAAGAAGACAACCTAATAAAGCTATTTTTAAGAAATTAAAAGAAAATCTTGTAAATTGTGGGTCCTTCAACAAGCCAAGATAGAAAAATTACAACACTGAAGATGCTAAATAAACTTCTATAACTGTAATTGGAATGGCGGTTGCAAATTCTTCAATTTCAAGTCATCAAATTGAAGCTGATTCTGGGATATCAAGACGTCGAGCTTTGGGTATTTTGAAGACACACAAATTCAAGCCTTATACAATAAGGAAATAACATCACCTGCAACCAACTGATCTTTAGCAGCGATTGGAGTTTTGCATATGGTATCGTCAAAAAAGTCAACAAGATCCGTTCTTCTCTAAAAATCTAGTTTGAACAGATGAAGGCTACCTTAGCAGTACAGAAATTTTCAACAGGCATAACAAGCACTATTGGTCTGATATGAACCCTAACATATCACATATATCAAGAAAATCTAAACTTCATGCCATAACTCGAAATTGCAACTTTGTTTTAAATTATGTCGACGCCACTGTATTATACAGAAAAAAGGGCCTGAAGAATGTAAAAGTTGTTTTTTCATAACTTTACAAACAACCAAGATATTGACATGTATCTAAATTCGAACTTTTGTTTATAACTCGAAAACAAAAGACGATAGTAAGTTTTTGTTTTCGCCAGTGAATTTGTCTCAAAAAAAGAGATCGAGAGTGTGTTTTCCATTTTTTTGTATCTCTTACAAACAGTTATCGAGTTATCCTATACAAACATCGAAATTTGCGCACCATATACGATGAGTTATATCGGTTCAATTGGTTTTGGACATATAGCGAATTTAAGAAAGGTAGCCATTTTCAATATTTTGAACAAAAAAACAAACTTTGATATTATGCCTGCCAATTCTTCATTTCTCAACCGATTTCAATGAACTTAGTCTTGTTCCGTAGGCAATAGTATCGACTTTAAGAAATTGCAAGTAAATTATTGAAATGTCAAAATACTATCATTTTCTACTATTACTTCTATTGCTTATACCACTACTACACTTTAAATATCAGCAATACGAAATAGTTTATAAAAATCTTTTCTAGGTATATAACACGATGAGATGGTAGAGGACATTTCAGCCTGTTATATACCTAAAAAAGATTTTTATAAACTATTTTGTACTGCTGATATTTAAAGTATAGTAGTGGTATAAGCAATAGTAGTACTAGTAGAAAATGACAGTATTTTGACATTTCAATAATATACTTGCAATTTCTTAGAGTACTAATGAAATTCGCTCTGTAAAATCATATTTTTAAGCACTATAGATTCAATTAATAAGTAGGTAATAAAATCTAGCACATAATAACTCTTAAATATGATCTCATGCTGGCTGCAACTCTTCTTCTACAGCTGTGTATGGTCTCCGCTATAGAAATTTGAGGCATTTAGTCTCAGTATTAGGTTAAGCTTGTACGACTGTTAAAACTGCACGACCATTTTTAATTTTTAGACCTAAATGGCAGGCAAAATATTAAAGATTGTTTCTTTGTTCAAGATTTTAAAAATGGCAAGTACGTCTTTCTTGAATTCCCTATATCACCAAGATAATAAACCGATTTAACTCTTCTTGAAATGTAGAAGCAAGTCCTTTCATTCGAAATCTGCCCTAGTTCTGTCATTTCGACAACTCTCAAATTGAAAGAACGAGCACATAAGAGGGCCCATTCTCAAATGCGTCCACCATCGAGAATTTTAATATATCGTCCATCTTGACAATTGGTCTATTTAGCCTATTCAGTAACTAACTATTGACACCAAGTTCATTAAAATCAGAAGACAAAAACAATTGCAAAGAAAAACAAAAAGTACGGATCTTGACCACTATACTTGTATACAGGTGCGGTTTTTCGGGGGGTCCTGAGTGGGCCCAGGTCCCACCACCTTCTTGAGCCACATTTAAAAATTAAATAAATTAATTGCGTTCGCAACAAGAAATTGTCAGGAGCTAGGATATACGGTTAGGTTAGGTTAGGTTATTGTGAGTGGGTCCTTGTGAACCCTACACTGCGGCCATTAGCAGGCCTATTGTAGCTCATTCCTAATTATATTTCACACAATAAGTTCAGTCTCTTAATGAAACTGATAACTTTATTGGGTGAGAATGTGTCTAGATTCTCTGGCAGAAATCTCCCTTTGTCAAATATTGAAAATTCTGTTTATCCTGCTTAACTCTAAAAGTTTCTTTGTTCTTGATTTCAATGGGTATTTTATAAACGCCTTCGGATAAACTAATCCTGGTAACTCTTGCCAATATTGGAGAGTTTTCCTTTCAACCCAGGTTGAGATAGCCATCTTAGCAGTACTTGAAAATATGCCAAGTATCGGTTCTGGTCCGATGATTCGTGATCCTGCTTCTTCTCTGGCCAAGGAGTCTGCTATTTCGTTACCTTCCATACCAGAGTGGCCGGGTATCCAGACCAGAGTCACTTTGTTGTTTTTGCTCAAATGATTTAGAGCCTTCTGACAGTTCCATACCGTTTTGGAATTACAGCGGTAGGAGCCAAGAGCTTTTATAGCTGCTTGGCTATCTGAAAAAATTTTAAGTGATCTGCGTGTAAGATGCATATATTCCAGCCTTCGCACACACAGTTCAATGGCATGAACCTCGGTCTGAAAAATAGTTGCATTAGTATCTAGGCGTGGGGATATCCTCACCCTTAGTCTGTAGCTATGTACTCCGGCTCCCGTTCCCTCAGCATTTTTGGAGCAGTCTGTAAACCAGTAACTGTCTGTCCTCAATAGGTCGGTTTTATTCCGATCCCACTCATCTCTTTCCGGAAAAAGGATGTTGAAAGTCAGCCCGTAGTTGGTCATGTTAGGCATAGTATCCAAGGACATTTTCAGGATGCTGTGACTTTCTATGTCATCCAGCAACCTGTTCCTCTCCATGACACTATTCTGCAGCATATTAATGGCCGCTTGTTGCAGTCTATATGTTGCCCACCTGGCCTCTCTCTCCAAATATGTATGAGTTAATTCCAGGAGGATTTCCATTGTAGCTGACGGTGTGGTGCTAATTGCCCCCATTACGCTCGAGCATGCTAATCTCTTTAATCCAGAGAGTTTGGCTTTGGCCGTCCGTTGTAATCCTTTTGGCCACCAGACGATGGATCCGTATGTTATTATTGGTCTGATAACCGTGACATAGATCCAGTAAATTTGTTGGGGACCCATGCCCCAGGATTTACCACAAATACGACGACATGTCCATAAGGACAGTTTTGCTTTGTGGATTACCTTTTCCAGATGGGAGTTCCAATTAAGTGATTTATCTAGAGTGATTCCTAGATATTTCACCTCCTCCGCAAATGGAATAGTTTCACCATTAAGGAGGGCAGTCTTAAGTCCTCCAGCTTCCTTTTATGATATACCGACCGACGGTTTTAAGCACGGTATGCGGCAAGTGTATGGGTCGACCCTTGTGAAATCCAGAGTATATGGCTAAAGAAATAGAACTTCGAGCGTATAAATTAGATACATTTATGTATATTATAATGTCATTTTGAAATTTGTATCACCGTTATCTTGAATAAGGGGTCAAGGTCATTATCCCTTATAGGCAATAGGGGTAGATTTGTTATTTTCTGATTACAAAAACGTACCAGGTTGTATAAGAAAAATGTTAAGAAAATAATTGTTGTAACTTTGATTCAAAAAATGTAAGTCAAATGAAAACTGTGGCTTCACGGGAACTTACTACATTAGTTAGTAAAATTATTATGAATACAAAAATAATGATTGAAAATCATTACTGACAAAATTTTTCAAAATTTGGGTTTATTTTTTTGACCCCTCCATTTGTTTGGGTCTAGATCCGCCCATGCTTGTATGTAGTAGTTTTACATTCTTAATTTATTTGAGGATTAGAGAAGTAGTACATAGTAATTTTTAATATTGCCACTTATTTTTTTTAATACCTTAAAGTGTATTACAATCACATGTGATTCCAATAGGTCTGTTCGCCAGTGGCCAATATTTACTCTAAACAAGACATTTTTACCTGATTTTTTTTCGCTAGTGGACAACAACGTCATCATATTTTACTCGGAACTAAACATATTTACTCTTGCTACAGACGAGGAGTAAAATAAAGGAGGAAAGCTGTTCGCTAGTTGCCGTTTCCAGCGAGATCCAAGTTGAACTAATTTGCTTGATCACGTCATACTTAGAGTAAAAATCACAACTTATGGTAACACCGGCGAACATACGTAATATAACGCGCCGTAAATAACTCACATAATGAGGGCTACCGGTTTAAAGCCGGCTTCAGAGACCTTCGACGTGTAGCCAGCGACACTAGAAGAACCAATAGCGTGGCCGCAAAAATCTACGTCACGTACTCTCCTACTTTCGTTGAGCGGCAGCAATACTGTCGCCGTGAAGTTGGAACTTGCCAACTACACCGAAGTGTAGCCAGCGACATTTCCGTAAACAACTGGGAGTAGAGGGGGAAGTGTCGCTTGCTACACGTCGAAGATCTCTGAAGCCGGCTTAAGCTTACCCATTGGCGCCACTGGCGAGTAAGGTAGCATATGACGTCAAAATCACTTCCCCTCCCATACCCATTTTCGTGACAATCTCAAATTATCAAGATAAGCATAAATATTTGTGTTAATTTCTGTTCGCCCCAAATCGCTTAAGAAATTCATGACAGTCACGACCAGTGAACTCTGTTATAATATAGAGTTCACTGGTCATGACTCATTAGGTGTGTTCTTTCTAACTGAGATCTCAGCTAATCTAAGTTGTTTTACAGTTACACTGCATAAATAAAGGCACAATAATTATCATTTGATGTAGTCTCCGTAACCGTAAAACTACTTACATTAACTGCAATCTGGGATAGAAAGAACGCACCTAATGTCACAGAATGTTATTATTATTTGTCAATGTCATCTGATTAAAATGACAAAATTCTGTGCTTAATGACAATTTCATCTTAGGTTGATAAAAAAATGTACAAATCAAAATGCTTATTTAATCTTGGAAATAATGTAAGTATATTTCTTATATTGAACATATTAATATCAAGAGTTTTATGTATTTAAGAACTTAACGGTTAGACAAAAATCTCACTTAACACTAAAAGAACGTATAGCCAATGGACCATCCCTTCAAGATTTCATAAATAACCCCAAACCAGTGCTGCATGATGACTCAAAAGTCTGGAAGGATTATGATGGTAAATTGAAACGAGAGAAAGGAGAGGACCAAAGGTTGAGACTACCTCCTTGGCTAAAACGTACCATTCCAACTGGAAAGAACTTTAAGGTGACAAAAAATTTGTTTCACCTTGTATACAATAAGTTTCTTGAATAAATTCCTTACTTTATTTAATTTTTAATCAATCTCTACAAAATCAGCTTTGCAACAACTTTTGTACTACGATATTTCTAACAAATGCCAATAAAATAACACAATACTGACAGTAAACGTGATAGTTTGATGAAATCCTACAAATTATGTTGGTAATGCAATGCAATTGTAGTTTGTTATTAACATTATTTATATTTTCAAAATGGAAATAGGCAATTGACATTTATTAGCACGAATGATTTGAAATTAACCATATATGGCTACGTGTGAATAAATAATTGTAATCAAACAAACAAAATATGCAGTTACCAAAGACGTAGGTTACTGGAAGTTTTTTCGGGTGGACCTCAATTATATCTATTGTTAATTACTCAAAATATACTGAAATTAAAAAAAGGATAGGATTTCTAAAAAAGTCAATTAAAAAAACATCTTTATATAGGATGGTCAATATTGTGTTTAGTATTAATCCAAATGCTAATGTCAAAAAATCAAATTACTTTATTTTAACCCAAGAGTAGACCTAGTCGATAAGTAATGTGTAAATATTGCTAAATCCTATCCATCTGGCTTTTACAGGATTGTATAGTGTGAAAAAAATGTTTCTCAAATTATTACAGAGCCAATGAAAACTCTTGTGAAATATGCATTCAAAAAAAAAAATAATTATCCGGGGAAAATAATCACCATTAAAATTGTAAGAAACTAACCGTTATAATTTTTTGATAGATGTTGTTGAACGACGAGTAAATATATTTCCTTCGAGAGAATGATTGTCGTCAGTTTAGTTCGGGAGCAAAGGGCAAAAAAAATTATATTTTGGTTTTCGAACTGTTCAGTAAAATTTTATATTTGGGCATAATTTGGAATTAGAAAAGAAATGTTAAAATATATTTTTTTAAATAATAAGGGTAGTTTACACTTGAGTCAATTTCAAATAATTTGTTTGCTTGGTACAAGTACACTTGATTTAAAAAAAAACTGGTACAACTCTTGTAATCGAAAATCCTAATAGTTTAGTTGTGTGCATATGTCTGTAAGTAGGGCTGGCCAGGCATGTCGAGAGGGGGTGGAGAAGAGGTGATTTACCCCCGGACCTGGGTTTTTTGGAGGAGATCGGTTTTCTTTGTGTTTTTAAACTTATTAAACCTTTCTCTTTTATTTTATTCAAATGGAATTTTAAATAATAATTAGAAAATAACTTTTTCAAAACATTTTCAAGCCTGCCATATTATTGTTTAAAAAAATAATATTTGTTACGGATAATTCTACTAATGGTTGTAATTAAAATACTAACTGAATAATGATAATTCTATTTTCAACATAAGAACACAAAAATACCACTTGAGATTAAAAAAAATGTAAACAATGCAAACTGAACATAAAAATACAATAAAAAAATAAAATAAATGAACTTCAATTACGTAATACAGAATTAACTAATATTTTGTTATTGCTTCATTAGCGTCTAAAACTGCCTGAAGTCTTGCAGGCATGGACAAAATCAGATTTCTTGCAAGGTCAACTTCTTGCAACAAGTTCTCCCAAGCGTCTTCAATTATCCCTTCCAATTCTTGGGCATTATTTGGATGGTTATTTAATTTTCCTATATGTTTCATCATTAGTCCCCATACATTTTCAATTGGATTTAAATCCGGACTTTTAGATGGCCATGGTAACAACTCTATGTTTTTATTAAGAAACAATTGCCTGACACGATGGGCCGTATGTATGGAGCAGTTGTCTTGTTGGAAAATAAAATTATTTTCCGGAAACACCTCTGTTACTGACGGCAACATAATATTGTCTAATATTTCAATATATTTAATGGAATTGAGATGACCACCACTGTTCCAACACATACCTAACCCATTTAGGCTCATCCAAGCCCAGACATTGACTGAAAACCTTCCTGATATTTGTGGATCGAAAGTATATGTTTCGTCATATCTAGTGGAAGGAGGCCTATATACGCGAACATGTCCATCGTTACAGGATTTAAAAACCTTTTCGTCAGGAAAGACAACTTGTCCCCAGAAGTTTTCATCATTGATTATATAGTTGAGTGCAAAAATAATCCTACCCTGCTTCTTTTCTTCTGAAAGTTTGTATTTTTTAGCCGCTGAACAACTCTTCAAGTCGCTTTGTAGTTTTATTCTTCTGCAAGCAGTAGATACCGAAGCAGGGAAATTTGTCTCTGAAATTGCATTTACTGCAGTCTGAAAAGGGTTTTCTATTAGGTAATTTATAAGATTTTCATCTTCTTGATTATTGCTCTTTCTGGGCCTACCGGAACCAACTTTACGGGATACCGTTTGGTTGGTTTCCCATTGTTTTTTAACACTCATTATCGTGGTTTTACTCACATTGTATTCAGCAGCAAGTGTTCTTATGGACCAACCATCTTCAATTTTAGAAACAATTCGAAATTTTTGAATATCTGTTAGATGTCGAACCATTTTTAATAATGACGCCACTGATTAACGTCAAAGTGACATTTGTAAGATTATTAATATCAATCAAAGAACGAATGATTTACATAGCTAAAAGAAAGTGTACCAGTTTCTATTGAAATCAACTGTACCAGGACTAATACAAATTTGCGTAACCAGTTTTCAATTTGATACGATACACAACTTTTCTCAAGAATGAAATTTTCTAAGAAATCATTAATGAAAAAGTTTTCCATTTGTTTCAAACTACATTGTATATATTGAATTCCGCAAAAAATAGCCATCGAAATTTGCGAAAATATTTGAAAATATTGTGTGCCTCCTCAGGTTATTTTTTAAACAATTTCTAAAATATTTACCAAACTGTTTTTCAGAATTAGGTGGAAAATATATCGATAGATTTCAAATTTCATAAAAAATGTAGACTTTTTACAAAGTTGCACCCTTTGGAAATTTGCACAGTGAATCTAAAATAATATTTTTGATGACATTTGAAATCTGTCGATATATTTTCCACCTGATTCTGAAGAAAAATATTTGACAAATATTTTACAAACTGTTTAAAAAATAACTTGGCGAGGCACACGATTTTTTTCAACTTTTTTCTGTAAAATTCGATGGCAATTTTTTACATAAAATTTCTTTATTTGGTCTTCATAGTTATGCCTTGTTATGTCTTAAACTATCGCATAGATCCCATGCTCCAATACTAGATAAGATGTAACTTAAATTTCACCAGCCGCCACTGGTGTACAATAGTTTTAGTTGCATTACTTAATTATTTTGATATCGATTTATTTATATTTATTGACCATAAATATGATGATATACTCCATTTAACATTCTTCAAATTTTTTAATATTATTTTAATTCTTTTTGAAACCTAAAGTAAAAATGCCGGTTTTGGATACAAAAGATACTATTCACTAAGAAAATTAAGTTTTAAAGATAACGTCTTTTAAATGTTGGCCTCTATTTTTACCATTTTCGTCTGACTGTTTATCTGAAAGACAGCAATTTGGATTTGTAGAAATGATTCAATGCCATAAATACATACATGTCAGTAATAAGTACACAAGTCAATTTGACAATATGCACCAGTTTTTAAAGGAACAAACTCATTCGTTTTTCATGTGAATGCGATAATTTTTAGCTACGCCATTGAAGACAACCAGCCATATTATTATGCTTTCATAATGCTGCATTATGTGCCAATAACATGATCTCGATTTGTAATCATCATGTACCTAGATATGTATCTAAATGTAATTTAATGCCTTTAAACATGTGAACAATAAAATTAATTACACTTAAGAAACTTAGGCTATATATTCTCACCAACATATTCTCGGATGCATTTATTTAATTATTTAATGCAGAAATATTATCAAATTATCATTTATCAGTTTTACATGAATGACTAAAATAAAATTATGTCATGCAAAAATTATTAATAAATAAGTTCAATGATTTTATTGCAAAATCCTGAATATTTCAAGGTTAAGATGAACCGTTACCTTTCAACATTTACTTAAGTGATATAATATGTCAGCTTAACTTTGAATCTTTATTATATGTGAATAAATTAATAAATTTTACCTGCATTAACAACCATAGTGACATTACGACATTGTCAGTTAGTGTAGTTAAGTTGGTCTTAACTTGTGGTAAGCATGTATGTGTACATATAATAGTACATTCACATTAGATCAAACGTAAACGAAGATAATAAATAGCACAGGAAGCCAACAGTTACTGGTTTCTTAGTTTTGATAAGGCTGGTCAATAATTAGGCCCATTTTTACAAGAAAACGTTTTTGTACCTACTATTTCTTTGTTGCTTTCCCAGTCTTTATTCCTTGCATACTATTTTTTACACGAAAGAGAGTAAAACCAATTCAATTGAACCGCATTCAACAATGTAAAGTAAATGTCCATATTTGAAGAAATCTTCATTTTCTTGGCGTTTTTGTACATGTTCTAAATCATTCATTTCGCTGGGTTTACTTCCTCATACTCCACAAAGGGTGTTAATTTTTTCCATGTATTATGGTAAAAAAATTTTCATATTTGGGGGAATAATATAGCGCAAAAAATGTTGTAGGATTTCGTAATATTTCATTTTTCACTTCGTCTATAAGTTTGGTAGAAACGACAGAAGCAACAAATAACTTTGCATCTGATATTACTTCACTTTCTCTGTAAAACATCTGTTTGTCTTCACTTTGCCCCGAGGATCTGTCACACACCCACTTGCTATACAACGTACATTTCATCGGATTAGTCCCATCAACAGAATCTGTCATTAAAATAGGAGATACATTGTCATCCAGGAGTGTCTCTAACTTGATGTTTGCACTCATAATGGTAATTTCAATAGCAGATTCGATTGGATAGTACTTTTGTTTTACTTCCCTAATTTGATTGTAAGAACGAAACAACTTATACTTCTTCTCGTCCACAGATATTGAAACTGTGCTTTCGTTATATCTAAATCAAAAAATATACTCAACGCTTTGTGTTTTATATCAGGTAGAATTGAGGTATTTTGTTTAAACAATATTTCGTGTACAATTATCTTGGTTTTTGATGATGCAGATCGTACCAATTGTACAATACAGTCTGTTGTTTTTCAGAACAGATCGTAATTCTTGAACATATGAATGATAAATGTGATCGATTCAACCATTGTGCTTTATTTTTCAAAAATACTTCTTTTTTTCTTTCTTCTTTCCACAAATCTGAATTTTGCTATCCAGAGCCGTTACTATCTGTTCGTGAAATTTATACAGAGACGTTTCTGTATTCTTACCCTTGCTAAAACCATGCTGACCTGATGATATAATTCCAACAATAATATACATATTGCATGTTTCGTTCATCCGTTTACATAATATTCTGCGATCAATTTCATTAAAGATTCCATAGACAAAACAACTGAACTGAACGAATGTCACTGTAGTTTAATGCAAAAATATTTTTGTATACCGCAGAATGTTTTAGTGTGATAGAATTTTGAAAATGTATTATACTAACCAACAGCGGTATGAAGTACTAGAAATATATCTAAAATGCGAAAAATGACTGTCGTGGTAAGTGCAGAACGAGAAATATTAAAAGAGTTTTATTCATAATAAAGTTTGGATAATTCAAATAAGGCCTACGTACTTTTCAGCTAGTTGAGAATATGCTGAACGGCATCCTAACAGAGAATTTCCATCGATTTACACACTTCGTCGAAAAGACCTAAAATTACGGGAAACCAGTGTGTTGCAAAATAAAAAGCGTATTGCAAGAAATGTGAAAAACCTGCATATCCAGTTATTTTTTCAAGAAAATTCTAACGTGTCAATTGCAGAAACAACAAGACAATAAGGCTTTTCCTTTGGTTTAATCCGCAATGTTTTGAGAAGACACAAATTTTTCTCTTACAAGGTCAGACTTATGCAGACGCTTAGCGCAGCTCAAATTGAAAATCGGTTGAATTACACTATCTGTATTTATAACAAAGGCAAGACTCAAATCTCTTTACTGAGATTTTGTAGACAGATGAATCTACATTCACCACGGCTGGATATTTGATCAGCCACAATACGCACTATTGGTCTATAGGAAATACACACAAAATACAAGAAACAGGAGACCTATGTGGTGTGGCATTTTGGATAATGAAATTCTGGGACCATTTTCTTTGAAGGAACCTTAAATTCTAACTTATGTCATACGTTCCTTAGAAATGAAATTGATAATTTGTTAGGTAATATACCTAAGTACCGTATGTTGAAGCAAGCCCCTATTTTTACTCCATCTTTCAGGCGCAGGCGCGGCAAACCTAGTGCATAAAAAAAATTACAAAGATGGTTCAATAATAGAACATGCTTTAGAAAATTTGAATAAGAGATATATGGCTTGTGTAGGTTATAGTTTTATTATAATATTTAATGTTTAATAAAACACTTAATTATTTTTGTTCAATTCCACTGTTGTTATATCTCGAAAACATGATATTAGATTGGTTTTCTGATAAACAGGGCTGTCAAAAATGTTCCGTGGAACATTGGCGTACGCGAAATTAACTAATACGAGAAACAATAAACTGTTACAATTAAGTTACAGTTAAGAGGGTAAGTTTTACATACATTGTTAATGTATGTAAAACTTATCCTCTTAACTAGCTTGATGAACAAACTTGCTTATCACAAACTGGAGAAGATGTGTAGCCATTTTGCAGCATCAGGTATGTTTCTATGGTTGTCTCCATGAATGATGTTCGCTTTGGTGAAAATATATTCTTATATTTTGAAAACGACCGTTCGACATCTACTGATGTAATAGACGCATACATAAAATAGTCTTTGAACGCACTTAACGGATCTGGGGCTGCACCCACACATATTTGTCTTAATTTAGTAAAACCGGTGTCTTTATTTAACACATTTGCGAACTTTTCTTTAACGCGCTCATTTGTTGCATCACCTATAGCGTATATCAGTGACTCCGCTAACAACAACGCACTGTTTTCTAATTTTTTTATGCTTACATGTAATGGTTTATAGTTCTTCGCAATATATTTTAAAGCTGTTTCAACGGAAATATCTTCGAATTTTGTCTGGCTTTCCTTAATAGCTGCAGCCTCATCTAGATTAAATTGTAGTATCACAGCTTTTATTTGTTGAAAATATTCAGCATAATAAAAAGCTGTCTGCAACCATGTTCTCCAATATGTAAGAATCGGCTGTGGTGGTTCAGGAACACCAGGACACTTGCAGTGAAATGCACGGAGACGTTTGTGAGATTTAAGAAATACTTTTCTTGTACTTGCTATTAATGCATCCATCTCTGGAAAAACTTTTCGAATAGTTTCTGCCACAAGATGCAAAGCATATACTTTACACGTAACATGTATAAACGTACAATCTTGTTCTTGCAAAGAACGGCCTACCAAATGCATTGTCACGGCGCCATCAGTCACAAACACCAACACTTGACTTTTTGACAGTTCAAATTTATCTAACGTTTCCAGCACCACCCTGGTAATTGTTTCGCTACTACACTGACTTAGTCTTTTGCTAGCTAATAACAGTGGAACCGTCGGTTTAAAAGGGTCCAGTACTCGTACTATAACATTTAAAATAGAATTCTTTTCACAATCTGTTGTCTCATCAACAGATAACCACAGCTGTGTATTTTTTTAATTCACATTTCATCTTATTTAACATGTCTACGTGTACAGTAGGTAGATAGTTACATAACGTTGTGCGACTTGGTAACTTCACCTGGGCATTGTATTTATTGCAAAACTCTCGAAATGATTGTTTATCGAGTATGTGCGGCGGAACATCACAGGCAATCAGCATTAATAATAAATCTAACATAAACTGTGTTGTCGAAGGCACGCCATTTTTTTTAATTTTTATTGTGTACACTATTTACGTGAAGTCCACAATCACGCTTATCCCAGCACATCAAATCTTTCTCGCACACTTTACAAATTATTTTAGCACCATCATAGAATAAATCCGGGAATTCACCTATAAATTTATTCACTTTGTCAGCAAATAGCCGTTTTCTACCCCTGCGTATGTCTGCTATGCTTTATTATTAAATTAATATCAACAATACAGTACAACAAATAAAATAAAAACACAAAAACAATATGCAATACGTCCAAGTGACTTAACGTGTACACAACTCGAAAGCTAATAATAGACTGGACTGGAGAAAGAGTTTCGCGGTCCAGGTGAATGATGGCAACAGTAAGTACATCTGTACTCTACGATCATGATACACAGAAACGATTTGCAGCTTTTCTGATAAATGCGTTGAAATCGCAGACAAATTTTGTGCAATTTTCGTATTTACGGTCTTTTCTACGTTAAAAAATAAAGTAGTTAGGGGTTGTGTTCTCGCGTGATGACCCGGTACCTGTCAATTCAGAAATTTTTTCAAAATATTCATTCGATTTGTTTCGTGCTTCCACAACTTTCTTTGGCTTTTGATTTAACCCTTCAGATATGTATACTTTAATCCAATAGAGAAGCGTTGCCATTATTTTGAGCGTTTTTAATAATTCCTTTAAAACGTTTCTGCCATTAACCTTACAATAAAGGTTATTAGAAAAGCAGACACCAGTATATCGCATGTTAAACTACACTATACAATAATAATTGTTCTAATAAAATATTTATATTCGAATGGTATAAACATAATTCAAACTTGGATCGCTTCATTCAACTAATGGAAATCTGAGGTCAAACTCACCTACTACATTTCGCAATCAACTAAATTGACATTGAATATGATTCCGTGTTTCCAGGATAATTTTATGTTCTAATCTAGGTGAAACTTCTGGACCTTGACTGTGTTCATTAAGTAAACAAAGTACAATTTATTAATATCGAAAAAATGACATGGGTAACAGGATGGTATAGGTTTTACTTGAAAATTATCGGTTAGTTTAAAAGTATTGGTCTAGACTTGTTTTCCGTCGTCTGTGCTGCTTACATATTTAAGTGCATTTCATATAAAC
The DNA here is from genome assembly GCA_029963845.1 of Rhamnusium bicolor. Classification (NCBI taxonomy): domain Eukaryota; kingdom Metazoa; phylum Arthropoda; class Insecta; order Coleoptera; family Cerambycidae; genus Rhamnusium; species Rhamnusium bicolor. The sequence continues at coordinate 314,833 of JANEYF010002428.1, read as the reverse complement.
CTGTAGAAAGATAAATTAATCTACATTCTGCTTCCGACTGCACAAGCGTATTTTACGTTTATAAAAAAGAGAGCAAAAATCTAGAAAATTATATCATTATTGTTATGAAAGCAGAAACAGTTGTGACAAATACCAAATAATGCACACTAATCAACACAGATTTCGCCACCTAAGTTGGAATTTTCTGTATGTCATTAAAATTATTCTTAAACCAATTGTAAGATCTTAGTCTATTTACACTCAAATTTTTTAACATATTAATTTTAATGCTTATATACAATTTTGATGAACAGTGCGGAGTAATACTAAATTCACAATAATCAAAATAGTTGGCTCGGAAGTAGGCCGAAGATAAATAACTTAAAAATAATAATAAGCAAAATTCCTTTAAATTCAACAGTGTCCAATGTAGTATTCAAACGTAGATGTGTCAAAACCCGTTTAAGGTAAATGTAGAGTACTTATTATTAATTCAGTCACACAAAAAAAACTTATTTGGGTCTGGGGGTCAGACCATGTTTTCGGGGTCGCTAAATCCGAATCCGGGGTCCGTTTAATCCCATCACGTCAGAGCTTTGCCGTAACCTAACAAACCCAGTAATTTAGACTTTTCAGCAATCTTAAACGCATATAACACTGTGACTCAAACTTTAAACGCAAAACCCAAGCTGTTAACCCCAAAACCCATAATCCCACCACTCAATAACCCTATAACCCTATAACCTGAAGCCCAATAACCATGTAACAGAAATAATTACACTCAACCTCTGATAACGCGACTTTTCGCTATCATCGTGTTCATCGTATTCGGATTGATTTTCTTCGGCAAACTGTACGTCAATTCCCATACCTAGTTCCCCTAGTTACATGATCAAATTTAGTTTTACACTCATTTTTTTTCAACTGAAACTGGAGCTATTACCAATATAGCGATCATATATACAATTTTTTTCTAATCTATCTTTTGATGACAAGAAAACCCGATTAGTTGTAAAAAAGATACAGACTGTTGAATATTTAGTTTATTTATTTTATTCATTGACTAATCGATTAAATTATTTATTTATTCATTTATTTATTCATTGTTTATTTATTTTTTTAAGTCTTATAAGGGCTACATGATATACAAAATCCAATCATGTAACCTCCTCGTGGTGTGGGTAACGCTAATGCTGAGAGTCTTACCCTCGCTTTCGGAATAAACGTTGTTTAATGAAAATAATGAAGAAGCAGGGGGTTATTGGGTTATGAAGTTTATGCTGAAAAGCCTAAATTATTAAGTTTTGTTGAGGTTATGGCAAAGCCCTGCCGTGATGGGGTTAAACAGACTCCGGATATGGATTCAGCGAGTCCGAAAACATATAATAAACACGGTCTGATCCCCAGAACCGAAAAAAAATTGTTTTTGTGTGGTTGTCATTGAATTTAGAAAAAGATTCCCTACCCAAGTAACAATTTTAGTTTTAAAATGTTCTATAAGATATCCTCAAAGTTTATTTCTAAGACTACTTATAAACGTAAATTATCTGAAAGAACTCCATAAAACTGATTAAAAACACTTTTGCCACTTTTTAAAGCTCCTATTAAAACTTTCAAGTTTTAATGAATGGTCTAAATCTTTACTCGTAGGGTATCATCTGAAGAATAATGTAAAACCATACTTGGTTAGGATAAGCTCCATACTAAAACTTAAAAGGGCCACACAAATAATTTGAGCGGACGTCTTGTATTTAATGAAGTAAAGATAATTCCAAATAAATCTAGTACTACACTCACATGATCCACGCACGATATTGTATATGTATCTCTTGCATAGTTATAAAATTAACATATGCGATAACTGAGAACAATTCAGCTTATAGATGGACTACCTATAATGTAGTATTGGGACTCCTCTTAGTGGGTTAAAATTTTCAACGACGCTAAGTTTGCTGTAAAACATAGGATAGATAGTTGTTAAAAATTCGTGCGCTCCCTAAAGATAAAAATTTTAAAAAATACATTGGTATTTTTTCTTTTTGTGATCTAAAAATAAATAAATCGCTAGCATTGTCCCATAATATGATTCGGTGTTAGTAAATTGTTTTTGGAAAACATTTCTGTTAGGTACAAATTACATTTTTTTTGTTCAATCCGGAACATTCCCAATATGGGTGATCGTTATGCATCTCTAACTACTAGAAATAATCGTATAAACCCATTTAGCTTTGAACAATTCTACTTCAAACTTGTTTTGTCTTAAAATGCCTATTAAATTACCAGTTGCTGTTTAAGTATGCCGATTTGTTCTTGTAGAAATATATTTTAAGCCTCATTGGCCTTACCATATTGTTTGAAACTTGTATGCTTATCTTAAAATCCTTTGAGCACATCACACAATGGCTCTAAAATATATAGGATCTATGGTTCCCAGATAATAACTTAAACCTCAGTTTTTCGCGACGATACAACGTCTGCGCTGTGCGTCTCCTTCTCTTTTATCCAGTGCGTTAGTTTTACTATAGTCAGGCCGGTATAAGATTGCAACTTTCTTCAAAGAGTCAAAATCATAAATAATTTTAATCGTTTCAATTGTCAGCTGTGCCAGTTATGCGTAGATATACACATAATATGCTTATCTTAAAACCCTTTGAGCATATAACACAATGGCTCTAAAATATATAGGATCTATGGTTCCCAGATAATAACTTAAACCTCAGTTTTTCGCGACGATACAACGTCTGCTCTGTGCGTCTCCTTCTCTTTTATCCAGTGCGTTAGTTTTACTATAGTCAGGCCGGTATAAGATTGCAACTTTCTTCAAAGAGTCAAAATCATAAATAATTTTAATCATTTCAATTGTCAGCTGTGCCAGTTGTGCATAGATATACACATAAGCGACTTATTTACAACTACTTTGTTGGATAATAACGTAAGATTAGTAAACAGTGAACCTCAAATAGTAAATGAATACTTTTGTGATTTTGCTTTGAAATTCATTCAACCATTTCTTTCGTGTTTTCTATTATTCCTAAAATTAACATTACAGATTAGAATCACATGTAACGACATTATTAAAATTAGCTATTTTTAACTAAAAAATATTTTGAGCAGGTAAAATTTTGAGTCCTGAGATAGAAAATCTATGTACTTACACTGAATAAGACCTAAAAATCCTAAGAAAATAATATATTCATGCCGAAGAATTTAAATAAGTTCTTCATCCTATGTTTTCCTTAACTTAAGAGTATTTGAAGTGGTAACACGTATGCTAACAGTGAATTCTTTTATTCGAAAATATTCATAATAAAACAATCATGAATCAATCGAAAGGAAAACATTTAACTCGAAACTCGACTCGAGATGAACTATAGGTAGAGGATTATTTCACCCGAGAAAAAACCAATAAAGACTATAAGATAATTTAGATTTGATATAACTTCATGGAAACTTTTTTTAAAACAAAACTTTAAGACAAAACTATCTTTATGTGCACTTGGCATGTAATAAATCTGGCATAAATCATTAGTTTATGAGCTGGCCACTATAAAGCATTGATAAAACCTAATAAGATCTCAAAGGTATTTAAATTGTTACGTGGTTATCTAAATCCGTAAATAGTTATTGTATACATATGATTATTTGTTTGTGGAATCCTACAATTTATCCTTACTCTTTTTTTGAATATTAAGCCATTGTTCTAAAAATTGTTCGAAAAATTTGTTAAATGCGCTAAAAGGATCACTCAGGGTTTGGTTTAAAAAAAAAATGTTTTTGCTTATCTAAAAATTGTTTCACTTCTGAGAAATATTAACCTGAAAATAAAATTATTAAATCAAAAATGTTTTAGGTTAGAAAAGTTGACATTTTGGAATACAATCTGATCCGTTTTCAAAACGAATAAGAAAACTACTTGGGCAGCATTTAACTTTTACATCAAACACAACAGTTTTCTGTCTATATATTTCCATTTACACGTGAGATATTATTTTATCTTCATGTTGTTCGATAATACCCAGCTAACTTGCAATGGCCAGTGTCAATAACTGCAGCTTGTAACTGTGGAAATAAGTTTGTTTCTTATAAACAACAATTTATATTTTTAGTTAGAAAATTCATTTCGACAAAAAATCTAAATACAGACAATAGTGACTCTGATTCTAGTATTGAATCTGATACCGCAGAACCTTCTGCATTAATGATATCAACATTTTGAAAAGTCACAATGAAAATATGAATTAACGGTTCGAGAAATTGTGTCAAGTAAAAACCAAAAAGCAAAATTTCAAGTGTTTGGAGAATGCAAAAGGGAAGCACTGGGTCGTATGCTTATCGAAGGTATTGACGATGTAAAATCCTTCATCAAGATTACTATGCAAAATACCTAAACAAAGATGCGACGAGAATTTGTCATAACCGCTGGAAATATTCATAAACTGAACAGTTCGTTAAAATGATCATTAACGATTTTTTTTAACAGACAGAGACCGCAAATTTATTATATAACCTGTTGGTATAAAGAAATTTGATTCATTTTGTGTATAAATTCAATGCAACTATTTTGAAAAAAATTATGAAAACCACGCTGACAAAAATTAAATTACAAACTGTTGGTAACTTTAAAAAACCAAAACAGGTTTTAATGGAAAGCAATTTAAACTAAGTCAATATTCAAATTGTGCTTCCTTTACATCTCTATAACGTTGTAATCGACTAACAAACTCCCTTTGAATATTAGTAATGATATCAGGTCTTATCTGATGATATTCCTGTAGAATGATCTCTTTTAAATGTTCTAAATGTTCTAAATTTGCAGGTATTTATGTAGACCTATAGCTAATAGGCCTACAGGATTAGATCCAGCGATCAGCTGGCCATTTGATACTCCCTCTATGCGCCGTTTTGCAATAAGCACACTCTTGAACAGTAATAATAAGTATTCCTGAATAATTTACAATAATGCCGCTACTATTTAATGAACAACTGTCAACTAACAGTAATGCTTATTATTCGTTTTAAACCAGAGCCTACTAAATTTTACTGAAAGTTATGTATGAATTTGGTCGTTTTTAGAAAATAATTTTACTAATTACTAACTACTTTGCATGCAAGAATACCCTTGATGAAGAGGATTTCATTGTTCAAATTTTGAACACTTTATTGATAATTTTACGAAAAATAAGACCTTAATGATCTAAAAGTCTAAAAATTGATACTTTTAGAAAATTGTACAAATAAAGCAATTTATAGTAGATTTTAAGTACATTAGATAATAATTAGTCACCGTCTGATTAAGTAACTTCCTTGTCTCTGGCTTTACAAAAATTTTTTGATTTTCCATGACCTACTATTTTGTTTTGTTAAGTAATGGATAACTTTTCTTAAATTAGTCTTTTGAAAAACAATTTTTCCTCGGCATGTAATCATCTGAAAGCTCTTTTTTAAGTGCAATCTGAGAAACGAAAAATTCCATGAGAGAAACAAAAGTTACCTTGGATATCTCGAAAACAAAAGAATATCCGAACACCAAAATAATAGTCTTCAAGATGTGTCATAATGTAAAAGTCTAAAACCTGTCTGACCTAGGATTAGTTGGTTATAGCCAAAAAGATAAATAACAAAATTTTCGTTTTTTTGTTTTTTTGGAAATTCTCAAAAACGATTTCAGTTAGCCGTGATTTCTTAACGAATTTGGAATTAGCATAAAATTTGCTAAAACTTATCCTATTTAACCGACCTTGTAGCTCTTACCATTTCCGAGATCCCAATGGTAAGCATCGATTTTGAAACACACGGTATATGCGAGATGGTGATCTACAATCGCTCCGTTAAATTTTTAAATGAAGGTGCATTTAATGCATAGTCCGATGAAGTGTAATGGTAAATAAATAGAAATGTACAGTTTAATGCAAAAAGAAACACTGCATCTTGCAGCATTATAGGACGATGAATACTGCAATACAATTAAAAAAAATCCGCTATGCCACCAGTAATTTCATCACATATTTTATTTCTAATACGCACAATCTTATAGTCAGGGTACGACAGATCAAATAATGTATTTTACCTTTCAATATTTCCGATTAATTTCTCGGTGAAATTGTCCATATTTACTTCACTTTATCAGCGATCAACGTAACCTGCAGCGTCTGAATAGCAACGCAATTACATCGCCGACTATCATGTAAATGACTGCTGCATAAACTGATTTTATCTCAGATCTCAGATTAATAATACTAGAAGATGAGTAACAAAACATGAAAAGTTGTTCGATTCATTTACATCCTACGTGACGACGTACGTAAATATTATGGCTGGTTTTATTCCTATTGGTCAGAATCATAAACGCAGTACGAAGAAACTCGATTGATGCCCGATCCATCATTGTCTTGACAACAGATTGTGTTCTGTAAGACGACGTCTGTCATTTTAATCTGTGTTTTTAAGTGATTTGAAAGTTCTGTGTTATTTGGTACTGGTTAATAATCGATATTTAGTTATAAAAATTTATTTACTGAATATTTATTGAGAAATAATGACCAACAAGTGTGTAGTGTGCTGCCAAAGAGGAAAACCACGGGGTTGTTTATCTTTTCACAGGTAAGTAAACAAAACAAATCAGGGCCGGCATAATGCGAAAATGTGAAAGCTCAAAAATAATTAAAACTAATGATAGCTTTACAAAAACAAAAACAACATTTGATTCCATTTGAACAGTAAAAAATTCACATTTTATCAAAAAAAGATACTTGTATAAAAATATTTATTTTAACTTTAATGAAAATTTCATTCTTAAATTTGTTCATAAAGTGTAGATGTTTTAAAGTCAATTGATATTTTTTTCAATTTTAAAGGTTGTTATTAAAAAATGTGTTTATTTTCAGATTTCCCGAGAATAAGAGAAAGTTGGCTAAAAGTTCTCAAAATGGAAAATGCCAGTAAGTGGCACTACGTGTGTTCACAACATTTTAAAAAAATTATAATATTATAAGATCTGGATTAAAAGTGTTGTAACACTATCACCACTTCGTCACACATACTGTCCAGGTTAGAAGAGAAATATTGAAAATTAATAATATGCTAAGTAGTCACTCATTCATAACTCATGAGATAATATCAAGTAGATAGGTACCTACAGAACATCAACTGTTATGTTGATATGTTACTTTTATTGCAGTGATGTAGGTTTGTATATTTGAAAGAAATTTTATTTGTTTTAGCATTGAAAATTTAATTCCTTCGCCACCATTAGTGCTCAAGGTAGCAAGGTATGTTAAATTTAAATATACAAAGCCCGCCACTTTAAACTCCCCTGATCCTAAATTTTTTTATTTTTTAAGCAACGGCCATGTCCGGTACATCAAATTGTAGATATTTATAAGTTCTTTTAATGTAGCGTGCAGTGATCCAAACATTTTTTTTGGATCACTGCACTGTATATTTAAACTAAGCATGCCTGCTATCTTGGGTACTAATGGTGGCGAAGGAATTAAATTTTCAATGCCGAAACAAGTGAGATTTCTTTAAAATATACAAACCTACATCACTGCAATAAAAGTAACATATCAACAAAACAGTTGATGCTTTGTAGGTATCTACTTGATATTATTCCATGCAGTATAAATGAGTGACTACTCAGTATATTATTAATTTTTAATATAAGTCTCTAATAACATGGACAGTACGTATGATGAACCAGGTGATAGTGTTGCCAGCGGAAAAATAGAACAGTACTGATTTTCAAGACGTTTAAATCAGATCATTTAATAGTATAATTACTTTCTTTAAGTGTTCTGAACACACATAGTGCCACTTATTTCCATTTTCCATTTTGAGAGCTTTCAGCCAACTTTCTCTTCTCACCAGATTCTCGAGAAATCTGAAAATAAAAACATTTTTTAATAACAGCCTTTAAAATTAAATTAAAAAATATCAAAAGACTTTAAACCATCTATAGTTTGTGAGCAACCTTAAGAATGAATTTTCTATTCAAGTTAAGATAAATAGTTTTGTATAAGTATATTTTTTAATAAAATGTGGATTTTTTACTGTTCAAATTAAATTGAATCAAATGTTGCTTTTTATTTTTTTGTAAAGCTAATATTAATTTTAGTCATTTTTGAGCTTTCACACTTTCGCATTCACGCAATATGCCGACCCTGATTTGTTTTGTTTACCTACATGTGAAAAGATAAACAATTTTTCTCTTTGGCCACACACTACACATTATTAGTCATTGTTTCTCAATAAATATTCACTAAATAAATCTTTATAACTAAAAATCGATTATTAATCAGTACCCAATAACACAAAACTTTAAAATCACTTAAAAACAATAGATATTAAAATAGCAACAGCAGAATAGTATTGAAAAATACATTTCTCAAGCAAACAAATTTTGTATACCTATTAAGTTTTAAGTTATACAAAAGCATTAAAATAACGCTGAAGCCTGGAGCCGTCCCTGATTTGTTTTGGATACGTTGATATGTAAACATGCAAATTGTTGTTTATGTATCGGTCATAAAAATCAGCGTATCTCTTATGGGTGTTAGTTATCTTTATATTATTAATCTGAGGATTTTATCGCCAACAAATCGCAACAGGTATGTGTGTAAGTTCCAAATAAACGACGTTTTAAAATTAATAAAAAAGTTACAGGAGTTTATCCAAGTAGAAAGAAAACCATGTAGCTCCAAAAGGGTTTGTATTACAAAATTTTCTATATAATTAGAATTATTTATGATTTATATCTTAATCATATGAATTATGTTTTAAAGTTCCGGCTATCGAAAAATAATTTAGAATTGTAGCGCCATCTATGTGCCCAGCGAAGGAGAATTCTTTGGTATACACTGCGTTTACAAAATTCAAGTGTTTTCATTACTTATTGAGGAAATGATCTAGAAACTTTTAATTAAACCAACCTGTAAGTGACTATGCACTTTTTCAATATCATCCCAATATAGTTCTACCAAATAATTTAGAATTGTAGCGCCATCTATGTGCCCAGCGAAGGAGAATTCTTTGGTATACACTGCGTTTACAAAATTCAAGTGTTTTCATTACTTATTGAGGAAATGATCTAGAAACTTTTAATTAAACCAACTTGTAAGTGACTATGCACTTTTTCAATATCATCCCAATATAGTTCTACCAATATTGAGTCAATCTTGTGAATTGTTCATATTTAATATTTAGCCAATTATTTCACAACATTTTTTTTCCGTGTTCTATCGTCCATACCAGAGAAATTAAAATTCCACGTTTAAGAACGATTTTTGAAAGGATTTTATCGAATTCAACATAAATTTTCATGAAAATCTAAAATATATTTTTTTCAAATGGAAAAAGGGTCTACCCCCAACTGTGTTGCTCTTAGCTTTACAAAAAAAATATTCTTGATGAATAACTATAAATCAATTCTATTTGAGTAATCTTTAATTGCATTTCTTTTCTTTTTGAATAATTTCCTCCATCTATTTCAGCCTATGTCCATTACAGGTATCATAAATATTGTGTCAATATGAACCTCTCAATCTGGCAATTTTTTACATTCTTCTGATGTTCTGTTATCCTTATTTCTAGAGGTCTTGATATCTCATCACCGACAAGTCTTCCCACACACACGAAATCTTATAGATAATTGGCCGATTACCAATTCCCATAGTTTTATCTGACGTGCTAGTAATGTACGGAAATGTAATCGTTTGTTCTCGTAATATTCTCCACTGTTGATTTTGATCACTTTCAATCTTAAAAATATGTTTTAACAAAAACTCTGAATTATTGTTATTTTGCAAAACAGATTTTAAATATTTACGTGGTGACTGGAATAAAATTACGTTTGTGTATCAGTTTATGTTTTCTTTGCCCCCTTCTAAAGCGTTGTATCCATTGTAAATAAAAATAAAATAGGGAAGACGTAAACTTGCAGAGAATTTATAAAAATAGAAAGTATTTTTCTGCTACATTAAACCAAAGATAGTACGCTTGTAAAATTGCACAAAGAATACTAAAAATATAAATTATTTATAGCTAGCTGCCTTGTTTGTCTGGTAGCCTTATTTGCTCGATGAGAAAATAAACAAATCGCTTCCGAAGGTTCATTACATAATTATTTATTAAATTTATTGACTCATTTTAAATAGTATAAAAATAGGACCTAGCTAGCGAAGGCCAAATAAATGGTATTTTAATAAAACATCTTTTAGTAAAAGCAATTTTGCATAATTCAGTTTGAGATGATACTCGGTTATTAAAATAAAACCGAGATGTTGCTACCCTTTTAAAAGTAGAGCCTGCTTGTAGGTGTCTGAGCAAACATTGTGTTGGAATATCGAAATATCGCCGTGGAAAACTGTCAGGCATGTTTTTACCTCGTTCCGTAAAGTTATAACTTTATTATTAGATGAAAATGTGGTGGTTATTGTTGCCTTATATAGACATGGATAAATAGAAGTAGCATACAGGGTGTCTCTGCTTTAGAAATTGTAGAAAAAATTATTCTAAGCAACAAACCTTTTTATATCCTAAGGATATATTTATTTGGACCCGAGATTTAAAAAAATGGCATTTGGACTAGACTCAACTGCGACTGAGGAAGAAAACTTTATAAAAAATGAATTATCAAGACTGCTTCCTTTCCAGTCTTCAGGAGTAGTAAGAGAGGTAGTAATTGAGAAAGGAGCCTCAACTTCGGCTACGGCAGAACAATATGGGCCAAAAAACTACCTTAAATTTATGGAAAATTTTTGACAATAAAGTGAAAAATATTCAAACAAAGTCCACTCCATTGTCAGATTCAATCGAAATTTTAAAAAATTACAGAGACCTACCATATGAAAATAATAGCGTTAATCCTCTAACATTTTGGATTAAAAATCACTAACTATTTCCACAACTTAGCAGTTTGGCTAAAAAATATTTGTGTTCCAGCAATATCTGTTCCTGCAAAAAGATTTTTTTCCAAAGCTGGCTTAGTAACAAAAGACAGGAGGAATAGGATAAAAGAAAAAAATTTGGATTACTTGATTTTCATGAATCAAAACTACGAACTTAGTGTACAATGTAGTAACTAAAAAATGACATATTTAAAAATCATTGTAGTGTCTCGACAAATCAGCAAGACACACATTTTATTGCTTCAATATCAGTGGGACCTTTTAGGTAAGTTCATGTATTTAAAATACGTATTTTTTATTCGTCATAAGCATACGTGTATTTATTTATTTAGATTGTACCTCATAACTATAACAATTGAACACGGAATGCAATATGCTACTTTGCATTGCAAACGTGTATGTAAACTACGTCAATTCATAAATCAAATAATACACATATATTATACACTAACAAATCTAAGTATAAATATTAATAATTTAATACCGACAACTAATTTTGAATAACCGCGATAATGAAAATAAGCAAGCACATAAGCAAAGCCTGGTTTGACTCTGGTCGATGTGCGTGACGGATTGATAAATCACATTTCATTCGTTTCGCTTTTATTCGATTCAAATAAAATATCGATAACCAACCGATATATTTCTTCGATACCACCCAACACTAACAATTTTCATGATTCCCGAAGCGTCTTCCCAACTGGCCTGTCTTAGCTCCCATAGGAAAGCTCACAATCAGTAGTTGTAGGAGCGTAGCGAGATCTAGACCGTGTTTATTCACTATTCAGTTTACTTACAAATGCAGTGTGTAGACAGTGCAAAGTTAAAAATAAATTATAACAACTATGTCGATAATGCTACGAAGGACGTGTAGATTTCTATTGACGAAACTAGGGATTTTAGATAGGCAGAAAGCCAAGCATTTAGCCAACCAATTTGAAAATATACACAATCAAAATTATCCGAACAATATCGATCATGACCGCATCGAAAATACAATATCACATCATGGAGTCCAAATTCCTGTGACGTGACAGCAAATTTTAGCAACCATGACCACGCTCGCGGAGCTGAAAAAGCTTATCAGGACTCTCGCAAACAAAAAAAGCACTGGGATCGGATATGGTATCGATCATAAACTACTTAAGAATCTGCCAAGAAAGGGTATTCTCCAACTTGCATACATCACCAATGGCATTCTGCGTCTGCAACACTGGTCTAATCAGTGGAAGAGTGCTGTGGTGTCTCATTTTGAAGCCGAACAAAAATCTGAAAACGGCTTCTAGTTACCGTCCAATATCTTTACTATCGGCGGTATCTAAACCAGTTCAAAAAGGTCATCTTGAAGAAGCTAAACACCGCCCAGAACGATCTTGAAATCAATGATGATTTCCAGTTCGGTTTCAAGAGGGGACACGGCACGACTCAGCAGGTCGTTAGAATCGTCAATGATGTCGAGCGACAGTATAATCTTGACAAAAGCACCGCCATGGTTCTCTTAGATAATAAGAAAGCATTTGATACCGTCTGGTTATCCGGTATCATATATAAACGACTTTCCGGGCCACTTAACGCAACTGATACGCTCTTACTTGCACGACCGAACGCTGGAAGTGAGAGTAAATAAAACACAGAGGGATATTAGAGCAGGCGTTCCGCAGGGGTCGGTTCTTGCGCCAAAATTATATAACATATACGTGTCCGACTTTCCGCAGTTCCTGAACACCAAACTTGCGATGTACACCTACGATACCGCCATATACTGCCACAGTTACCATGCTTAGGCAGCTGATAAAAGCGAACGTGGTACGGGCGTCAGAGTATTACACCAAGGGTCCGGTGAAGGTGAACATCGCCAAGTCGGAGGCTATTGTTTTCACTAGAAAAAGAATAAATAATAAAACAATTACACCTATTTCGATGGGAGGCCACCAAATTGAGACGAAACCAGACGTAAAATATTTAGGTGTAACATTGGATAAATGACTTTACTTTGGAAAACACATTAATGAGACGATACGTAGAGTTTATTCTCTCTCCAGGAGTCTATACCTCTTGATGGTGGGGAATAGCAGACACAAATAATACAAAATTGAAGCGCGACGACATTACACAAATTGCAGGTACTGGAAAACAAATTCCTTCGCCTCATAAGTAACTCAACAAGATATATCCCCATAAGGGAATTACGACAACTTTTCAACGACATTGTACCCATAGTGGATTTTATTAGAGATACTTCACAGAAATTTTATGAATTTAAACTCTCTGATTGTCCACTAACCGCCAACATTACACAAATAAGGGTGTATAAAGCGCCATTTCGAATAAAACACAAATTACCGTACCAAACGTTACAAATTTTCAGACAACATATTTAGACCACGCTCCTTTCACAAAATGGGAGGAAACTCCCATATTATAAAAGGGGCACCAAAATTCCAAATTCTGTTCTCACTTTTCTCTTTTTTTCTTTTGTTTATTTTTGTTATCAAAATTCCCCACAAAATTTATTCCAAATTATAAAATAATCACCAGTAAATTGCGGCACATTATCATATACAAGAAATATTATTAAATTCCCAAACATAAGCGGAGTTGGATATTCCTGCTTCCCAATTCAGTATTGTTTGGAGGCGAGCTTTTTACTACTTTTTGTTCTACAGTGGACTAAGTAAAATTAGTAAGCAACAGATGCTTTATGTTCTAAGCTGAAACACGCATTTATTAATTTTCAAAACTGAAACCAAATTTATGATTATTTACGTTTCTACATCATTATTTATAGCGCTGATTAGTAGAATCATATTCAAATTTGACATTATTAAATTCGAATGTCACAGAAATTTCAAATCGATTTGCAATTTTTAATATTCTCGAAGGATATCTGATCATGAAATGTCAGTGCGGACATCAGAATATGAACTAGCCATCATTATTGATAAGCTTTCAAGAATCAATAATCAATGGACATCAGAATAAGCCCGAATATTGTCATTTTTGAATACGCAGTGATCTTATTTATCCATAAATATGTGACTCCCTCCCCCTCATGAGATTTCCGAGTAAAGCGCTTTATCCTTGTCTTTCATAAAACACCGCAAAAATTATTTGTGAGATGCATGTAACAATATTATTATTTTTATTGGGGTTTAAAATAAATCAAATAAGATTTAGTGCCATATCCTAAAAAAAAATTATGCAGCTACGGACACATGTTTCGGGGTCATTGCCCCTCATCAGCGTAGCGTAGCTAAGGAATTGGATCTAGGATGAGATAGGTTAGGAACAAGAACTGCACTTTTCAGTCTTATGACTGGAAAGTGCAGTACACAGTACTCAATTAGTGCCTTCAAGTTCCCATGCGCCACAAATGGGGCCTCGATGAGCACAGTCATCACACAGAACTCTATGTGTACTACTCGTTTCCATCTGGCACATATAGACAAAACAAGATAGATTTATTGGGGTCCAAAATAAAACAAAGAAAGTTTAGTGCCATATCCCCAAAAGATCCAATTCCATAGATACACTACGTTGCTAAGGGGCAATAATAATAAAACGTTTATTTCTATGAACTTTTACAAAGTATTAGAATACAGTCAACTAGACAAAAAAATAATAGAAGCTATACTAACATTTTTTAATACAAATAGAAATAAAATATAAAAACAAATATGTATAATGTAAGACACAATAGACTGGAATATGGAAACTAACTACACAAAAAAAACAAGATAAAAAAAAACAGGATCAAGAAAATATTCCCTCTCTTATCAGTTGCTATCGATAATATCAGTGCTTAAGTACTCATCAACCGAGTAAAATGAATATTTCAATAAAAGTGATTAAACTTCTGTCTTAAAAAGATGAATGACGTTAATTTTTTTAATATACGTTGGTAACTTATTAAACAATTTTGTGGACATTAATTTAGGACCTTTTGCTACTATGGATAACGTATGAACTGGTATGTTCAAGCTGTAATTTTGTCGCAGGTTATGGCCACTACTAGAACAAGTGTCATTTCTACTGCTAAACTGATTTAAATTAGTTTTTACATACACTACAGTTTAGAATGTATAGTGAGGGAGCAGTTAAACTTCCCAGTTCGCTGAAGAGAAGTCGGCACGAATATCTGGAAGGTTTAAAGTGCATTGTTCGTAAAAATTTTTTTTGAAGTGTAAACACTTCGTTAAATCGATAACAGTTCCCCTAGCAGACACTACAATAATTCAAACATATGCAAAGTAATACATTTTTAAGATCTCTGTATTTGCAGAAGAGCCTAGCTGCCAAATAACAAAGCAATGAGTAGATAATTTATTTGTTACAAAGTCTATATGATTTCCCCAATTTATAAGAGAATCCACATGAACTCCAAGAAATTTAACGTTATTATTTTGTGTCACAGGGCAATTACCAATTTTAACTAACAGGCTGTAGTCAAGTGTTCTAATAGAAAAAACTTAATAAAGCAGTTTTTACACTATTGAGGGCTAAACCTGTGCTAGCACGGTAATTCTGCATAGAGCTTATGGTATTAGTAGCTTTAAGGCTGAGCTCATTTATATTATTCGAGCCTACCGCGATGCTCGAGTCATCAGCAGAAAGTGATAAAAAAACATCTCCCATGTAAAGGGCGATAATATTTATATAAAAAATTAACAATAGGGCCCCAGGAATACTTCCTTGAGGACACCAGTGGAAATCGTAAGGGAGCTAGATGTAAAGCTTTTACTAGCATCTTTTATCACAACGGATTGGGTTCTTCCCGTTAAATAAGATTCTATCCAAGTTAACGCTGTGCCACAAATTCCAAAATATGATCAATCGTATCAAAAGCAAGTATTAAATCGAAAAACAAAAGATGTTTTTGTTTTGTTTTCAAAATTATTCAAGATATAATTGTAAAGCGGGAGTACAGCATCTTTGGTTGACAAACCTTTTCGAAAGCCAAACTGATATGATGATAATAAGTTTTGTTTAATTATAAAATCATTTAGTATTATATAATAAGATTTTTCCACCGTTTTTAAAAAAACTGATAAAAGTGCAATACCTCTGTAATTTGAGATAATGGATTTGTCTTTTTTTTGTGAATAGGTTTGATTAAGAATTTTTTAGAATAGCAAGAAAAACACCCTGTAAAAATGATAAGTTTACAAGGTACGTTAATGGTTCAATAATGTATTCAGCTACTTTCAATAAGAGCGAGTAGGGTATGTCGTCTTCACCAGTTGAATTTTTTGTTGAAACAACCTTTATAATATTAAGCATTTCATTAGTACTGAACGGGTTCAAAAAAATTGTATTTTTATTATCAAGTTGCTTTTATTATTAAGTTGTTCGAGGAAGGACACATATTATCAGTTAAATCTTTTATTGAATTAATAAAAAAAGTATTAAATGCATCTGCAACATTTTGTAAGTTGCTAAACTTATTGCCATCCAAGTCAACAAAATTTGTAGGTTGAGTTATATCTTTTTTGTGATCGACAATTTGCCATGCTGCTTTTGACTTGTTATTTGAATTAAGAAATTTAAACTAACTGTAATTTTTTTTAGCTTATTCAATTTTAATTTGATGATTTTTTTTTAATTATGTTGTATCTTAAAAGTACTTCATTTTCACAAGAAAATTTGTAAGTTTTATGCAAATCCCTTAAAAAAATACCTTCATTTATGATTATCATTCCTTATCCATGAGTTTTTACTCTTAGGTTTTTTTATTTTACATGATTCTAATAGAAAAGTTTCCATTAGTTCCAAAAAGATGTTATAGAATTTTGTAAAACTTTCCTCAAGGTTCTGACCTTCAGTCATAAAACTCCAATTTTCCTGCGATAGTAAATATTTAAAGTAATTTAAATTCTCGTCGTTATTAAAAAATCGTCTTAGTTGATAAGTACAGCCACCCTCATTCTTATTAAGTTTGCAGTAGTAAGTGATTATTTGCAGAAAGTGATCAGATATGTCCGAATAAATGATTTTTGGATTAAGACAATTAATATCGACAATTAATAACTCCGAAACAAGTATCCGTAGGTGCATAATTGTTTCTCTTTGAGGAATATAGCACTAAATCTTTTTTTGTTTTGTTATATTATTATTTTTATAAATAGATGACACATTGAAATCCAAAATATTATAATCCTTTGACATTTAGTGACAAATATTCCTACAGGAATTTTATTCCCTAGAAATATGAACCTAAACCGTATCGCTTCATTTTAAACAGTATACTTATATTTCTGTGAATGTTATGGATTTCAGTCTACATTGTTGAGGGTAAATCGGTATTTCAGAGACGTTTCAGAATATCACAACCCCTTATTACGAATTTCACTTCATTGCCTCATTTCGTATTCTTCATCTTTACAATCCAGATTTCTGCTCTCTATTGATTTTATTGAAACCAGTAATTTTACCTTTTTTTGTACAGATACGTCTAACTTTGATTGCACATTTTGCAAGAAACTGTATGTCTGTATCTCAATATAAGTACACTTTTATTGGAAATGTTTGACTGATTCAATGCAAATTAAGCAAAAGATTTTATTCTTATTTAAGAAAGTTGGATAAATTATAACTGGACAAAAATACCATTAAAAAAATGGGTACAAAGAAATCCCTTTCACAACACACTAAATTCAATTATCGAAAAAAGTTTGGTGAGTGTTATCTACAGGGTGAGCCAAACTCTACGCCCTAAGCCTATTTCTCAGAAATGCTTGAGAATATTTAAGAAATTATTACATATGTACAACTTACGCATCGTAGCTTGGTCCCTTAGATTTAAATGCGCAAATGTCTCTACCGCATACTGGCCACTTCTTTCTAACTTGTACGCAATTCGGAGGCCACTCTATGATGCGTGACTTGTACTTACCTATATTATCATTATTTATTAAAATTAAATTCAAAACGATGCTGGATGCCGCAACGATATTTATTTTATTTTTTCTCAGAAACACCCTTTTTCGTATTCTCCATTTGAAAAATTATGTTTTTTCGAGTAAATAATGTTAATTAATAACATTGTTACAGGTTTATTTGTACTGTTCGTCTAAGATAGTAAGTGCGTCCTATTGTTTCAGCAGTTGCTATGTAAAATATGTAATGTAGGACTTAGTGATGATTTCCTCAAATTTCCTTATTCCTGTTTAAACAACAGAAGCCTATACGTGCAGTACCAGGGTTTTAAGTCGGTTGAAATGACATCAACTTCAGGAGTTCCTCAAGGATCTGTTCTAGGACCTCTTTTGTTTATTATTTTCATAAATGACATCGTCTGTGATCTTACTTGTAATGCTCTATTATATATGCAGATGATCTAAAACTATATTCGTCGATTTCTAACTTTGAGGATTGTATTAGTTTGAATATTTGGTGCGAAAGAAATTTATTACCTCACAATATTAGTGCAATTGCGAGAAAACTGTAGCCAATAGAATTCACATATTCAATTAATGAGGCTAATGTAACTAGATGTTATAAGTTTAAAAATTTGGGAGTAATCTTTGACTGCAGATTAACTTTGTAAAGGAAATTTGTAAATTTTGTATGATATAAGTCGGATGGGGTTTATCCTCAAGACATTTTCAACAATATGTTGTTATAAAGATTTCATATGGATGACTTGAATACTGGACGGAAATAATACTTAATAGTAGCCTTATATAAAATTTTAAATAACCGAAATGATTGTCCAGAATTACTTGGTTGTTTTTCTCCCCATGTTACGGCTTTTCAAACTCATTCTAGTAATTTATTTTATTTGCCAGTTCCCAGAACAAACCTGTTAACATTTTCACCTTTTAGACCAATCAAATTAAGCAAAAATCAGGCCCATTTTCACGATAATTTCCAACCATTCCCGACCAATACCATTCGATTCAGTTTTTTTTTGAATTCTCATGGTCAATTTTGCCGTAAGTTATATGAGCAAGAATTTAATTTATAAACAATTAAAGTTGTGAAAATGATGAAAATCGATGTTTCTAAATATTCAACTTCAAACGCTGCGAAAACGGCAACAGATAGAGAAAAATTGCTCAGAACATTTTTTATAGAGCGTTAAATTCCAAAAAAGTCCCCGGACGGCATATCTCTACGGTGAATAGTTAAGGCGTTACAATGAGTTAAATGTTTATTATTTTTCTACTGCGTACTGGTCAGCTGTATACGTTGTATAATGAAAATTATGAAAGATTTAAAGCAAGTCTATTTTAAAATGTTCTGCGCAGGCGGCCATTACGCGGCGTACGAGTCTGTTGATCGCGCATGCGCGTTAGTTGTACAGCTGACTGATATACAGCAGAAAAATAATAAATATTTAACTCATTGTAACACCTTGTAACGAAATTGCAAGCTATTTCATTCCAGTTTGTTGTGTTCCGCGAGGAATTAAGTTTCTGCTAGTCTAGTCCAGATGGCGCCACTGATTTCTACTGGAAAAGTCGGTTTTGCAGATTTTTGCACTAAATATCTATCTATCTTTATTGCTCATACTCTACTCTCAAATGTCTGTCTTTTCCAAACTATAACCGAGTTTAGGTGGGAGGACAGAACAAAGCTTCCTTCTTCTTACTAGTGCAGCGTTCAGATTGAAACCATCTATAATTCTGCGGTCTGGTAAAATTTGTATGTTTTCTGGTATTATCTTTTGATTTAATGCTAATCATTATTTAAAAAGTTGCTATATTGATTTAAAGTACCTTTGAGGTAATTTTCATAATAATATTGTACCGTAATTATCTTAATTTACGCCTTGGGCGAATTTGCTTTTTGGTGATCCGGTCACCTTGGTTGTTCTTTGGAACAGCCATTATTAATATTGATTAGTATCAATTTATCGTGCCTTGCTGGCAATTTATCTAATATTACTTTGATATTGTAATAATTTCAGGTGTTAATTTAAACTAACTTTCGGTTATTGTAAATTTTAGATTTACTTGGCAACGTATGTAGCCATTTTGTATCGTAGTTAGTTGTTTTCTGTCTTTGCCTGTTGATGTTTTAGGTCACTTAGTCACGATGGTAGCACTCTGAAAGTGGTGACTGGTAACATTTGAAGATTGGTACACCTGGTTTGACAAATCTATTTGTTTATAACCTTTGTGAAAATTATCTAATTTGGTGCATTTGTTTTGTGGTGGATTATTTTATACCAGTGCATATATTTATCAACCAGATCTCAGAAACGTAAGGTTTTTCTAAATTTAAAATATCGAATGCTTAGTTGAACGTTTCCTTAGTATTTCTTCAGGAACGCTACTCTAGTGGAACCTTGCCTAATTCTCTGGCAAAGATCCCTGCCTAGTTATCTGGCACTTGATTAACTTTTAATTATCTAAAGTAAACATATAGTCAAGTAGATATCTTTACTTAACTTTATCTGCAATTCCTTAGAACCTCTCTCAGAGAAACTAATAAATAATTTAATTTAACGTTACCTTCAAGTTGAAAACTATCATATTGTTTTATATTTAGCAAATATTTATTTACGTTATCTTTCTAGTTGTCTGTCTGTATACAGACATTCTAAATTTTATTTTCTGGAAGCTTAACTTCTTTTAGTACAAAAATATCTTAACATTTAGTGAATACCTATTTCACTTGTTTATTTTCATAGCTGCACCTAGTTTATTTGCTGGACTAGTATTTTTTTCATTTAACGTAACTTTTATTAATACTTAAGTTAGTTGAAGTCTTCAACTTCCTAACATATTGTAGAATACCGATCCTAGTTTGTTTAGTTTGCAATTTACTCTGTAAATTTGTTTTAACTCATATTTCGTCTACGTAGCTGGACAGTTCAAACGTCACAGCTTTTAATTTTGTTTTGCCTTTCATAATGATCTCATAAAACTCTCCCCTTTTTATGTAAATACCTGGACCAAGAGAAGAGGATAACTGGTGGATCGAACTGATCATTATATACAGGGTGAAGCAGAGAAACTATATTCTACACAACTGGCATTTTTCTCAAGGGTAACTGCAGTACGGACAGTGGTGAGTCAAATTGACCCCGTACCCATTAAAAGCTAAGCCGTTGGTGGATTCTTCGCTGGACTAACCCCTGGGAAGTTAAGTAAGATCTTCGTCCCCAGTAAAGTTTATTTGGTCAGAAGAACGTTGTGAGAGATCAGTAACTCAATTTTTTTTTTGTATTCTCAATAACATCATTTTTCTTTTGTTTTCGTCATTTCATATCATTTTTTTTTGTTTTTGGGTCCTCAACCACCATTAATTTGAATATATTGTATATATTGTACATACATACTAGTCCTGATTATACTTTTTATAAAAATCATATCTTTTTATTCCACTTCCTTACGAACCGAATTCAAGTTCTAACGTTATCTTTACCTTTTAAAATAAAATTTTAATTATTTGGTACTTGCAAAAGTCCTGGTGCCCAGCCTAGATTTTGGTGATAACTCAAATCAATCGAAGCCCTAATTCACGACCTGCTCACTGAGCTACCGGTCAATAAGTACAACCCCCAGCTTATTGTGTTATGCCAACAATTGGACGGGGGTGTTGCACAAATTGGCGCCTTTCAACGCGAGGCTTGGCTATTTTTTGGCATTTTTTTTCTTGAGTTGTCACTGAAATTTAGTTTCGTACCTGTTCTTGAATTCGGGGAAGTGAATAAAATATTTTTTTTTGACCAAACAAATACATTTGCTAACTATTAACATCATTTTAACTTGACAAAAATTATCTTGAAAATTTTTGAATTTTGAAATTTTTATTTTTCTCAGTTGCTGTTATCTAATTGAAATATTTCTTTATCTATAATTAACTATACCGAGTACTTGTGTAGTACCTATTTATCAAAGTTTCATACCAGTAACTGTTTGAAATATTCTTTTCATATTGTACAGTATCTTGACTTGTGTTATATCTTATCTATTTGCATATTTGCTTAAATATTTTTACCGATTACCTCATATAGTATTTGAGACTGACATTTGGCTTACATACCTACTTAACTATAACATTTCTTATCTTATTATCGCTTGCTTTATCTATCTTTTTCTAAATATCTTTTTCAACTTGTAAATCCAAGATGGAACCAAATCATTTGAAAACAAATGAACTTACGTATGAAATTCGTATTCGTAACTTAGATGCTGACGGTGATGTTGAAAGAAAACGTAAACTTTTGCGTGGTATCTTAAATCAAGAGAGTGCTAACCGCAGTTTTGTTCAAGGTACTCTTACAAATTCTTATACACATTCGGATGATGTGAAAAGTATTACCGAAACTATCGTTGATTTACGGAAAATAATTAGTAGTTTTTCGGGGGTAAAAAATGATGCTAATTATAAACGAATATCTTCTCGTCTAACTCACTTGTCTGGTAGATTGGTTCGCTTACAAGCTGATACTGAAGAGCAAGAGACCATGAGAAAAAATTTACAGTACCAAATCTTGGATTTAGAAGGTGATTTTGCTTTTAAAGTTGTTCCTACTGCCTCTACGCCTACTGAGATTTCTCCTGAGGTTAATAACGGTTATTCTCGTATACCTATGACCAAGTTTGTAGCTCCATATAAATGGAATGTCCATTTTACCGGTTCAACACAAAAGGAATCAGTGAATTCTTTTTTGGAAAAAGTTGAAATGTTGCGAGTAGCTCGTGGTGCTTCCAAGGAAGATTTGTTTGCTTCGGCTTGTGACTTATTTAAAGGTCAAGCGTGGACATGGTTCACTAATGTAAAAAATAAAGTAGCTCATTGGGATGAATTAGTAAAAAAGTTAAAGGATGATTTTCTTCCATATTATTATGATGATGACTTATGGACAGAAATTAATAATCGAACCCAAAGTCAAAATGAAAAAATTGTTATTTATATATCTTCAATGGAAAGTCTTTTTAATCGCTTAACGAATAAACCAGATGAAATAAGTATCGTGAACAAAATTCGTAGAAATTTGTTACCGTATTATATCTCCCATCTAGCCTTGGAAAAACCACAAACTATTGATGAATTAACTGCGTTATGTAAACAGTTAGAAGAGGCACGGGTTTGGTCAAATCGATATAAACCACCTCCATCAAAACGATTTGGTTTACTTGAACCCGATTTAAGTTGCGCCTATCACAATGAAAACAATTTTAATTCTAACTTTTCTCGAAGAACTAATCACAGTTCAAATATCTCTACCGTTACCTTTTTAAAATGTTGGAATTGTGGTATTCCAGGTCATGCTTATAATCGGTGTCATAAACGGAAAACTCTTTTTTTGTTATGGATGTGGTAGGACAAATGTTTTAAAATCTAAATGTCATAATTGTCGTCCTAGGAATTCTTTTTATTTATCGAAGCCACAGAAAAGCCAAAGGCGATCTTCCTCTCCCGTACAAACCTCTGACTCTGAGTGGAACCAATAGCTCAGTACGGTTAAAAATTTCTTTTCATGTGGTAACTCGTTGAACCCTATCTTCGTGAAAAAATTCAATGACAATCGCCCTTATCTCAGTGTTCAAATTTCGGGTCATGACGTAGTAGCTTTGGTAGACACTGGGAGCAATTCCTCAATACTAGGTTCCTCTGGACTTGCATTACTTAAAAAAATTGAATATACCTATTGTTTATGAAAACGGTGTCCAAGCCACTATCGCTGATGGACAAACCCAGGAGGTTTTAGGCCAAGTTACTTTACCACTGTCTATAAATAATGTCATGAAACAGGTAAAACTGTTAGTAATTCCTTCCATTACACATTCTCTAATTGTGGGCATGGACAATATTGGTGAATTTGAAATCGGTTCACCTAAATTCGTTGCTGACTCCTCCCCCAATTCTATCTCAGCCATGGCTGCTTTACCTCTCAAGTTACCTCAGTCTAAATCTGCTTTATCTCTCAAATTACCTCGGTCTAAATCAAAAATATCTTACAAGAGAACTTTACTTAGTAAGTCTCTTAATGATTATTCTGCGAAACCAGCAGGAAAATCTATACCGTGTACAGTTGATAATGTATCTTCTAACTTGATCTATTATCTTACGAATACATCCGATATTGATTTGGAATCAGATGATGATCCTCTATCTGAAAATTCCTCAGATTTAGAACCTGATATCTAATGTTTGTAATTATCTTTTTTCTTTTATCTGGCTGCATCTCTCTCTTTTTCTTTTCTTTAGATGCAGGGTTGTAGGGTGGGATCTATTCACACTTGTTGCATGTGTGTAACATATGTTGTCTGGCTTCACAGGTCGTGTTATTCACAAATTTGTGCCAGGTTGCTGGATGATATGTGTTGCGCATGTGTGATGTAGTGTTTAACTCAGTGACATTAACATCGTCATATTCTTCTCTTTTCTCTAGCTTATCTTTTCTCTTACTTTTTTATCGTTATCTTTTTTCATGAGTTCTCGTGGAGAACTTTTGTCTGGCTGCATCTCTCTCTTTTCTTTTCTTTAGATGCAGGGTTGTAGGGTGGGATCCATTCACACTCGTTGCATGCATGTAGCATATGTTGTCGGGCTTCACAGGTCGTGTTATTCACAAATTTGTGCCGGGTTGCTTGATGATATGTGTTGCGCATGTGTGATGTAGTGTTTGAAGTCTTCTAAGATAGCAAAATCTTATCTTATCGTACCTTTTGTCATTTTCATATATAGACTATTACCGTATCTTATCGTTTATCGTTGTATGTAGAACTCACTGTATCGTACCGTATCCAATATATTTTGGATAAAATTTTTAGTGGTTTTACATAATATATTCTATAGTAGCCGTAGCGGCTTCAGTTATGATTTTGCTCTTAGAAGATTTCAACTCATTGACATTAACATCGTCATATTTTTCTCTTTTCTTTATCTTATCTTTTCTCTTCTTTTTCATGTATACTTACAAGGTTTGATCTGTGTGCACTCATGGCATGTGGGTGGTTGCACCTGAGTGGTGTTTTGTTTGAAATTCCCTAAGAGCACAAAATAGTACAGTAGTGTACCTGTTTGTCTTTTCATTAATAGAATATTATCTTATCGGTCCGTTTATCGTGATCGTTTGTAAAATTCACTGTATCGTACCATGCTCGATACATTTTGGGTAAATTTGGAGTGATTTATACTTTATATTCTAAATTGCAGCCTTGTGGCTTCAGTTTGATTTGGCTCTTGAAGGATTTCAACAAATAGACATCAACCTTGTTGTATTCTCTTATCTTTTCTTGTCTGTGCTTTTTTCTCGTTTATATGTTTCCGTTATTTTATCTTTTATCATGGATTATCTTGGAGAACATTTATCATTTTATATTTTAGTCCTGGTATTTTCCAGTTTTAGCGATGACAACGGCTATACTGTTGTTAAGGCGGTAAACCAACGTCTTTGGAGGCCCAAGACATGAGGTTCCCCTCCTAAATTTCTTGTTAGGTTTCCTTCTTTGTCGATTTGGAATTTTCTTGGAAGATCATTAGGCTTCTGAGTTCATTCTTGCCAGTTGACATGGGCACGATTCATATACGAGGCATTTCCTGCTACTAGAATTTGCGCAATATGGATCTTGGTTAGGTTTCCTTCCATCTAATAAACCAACCACATGTCAAAGGGTTTGGAGTGTTCTCTGGGGTAGCTCTTGTTCTTTCATGCAGAATACAACGGCATAGATATTTTAGTACTTAGTAGTTACTTAAGTACCTCTTTTCTCTTTGTTTTAGGGACTGGGAGATTAGTAGGGATGGTCTGGTTTTCATCTAGCTGTCTTTAATGACAGGCTGTCTAGGAAGGGTGGCCTTGGCTAGATGTACGTTGCTAGTCTTGTTAGGTTGAGGCCTGCATTACGTCTGCTGGACAGAGTGGCGTACCATCACTGGGGTTCATCTCAGGTCCTTTACAGTTGCCGGGTGGAAAGATTGATCATCGTACTACTCTACTGGAAGACTCCCGTTTTAGTATCTTTCCTACAAGTGTCATGGTCTTGAGGCGCATCATGACCCAGTGTTTTAAGTCTCATATGTTTTGACTAATGTAATAGGTTTGAGGTGTCCTAGTACAATGTCTTTTAAACCTCTATGTATGTTGGAATATATATTCCTTGAAGTTTGGTATACTTCAATGTTTTATTTTGATAACTTGACTGTCTGCAATGTGTGCTTTTCGAGTTTATAAATTTCATTTAATTTTTTCTCATTTCTCTATCGGGTTAGGATTGTTTTTATGAAAAATTTGTAACTCCTCAAGTTAACAAATTTTTCTTCCCGTAGGAGAGGTGGTGTGTAACGAAATTGCAAGCTATTTCATTCCAGTTTGTTGTGTTCCGCGAGGAATTAAGTTTCTGCTAGTCTAGTCCAGATGGCGCCACTGATTTCTACTGGAAAAGTCGGTTTTGCAGATTTTTGCACTAAATATCTATCTATCTTTATTGCTCATACTCTACTCTCAAATGTCTGTCTTTTCCAAACTATAACCGAGTTTAGGTGGGAGGACAGAACAAAGCTTCCTTCTTCTTACTAGTGCAGCGTCCAGATTGAAACCATCTATAATTCTGCGGTCTGGTAAAATTTGTATGTTTTCTGGTATTATCTTTTGATTTAATGCTAATCATTATTTAAAAAGTTGCTATATTGATTTAAAGTACCTTTGAGGTAATTTTCATAATAATATTGTACCGTAATTATCTTAATTTACGCCTTGGGCGAATTTGCTTTTTGATGATCCGGTCACCTTGGTTGTTCTTTGGAACAGCCATTATTAATATTGATTAGTATCAATTTATCGTGCCTTGCTGGCAATTTATCTAATATTACTTTGATATTGTAATAATTTCAGGTGTTAATTTAAACTAACTTTCGGTTATTGTAAATTTTAGATTTACTTGGCAACGTATGTAGCCATTTTGTATCGTAGTTAGTTGTTTTCTGTCTTTGCCTGTTGATGTTTTAGGTCACTTAGCCACGATGGTAGCACTCTGAAAGTGGTGACTGGTAACATTTGAAGATTGGTACACCTGGTTTGACAAATCTATTTGTTTATAACCTTTGTGAAAATTATCTAATTTGGTGCATTTGTTTTGTGGTGGATTATTTTATACCAGTGCATATATTTATCAACCAGATCTCAGAAACGTAAGGTTTTTCTAAATTTAAAATATCGAATGCTTAGTTGAACGTTTCCTTAGTATTTCTTCAGGAACGCTACTCTAGTGGAACCTTGCCTAATTCTCTGGCAAAGATCCCTGCCTAGTTATCTGGCACTTGATTAACTTTTAATTATCTAAAGTAAACATATAGTCAAGTAGATATCTTTACTTAACTTTATCTGCAATTCCTTAGAACCTCTCTCAGAGAAACTAATAAATAATTTAATTTAACGTTACCTTCAAGTTGAAAACTATCATATTGTTTTATATTTAGCAAATATTTATTTACGTTATCTTTCTAGTTGTCTGTCTGTATACAGACATTCTAAATTTTATTTTCTGGAAGCTTAACTTCTTTTAGTACAAAAATATCTTAACATTTAGTGAATACCTATTTCACTTGTTTATTTTCATAGCTGCACCTAGTTTATTTGCTGGACTAGTATTTTTTTTCATTTAACGTAACTTTTATTAATACTTACGTTAGTTGAAGTCTTCAACTTCCTAACATATTGTAGAATTCCGATCCTAGTTTGTTTAGTTTGCAATTTACTCTGTAAATTTGTTTTAACTCATATTTCGTCTACGTAGCTGGACAGTTCAAACGTCACAGCTTTTAATTTTGTTTTGCCTTTCATACTGGTCTCATAAAACTCTCCCCTTTTTATGTAAATACCTGGACCAAGAGAAGAGGATAACTGGTGGATCGAACTGATCATTATATACAGGGTGAAGCAGAAAAAACTATATTCTACACAACTGGCATTTTTCTCAAGGGTAACTGCAGTACGGACAGTGGTGAGTCAAATTGACCCCGTACCCATTAAAAGCTAAGCCGTTGGTGGATTCCTCGCTGGACTAACCCCTGGGAAGTTAAGTAAGATCTTCGTCCCCAGTAAAGTTTATTTGGTCAGAAGAACGTTGTGAGAGATCAGTAACTAAATTTTTTTTTTGTATTCTCAATAACATCATTTTTCTTTTGTTTTCATCATTTCATATCATTTTTTTTTTTTGTTTTTGGGTCCTCAACCACCATTAATTTGAATATATTGTATATATTGTACATACATACTAGTCCTGATTATACTTTTTATAAAAATCATATCTTTTTATTCCACTTCCTTACGAACCGAATTCAAGTTCTAACGTTATCTTTACCTTTTAAAATAAAATTTTAATTATTTGGTACTTGCAAAAGTCCTGGCGCCCAGCCTAGATTTTGGTGATAACTCAAATCAATCGAAGCCCTAATTCACGACCTGCTCACTGAGCTACCGGTCAATAAGTACAACCCCCAGCTTATTGTGTTATGCCAACAATTGGACGGGGGATGTTGCAACCTTAACTATACATCGTAGAGATATGCCGTCGCGGACTTTTTTGAAGGGAATTTAACGCTCTATAAAAAATGTTCCAAGCAATTTTTCTCTATCTGTTGCCGTTTTCGCAGCTTTGAAGTTGAATATTCAGAAACATCGATTTTCATCATTTTCACAACTTAAATTGTTTATAAATTAATTTCTTGCTCATATAACGTACGGCAAAATTGACCATGAGAATTCAAAAAACATACTGAATCGAATGGTATTGGTCGGGAATGGTTGGAAATTATCGTTTTGAAAAACCCTTAATTTGACTGGTCTATTTATACACCATGTATTCAAACTCTACGTCGTCGGTTCAAGAAAACATTCATATTGTTAATTGTAATATTAGTTATAAAAAATTATGTTCCTTCTGTGGATTATGTTAATATTTAAGTTATTTTGTTAAGATGATTAGTATCGATTATATTTTGTAATTTCCTGCCCTAGTTTTATCTGTTGGATAGTTGTAACTATAAATAAGTAAATAAATAAATAAAAGTCATTGATATTGATAACTTTGTTTCTAAATTTAACAGTGGTCTCGTATCAGATAAATTCACATTTGAAATTGAAAACGCTATCGTTTTTAGATGTAATAATAATTAGAAAAATTGATAATAATTTAGAATTTGACATATACAGACCAGATACCAGTACTTGAAGATATATTTTTAAGGACTGTCATTGTCATTGTGCTCAACAAAAATCGGCGAACTTTCTAGTTCATTACTATTAAGCTTCCACCTCAAAAGAGGGGGGTTTGAAAAAGAGAAGGCATTGATTAGGGATATAGCTGCCAGTAATGGATATTCTGTAAGTTTAATTGATAAAATAATTAGGAAACGTAAATTTAAAGAGACACCAAAATTATTCCAACTTTCAAAATGAAAGAGAAAATCGAAATTTGTATCGATTCCATACGATCCTCGATTCACCCGTGGTATTAGTAAGATTTTTAAAGATATAGGTATGACAGTGGTTTATTTATAGGGAATTAAACTATAGTCAGCGAAACCTATATTGTGACGGGACGTGCGGAGTAAGACACGACATGTGGGCGGAAAATGTATAACACATGACATCTTCCGTCTTCTACACCGCTTACATTAAAGCGAGAACAATGATTGTTGTTTTTGCTGACACGCGACCAAGGAGGACTTTTACTTACATTCTGTGATACTTCAGAGCCGCAGTTAATTTTGTTACCAAATCATTCTAGCTGTGCTGATATATTATAAGTCTAATATTATAAGATAAATAATAATTATTTAATATCTGTTTATTTGCTGGCGTGTTTTTGAAAATATTTTAAGAAGGTTATCTTACTGCAGTGAGTTGTGTAATAGTGTTCTCTTTATTTGCTGGTGTGTATTTGAAAATAATTTAATTTGATGATTATCTGATGTAAAAATGTTTCGACCGTGGGAGGCCTCTACGTCTGCATATTATTGTGTTTGTGAAAATGACAGTTATAGTGATTACAGTGATAAAGAAAATCAAAGTTCATTAGTGTTTTCAGTAAGAAAAAATAGGTTACATTTAAACGAGCAAGCGAAACAAATTTGCCTTAATGTTTGCAAAAATCTTTTGAAGCGACGAGTTAATGACCCTAATTTGTATGATTTGGATGTATTAGGTGAAACAGTATCTCTAACTAACGTTCCCCGTCTCACAATACACAAACTGGTGAAAGAAGGTGCCCTCCCAAGAAGACAAGACCCGACGCCGGTCAATCGAAAACTCGTTAGCAAAACTTTTAACAACTTTAGTTTACGACGCATATCAGAAAAAATAAAATCCCAACTATTGACATGGTAGACAGAAAATTAAAAGAAATAGATTATCATCTAAAATATACCAAAAGAACTTAAGGAACTTGGCTGAGAAAAATTGGATTTAAATATCAAATTATTAATAACCGTGTGGCGATTATGGAAAGTAGACGAATAGTGGATTGGCCAAATTCATATCTAGAAGAGATAAAAGAACTCAAAAGGGAAAATAGACCAATTTATTATCTAGATGAAATTTGGTATAATACTCATGAAACCGCAAAAATGGATGGACTGATGGATCTAGGAAATATCAACCAATCTCATTGCCTCATAATAAAGGGATTCGGTTGATTATATTACACTGTGGATCAATTGATGGATGAATTGATAATGCATTGAAACTGTGCGGAAAAAACATGGAACACTGTAACTTGGATTACCACAAGAACATGGACGGAGAAATATTTGAGGAATGGTTTGAAAATACATTAATTCCAAAATTAAAACCGAATAGCATTATTATTCTTGACAATGCGAAGTACCATTCGAGACAACTATATAATATTCCTAACAAGAGTTCTACTAAACTGGAGATACAATTTTTTTTAATGAAACATGATCTCTAATATGAGGAAAATTATAATAAAGCACAACTGTTGGAAGTCCTTCAATTAAAAAATTATGAGAAAAAGTATATTATAGATAATGTAGCGGAGAGATATGGCCACAAAGTGTTGAGATACTGCCATATTTCAGTATTTTCAACCCGATTGAATTAATTTGAAAATATACGTCAGAAAAGGAAATATTTTTCCGAAATTTGTTAAAAAAAGTCGTAGAGTTAATTCAAAATGAGGTGTCGAAAATTAACAAGGATGATTGGGAAAAAGAGTTAAGAAAGTAATTACAATTAGGGATGATTATTTAAAAATTGTCAAATTTCATATAAATGGTGGAAATAAATTTATTATAAATTTGAATGAGGATAATAGTTCATCTCAGAATGAAGAAGAGGCTGAGAAGGACGAGGATTCAGAAGAAGAAGTAATGTGAGGTGAGGTAAAGTGAAGTGATGTGAAGTGAAGAAGTGAATTTTGTGATATCAACTGCATTATTTATTTTCATTTTTGTACTTTCGTGGTTCAGTGCTTGAAAAACATTCATTTTCAGGAAGTTATTATTTATTAATGATGCTCATTCTTTTTCATTTTGACAAAAATATGTCTTTCTGTTTTTATTATGGTAATAACTTTACTATTAGAATTTATTTTTAGTTCATTTATTGTGAAAAATATTTGTTTCTGTTACTATTTTGAGAGTATATTTTTTTGTTTTTATTTTGTTTTTAAAGCTTTCTTGCTACTTTTTAAATAATCTCTTTATTCTATACAAACTTGTTGAATAATGTAACTGCTGTATGTGTAGTCAGTCAATACGTTAAAATCAATACTTTCATTACAAGTTAATAATACTTTTTTTCTACAATTGTTAAATTGTTGCTAGCTAATCCGAGCACAAAAACCTTCATTGAAAAAGTAAATGAGCGAACAATACAGTTAAATCCGGCTCTACGTTCCGTAGCGTCTTAACCCGGACGTCCCGTCACAATATCTGTTTTGCAAACTGTACAACAACTTTTAGGCAATCCAAAAGACAAAAATTAAAATAAACAAGAAGTTGAGGATTTACGAAATTAGCTATAAAGACTGTAATCAAAAATATGTTGGACAAACTAGACAATCAACTCAAACTGGATTCAAGGAACATATGGCTCATCTCAAATATGTTAGAACAAATAAGTTGCCCAACATGCGTTTGAAAGCAACCATATAATAGATTGCAGCAATTTAAGATTAATTAAGAATGTATCAAATACTATATAGCTGGATGCATTTGAAAGCTTGGAAATTACAAAGTGTGAAAATAATATGAATAGTGACAGAGAGCCTGTCCCGTGTAGTCCGCTGTATTGTGTGTCACGGTTCACAGAACTATAACAATATTTTATATATAAATAGAATACATTGTTAGCATGAAGTTAGTCTTAATCATCTCCATTTGATATCAACTTGGTTGGCGAAACACTCGGCGAGTAGAGTGTTTTGGTGTTTTGTGGAAACCCAGGTCAGTGTTAAAAGATATGACTGACTGATTTGTTAGTTTTTATTTTCTAAATAAATCAAACATTCAACCTTTAAAATCTGAAAAAAAATCCATCCATCTTTATTTGTCATCACTTGTAGTTGCAAACGCCACTGAATATTAGTTATTATGGTTTCTAATTAAACTTAAAATGAAAAATTTAAATTAAACACGACAAATAGCTACCCCCTGTATCTCCAACCTCAAGGTAACTTGTGCGAAAGATGCTAAACATTTAAAGACAACGAACACACACCCATTTTCCGAGTATACTAGGATTCATTTTTGCTTTAGAAAAAAATCTCAGCTATTCGACCGGGGATCAAACTCGAGATTTTGGGTGCGAGGCAAATGTCCCTAGTACTCGACCCTGAAGTCACACATTTTCTCATCACTCAACAATAATTGTTTGATTATACATTTCTAAGTTCTTATGTAAACTTCTAAGTGGGATCATCTAAAATAATCTAGTGGAATCAAATCAGGACTGTTGGTCAGTAATCAAATTATATAAAATCCTAAACTCGCTGGACGACATTGAAGTGTTTATCTTCATCAGTGTGATGGTACAGCATCTTGCATATAAATGTTATTATCATTAAAAAGTGAATTTTGTGTCCTTGAAAAATCTTCTACAGGTTGAAATTGTCGGAACCAGGGCAATAGGTTAAAATAAACCGCTACCTTGCCTACGTTTCGTTTAATATGCTTAAACTTCTTCAGAGCTCAATAGCCAAATAATGATGTAAAGTTCCACAACAGAAAATTTTTTTTAAAAACCACGTCTATATGTATGTTCTTATAAATTGTTTTCTCTTATAGACGTGGTTTTTAAAAAAAAAAAATTTCTGTTGTGGAACTTTACATCATTACTTGGCTATTGAGCCCTGAAGAAGTTTAAGCATATTAAACGAAACGTAGGCAAGGTAACGTTTTATTTTAACCTATTGTCCTGGTTCCGACAATTTCAATCTGTAGTTATTATCATTAATATTTTCCCTCTGAGTTGTCGTTTATGGATGAACTGATTTTTATACATGCATCCACAAAAACTATTAATAAGAAAAAACATATAAAAACACCACAAAAATTAGACAACCCCCGAATCCAAAGCCGAAGCTTCATAGTCGAGGTTACAGTTATGAAGAAACGTGGACACACAACCATTCTCGCAGACATTGCCAGTGCCGGTGGCTGGATTCGAACCCGGAGGACGATGAAAGATTATCTAGTCACATTGCCATCGCGTGCTCTAGCCAATTACTCCATCGAGCTGGTTTTCAACTTTGGGTTAGAATACTTACGGATGACAGACTATTTAACTTGAAAAATATCATATTTTCTTGCAAGTGTCGCACACATTCAACGCAAAAATATTGTCATCAGTAAATTAAGTTTTTTCAATTTGTCGCAGCTTAATAATTTAATATCACAGACTTTGCAGCTTTTACCTTTTTCTTCTGTCTCTGTCCCTTTACTGTTACGTGCACTAAAGTTTTTAAATTGAGATCTTTTGAGTTTTTAGTTAGTACTGTTTTACAAAAGTTACTTTTCGTATTATAAAAAAAATAGACATCAGTTTTGCCTGTAACTTTCCCTTCTAAATATGTGTACTATTTAAAATGAGTTAATTGTTTTTGGTTATCATCTACAGAAAGAGTTTTATAGCGAGTTACAGATTCATATTGGCCGCCTGATGCAATTTCCACCTTTTTTACTTTTTGCGGAAGGATAGTTATGTGCGAAGACCTATCTTCAGGTACCTCTTTATTTATTGCGAAAGCGCGATGTATTCAATTGTAGTTAGAAAAATGTATGTCTATATTCACAATTATAAAATATGGATCTATAATTAGATCTGTCCTTTCGTTCGGAATAACAGTTTAGTTGTGAGGCATTTTAAGAATAATTTTATTAATGATGAGATATTCCTTTCAGATGTTTTTAGTTAACTGTCTAACTGTTTCCTCAATGAATGTAAAATATGAAAAGTTCGTACAGGTTTTGAGTTTAACAGAATAACTTAAACTCTATTCACTTTGAGTAGGCAGTGATGGGTTGGGCTTCAGTGAGTGAAATTTTCAACTACGACCAGTGCTTATGAAATATAACAAACATGACAATTAACCGCTATAGGTACTTGTGTATATCTGCCTGCCGTCTGCACCAATCATCAGCGGGCATTTTGTTTCCTATCCTAGCTAACACTGCAAAGTTAAAATGAATAGAATATAGACCTGTTGATAAAATGCCGAATATATTTATTTTGTTATTTTATTTTATTAACTATTGATAATTTTTGACACGATCTAAATCTTTTTTTGTTTGTTTCTCTTCAATAAAATAGTTATCGTTATTATTCTGACACCATTACTACCACGAAAACCATTATTGCCTATGGAAGTTTTCCTTGAGACCTACTTTTCTCAAAAATTTGAAGTCAAGGTAACTAAATGCCTCTCCCAACTTTTACACACTCTTGGTGTACTATTGTGTAATGGAAAGAAAGTCAAATTTAAAACACTTTTTTACCGTATCATTAAACATAAGCCTACTCGCTAACCTCAACGACTGCCACTAAGATACATTTTACATTATTTAAGTTTCGTCAAATAAATAAAAATATTTCGCTATTTTTAACGACGACCAATTTTTTAATGAGGGCAGTTTTTTGTAAAACAACTAATGATACTAATTTACCAAATACCGTAGTTCCTGTTCAACCCAACTTAAAAGGCAAAATTTACCTGCCCCGAATGTAACAACACCCCTGCTCGCTTGCAGATGGAGTGAATGAAAAAATGAAACGCTGAGGAAACATGCAGAGTTTTTATGTGGGTTAAAAACAGTTGGGGATGTAAATTAGTGAATCATTAATTTAAAAAAGCATGTTTTTCGCAACAGAAATGTTCACGCTGTGGGTTAATTATGATTTTAAGAATTCCCGTCATTACATACTCCCACAAATTTATAAAATTTGTCATGAAAGCCAGTTTTTCTCGAATATCTATTTACATATTATTATTTTATGTGTGTTTACTTCAAATCTGAACACGATGGAGTTGTGTATTATTTGAATTAAATATTAATAATAATAATAATAATAATAATAACATGTTTATTTGGATGAGAATTACAAAATAATTCGTATAAAACAAAAACATTCTTAAATTACATACATATAAACATGAACAGAAATCACAGAGGTTCAATAGGACCTTGACTGTGACTAAGAAAAGATTAGTTTAAAACATCGTATAAATACATGAATAATTACTAGAGCTGTCCAAGGTGGCTGAAGTACAGCCACGGTCTTGCGATGGCGTCACACGTGCCGATTTAGAAGTGATTTACGCTGCAGTCTTATTTGAAAGGTTAATGCGTGAGGTTGTACCTATAAATTATACATAATGTCAAACGCGCCAAAGGGTAAAAAACGACCATACGCGGACACAGTGAATAAATTTATCGGTGAATTTCCGGATTTATTCTATGACGGATGTAAAATAATTTGTAAAGTTTGTAATCAAGACTTAATGTGCTGGCACAAAACAGATTGTCGTCGTCATCAACACCGTGCAACATCAAAATAAAAAAAATGGCATGCCTTTGACAACTCAGTTTATGTTTGATTTATTGTTAATGTTAATAGCCTGTAATATTCCGCTACACATACTGGATAAACAACCATTTCGGAAGTTTTGGAATAAATACAATCCCCAGGTGAACTTACCAAGTCGTACATCGTTACGTAGATATATTCCAGCTATTCGTGAAGACATTGTAAATAGGATTAAATGTGGATTAAAAAATACACGGCTCTGGTTATGTATTGACGAGACGACAGATTGTAAAAAAAATTCTATTTTAAATATTATAGTACGTGTACTGGGCCCTCTTAAACTAACATTTCCACTTTTACTAGCTAGTAAAAGACTAACTGCGTGTACTGGCGAAATAATTACGGGGTGTTGCAGACATTCGAAACATTTGAACTTTCAACAAGTCAAGTATTGATGTTTGTGACTGATGGTGCTGCGACAATGCGCATGGTAGGCCGTTCTTTTCAAAGAGACAATTGTAGGTTTTTACATGTTACGTGTAAAGTGCATGCGTTACATCTTGTGGCAGAAACGATTCGAAAATGTTTTCCAGAGGTAGATGCATTAATAGCAAATACAAAAAAAGTTTTTCTCAAATCTCCTAAACGGCTTCGAGCATTTCACAGACAGTGTCCTGGTAGCCCTGAACCACCAGAGCCGATTCTTAAACGTGGTTGAAAGCGGCTTTTTATTATGCTGAATATTTTCAACAAATAAAAGCTGCGATACTACAGTTCAACCCTAACGAGGCTGCAGCTATTAGGGAAAACCAGACAAGCTTTCAAGACGTTTCCCTTGAAACAGATTTAAAAACTATTAATAACAATAATTATAGAGGACTACACGACGCAATAGAAAAATTGCAAAATAGTTCGTTGTCGTTAGTGGAATCGCTGCAAATAGTGGACGACGTAAATACACAGCTATAGGTTATAAATGACGCAAAAAATAATCACGTTAGTGAAAAATTCGAGAGTGTATTACAGAAAGATCCCGATTTTAGCAAATTAAGACAAATTTGTGATGGTGCATCTACAACTTCGTTAAGTGAGTTCACAGATTGTTTTACTTATGCCTGTATTACATCCGTAGATGTCGAATGGTCATTTTCAAAATGCAAAACATATTTTTTTCACCAAAGCAAACATCGCTGACGGAGACAGCTGTAGAAACATACCTCATGCTATTATACTATAGATCTTCCCCACTTTGTGATGACGACAACCAAACTACTTCATAAATCTGCTTAAAAGGGTGAGTTTTATACAAATTTTTATAAAATGTAACATTATTGTTAAAATTTATTTCCATTTACTGTACTTATTCAAGTATTATGATATGATGTAAACATATGAGTCATATGACGGCTCTGTCGGCCAGGTGACCTCGGACAGCTCTAATAATTACAAATATGTTTAGCCATAAATAGGTAGATAGTTACAAATCATTTCAAATATTTCTTACATTAATATACATATACAAACATTACTATATTATACATTCATGAATACAATTGTAGTTTTTAATTTTATTATTTTAATATAAAATCGTGTTCTGTTTTTAGGTTTTTCTTATCAGGTTTAAAATTACATACAAGGTAAGTATTGAATTTTTTTTTTTAGTTTTTCTTTTTTAAAGTTTTTTTTTTAAGAATTTTTCAAGTCTAAGAAGTTATATATTTCTATTCTGAGAATTTTCAATAAAAACTTTTTTATATTTCTTTTAAACAGTTTTTCATTAAACACATTTTTTAATGTTTTAGATATAAAGTTATATACCTTAGGTGCGAGGTACAAATGAGATCGTTGCCCAATTGTTTTATACATTAATTTAAGCATCATATACTTAATTAATGCAATGAAATTTTCAATTAGTATTTTTTTTTCAAGTTTTTAGACGCTGGTGATTCCTATATAACTATTGGATTCAGCTATCGAATAGGCGAAAGAACTGTTTCAAAGATAGTCGACGAGGTTCATGTTGCTCTTTGGAAACATTTGCAGCCAAATTTTATTAAAATGTCAACTGAAGAAGAATGGAAAGTTTATGAAAACATATTCGAAATCACTAGCAATTCCCTTACTTTATTGCTGTTACAGATATACAATATCTAGTTATAAACCTCAACTCGGGGTCTTCATTATTCAATTACAAAAAACTCATTCCGATTGAACTCCTCGTTTTAGCAAATGTTGACCACCAATTAATTGCAATTGATGCTGGTTCAAAGTTTAGCGATGCAGGTATATTTCCAGAAAGTCCAATAGGTGGTAGGTTGAAAGCTAATAATTTGTTGCCAAAACCTTCTGCTCTAGTAAATTGTACTGTGGAAGAATTTCAGAATGTAATAGTTCGAAACGATGCTTGTCCACGAATGACAAATTTATTGATATCATGTCCTAAGCGTTGTTTGGATATATAATAACGTGTTTTTAACTATCGCTTAAGCAGAGCTAGAAAATACATTTGTTTTAGAATCTACAGACGTCTATTAGGATATAAACTGGAGAGTATAAATAATATAATACGCCAACTTTGTTCTTGAAAATTATCTTGGATCTACAATAGCACATTCAATCAATAAAGAACATATTAGAAACAACATGATGGGCAATCATCTATTTTCATTGACATACATAGGATTGCCGCAGGCAAAAGAAGCTTTTACAATAAACATTCAATTTGTCAATCACTTTAGTTCTGATGTAGGGAGAATTCTATGGCAAAATGAAGCAAATGAATTAGTTGTTGGTTAAACATATCAAATTGTTTTAAGTGAAAATTAGTTAAGTGCGGAAATTTGTCAAATCGGGCATTTATCCTTAATTGGTGCTAAAATACGGTAAGTCGGTATATTCGATACAGTCGAACTCGATATCTATCATAAGCAATGTAGCACTTAAATACCCTAAGCCACTAGCTGCAGTAGGTTTCTTTCGATTTCCAAAAAATTTACCAAACTGACTTAATGGCTTTTAGTAACAACTGATTTAATTATGAACTATTAATTATTCAACAGAAAATATTATAATTTTATGCAAATTAAATTAGACATTTCAAATGTCAAACTGCTAAATTTATCCTAGCCCCATTTTATGAGGTCAAATATATAAAAATTTAAGTTTATATCATCTTTCTTTAAATACTTGGAAAATATATTTTGTTGGCTTGATATAGTAGAAATGATTTATAATTTTTCATCAAGAATATATTTTCTTGTAAAGGCAGATATCAACAAGTTTGGGTCCCGTTGGCCTCCTTTCAGCTGGCCAATTTTGCTCATCATCGAATTTAGAACATGTGTATCAAATTTGAAAGCTTTATCTCAAAAACTGAGGCTGCTATCGCGATACTACATACATGCAGACAGATTTTTTCCATAAAGTTATGTTTTTTCATTATAATTCGTCGTTTTCTTCTTTCATTTATTGTGTCTCTTCTGGGGCGGTACCACATGCACCAAATTTAATGTGTCACCTAAAATGTTGACAATCTTAACTTCCAAATTTGGGAAGTCTACCGTTAGTATTTTTTGAGTTATCGCGGATACACACATACACACACACACACGCACCGACAGACATCACTCGGAAAATAGTCAGAATGGATTTAGGAGAATTCAAAACGTATAAATTAATCAAAATCTCGAGGTCGAAAAAAAATCACGATTACTATACTTCCTTATATTAGGTATAAGAAAGTAAAAACTAGTTAAGAATTGTCACTTTTGACAGGTGTTGGGCTGAGTCCGTAGGCAGGAGGACTTATTTTAAAGATTATATACAATAGTTTATTGTAGTCAATTTTGACACATGGCATTTCTCAGCATTCATTAGCATTTGACCACAATGCATTTGCAACAATATGCTGACGCGCATGTGTGACGTCACAGCGATGCATGGTCCCCAGTTCACAACATGCATATTAAAATAAACCTAATAAATAATAACGTACTACGTGCATTCACAGGACTTGTATGTTGTGATGTCATGCGCAAACTTAACACGTCGGAGCTCAGAGCGTCGCATGCATTGTGAACTCAAGGCGTTGCTTCGCTCTGACGTCATACATATTTATCGGCATAAATTTGTAAGTGTACTGTGGGTTTGACCTACAAGGGAACTATCATAAGGTAGAAGCACTACCATATAACGAATCACAGGCCGCATATCACAAAACGATTCGCATACACGCCGTTAGGTCTAACGAGTCAATGTTTTAAACCGAAAGCTGTTGTCAGCAGGGACAACCACGAGATATTCAAGTACATATAAAAATGTGTTCGGTTTTAGGTATAATTACTGATATACTTCTATCCTTGTTGTACATAGGAGTTTCTCAATGAATCTATCTTTGTTGCAGTTTGGGAAGATTTTCGTAGATGCCGCTGGCAGCACAGGAAACGTCATCGTTGATGTTGGATCCAGTCGCCATATTGTTTGTTTTGATGCTGATATTGTGTAGTGTGTGTCGTTTTTTATTTTATATTGGATTACGAACTGTAAAATACTGTGACTTTTAAATACTATTCTATTTGAACTTTTTATTAGTGTTGTGTAGTAGATTAGATTAGATTATAAGGGAGGAGCTGGCTGGTTGGCCTTGACCACCGCGACCCCCTGTGGGTCTATTGTGGAGCTCCTATTCATTTCCTTAGAGCTCCTCATCCAGCTTTGTCCTTTGTATCAGACTCCACAGCCTTGATAAGGGGCTCTTAGTGTAGCTGTCAGCTCTTGGTTTTTGTTCCCCAAGTAGTTGGAATCTAAGTCTAGCGAGGCCTTCACAGTGGCACAGCACATGGACTGAGGATTCCTCTTCCTCTTGGCAGAATCTGCATGTTGCATCCTGTACCAGACCCATCAAACTCATATGTCTATTGAGTCGACAGTGTCCTGTTAAAAGACCTACTATTATCCTAATGGCCTTTCTATTTTGGCATAGTAGATCTTTCGTAAATTTAGCCGATCTTTCTTTAATGAACTATTTGGCCTGTCTCTGTTGCGGGAAGCCTCTCCACCATTCCAGAGATTTATTTTGCATCCATTCCTCAATGGATGTTCTTATGCCTGGCTTGGCCATGCCACAGAAGGGTTCAGGTCCTACTAAGGCTGTGGATGAGCCTTCTCTGGCCAGTTCATCCGCCTTTTCGTTACCTTTATGTCCCTCGTGTCCTGGCACCCACACCATGGTCAGTTTATTTTGACTTCCTAGGTCTTTTAGGGCATTCACACAGTCCCACACAAGCTTTGAGTCAACCTGCATGGAACCGATTGCTTTTAGTGCCGCTTGGCTGTCGGAGAAAATGGCTATCGACTGATTGACAGTCCCTTGCCTTATTATTTCCTTTGCACACCACTGTATCGCGGCTACTTCAGCCTGAAATACTGTGGCGTATTTTCCTAGACTTAACGAGATTTCCGTTTTTGGCCTTATCCCGTAAATCCCAGCTCCTACTCCTTGTTCTGTCTTGGAGCCGTCCGTATACCAGATTTTTTGAGCTGTTATTGGGGGACCGTTTTTCCAGTCTTCCCTGTCTGGTATTATAATTTGAAAGTTTTTATTGAAGTTATACTTCGGGACTAAGCTATCCGTAGGCATTCCTAGTATAGGATGCGCCTTTAACTCTAAGTATAACCTCTGGTGCTCTGTTCCGTGCTGCTGCCTTATGGGCGTTGAGCCTTGCATTAGCCTGTGTACTACTGAACGAGCTTCTCCTTGGATAAATATATGTAGTGGTGACAGGTCTAGCAGGACCTCTAATGCGGCTGTAGGAGCGGTTCTTATGGCCCCCGTGGCGCACAGGCAAGCAAGCCTTTGTACGCCACTTAACAGCCTTATAGCTCCCAGCTGCAGTGTCTTAGTCCACCATACTACTGATCCGTAGGTTATCATGGGTCTCACTACCCTGGTGTATAACCATAGGGTCATTTTTGGATTCAATCCCCAATTTTTTCCACACATCTGTCTGCACCTCCCCAGGGCAATTGTGGCTTTTTGTGTGATTTTTTGGATGTGGGCATTCCATGTCAGTTTTTGGTCGAAGATGACTCCTAGGTATTTCACCTCACTGGCAAATGGAATTTCCACTCCATTGAGCGCTAGGGATTTTAGGCCTTCCAGGGCTCTTTTTCGTGTAAAGTTGACGATTGTGGTTTTGTGAGGATTTATGGTGTTGTGTAGTATATAATTTTATTATAACCATGCCACAAAAACATTGTCTTATTTGTGGATTCAATGTAGACCAGGTGGAAAAAATGCATTATTTTCCAGTCAATGACCAAAAGTAAGTTTGTGTTTTGTGTTTTAAAGGTATTTAAATGAAATTGTTTCCATTTTGTTAGGTCCAACCTTTTGCCATAAACCCAAGATTTCTGTTATAGTCACTAAATTCATCTTTGATAATGTGAACTTCTCATGATATTCCTGTTCTGGCCATTATGAAATTGTAACCAGGGAGATCGTGCAAGCTATGTGGAAAATTGGGATTCTTTGGTGGTGTAAAAGAAAAAACCAAGAAAACATCCAGAATCATAAGAATGCAAAAAAGAATCTAAACATAAGCTGACGACATTCCAGCATCGATAGTTGTTGATATGAGGTTTGTTCCAGCAGCAGTCAGAAACAGTTTGCAAACTACAAAATAAATATATATGTTTTATTTTATTAGCTTCTTATGGCTTGATAACTTTAATGCTATTATTAATGTTTTTTTATAATTTCAAATATTGATGTTGCTTAAGACTGTAATATGTACATATGCGCCTACCTAATAAGTTTACATTTACCCAATAATTATTAATTAGGTATATAATTTATGTTACGAACAAGTACTTCTTCGTTCTTGTGTAGGATATGTATATTTATTTGTAAAAACCTATCGGTGTTTATAATATGTTTTGTTAATGTAAACTTTACCTAAGCAATTAAATATTATTACTGTTATATTTGTTAAAAGTATCGTTAAATTGCAAACCACATTGTATAAATAATGTGTAGCATTAATCGATGTTGATACATATATCTGGGAAGTTGGGAAGCAAATGTACATTTTTTTCCTTATTGGTAGGCTTAATTATATATTTTTTGTACTTGCCATATAGGTTTTGTATTACATAGGTACCTGTTGTTCAAGAAAGTATTATAATCACTATTTAATTGTAAAATGTTTAACTTTTTGTTTACCCATTTATTTTTCTGTGGTTTAGATTATTTAAAATAACTTCATAATTATTCCATTCGTTGTGGCTTGTTATTTTATTGATTTTCTATCAATAAACGATTTATTTTACCTGTTTTGTTTTATTTCTTCATTAAAATGTAATTGAAAATATAACAACAGCCAACAAAACGCATCGCGCGCTTTTTTAAATCACGGCTCATCATCGCGCACGCCATCTATTCTAATATTCCCAAACAGTAGACCAATGCAATATTCCGAATAGAAACAATACAAGTACTTGAACGTCTCGTGGTTGTCTCTGTTGTCGGTAAAAGCATCGTTAATTGTTCATCCTCTAGAAACTGCTCCTTGCACAGAGGACCGTCAAATGAATTCTTATTTCGTTTGACACAGAATTTATGCATTTTTCACTCTATATAAGAAACTTAAGAGCAAGCGATCCTGAGATTACAAGAATCCCTGGGGTTATAACTCCGTAGCCTGACGGCTACTCTCGTCCAACAATTAAAAACACCAGTACCACTAACAGAAAGCAGAGATCTACAACATTACCTTCAATCATTGTGTATAAGTGAATAAAAATTAGTATAATAATGATTGCTTTGCAAATTCGAAACCACTTACGTCACACACTGTACCAGAATAGGCTACTTTCTTTCCGCACCGTTTTCTGTCGCTATAATTGATCTTCATTTCAAACGATTAAATGTTCATGCACGTTTACAACTTTTTTTAGGTTTGTTTGCATAATTTCAATTCATGTTTTTGTCTAGTTAAAAACACATTTACTTTAAATTTTTTATTAAAATTTAGATTATGCATAATAGTTAGACAACACAGATTTGATAATAACAGTGAAATTAATTCTGTTTATTTTTCATTCGCTAATATATTCGCTAATAGGCTTATATTATAGTAAATAAACCTATTATTTTGTAATATATATGCAACATGATGTGAGACTAATGCCTAAAGATATGTTATTATGTGTTATTACTATAATGTAATCAAAAACCGGCATTTGCATTACCTGAAAAATTACATTTATTTAATTAATTTACTTTCGATGTGAATTAAATTTTTCAGCATTAAGCATTCACCTATTGAGGAAGAAGGACCGTTATATTCTTATCAAGGGAGAAACTTTTGTTTATAAACATATCCTAGAATTACCTATTCAATTAAAATAATAATATTCATGTATCTGGAATGACTTAAATATAGCATGTTGGACATACTAGACGATGGAATCACATTCGACTTAAGAATCATTTGGCCCATCTCAAATGCGGAACAACAGAACAGTGTTGCCACATGCTTAGAAGGACAACCATAGGATTTATTTTAACAATTTAAGGATAATAATTAAAAACACAAATTGTAATAGATAATTAGGAGCAGACAACATTTATCATAATCTTTACTTGTCTAATAAATTATTGACACAGGTTATTCTCTTCTGCTTTAAAATGTCTATATTCCAGCCGGTTTACAAAAGTGGTGATAAGATGAACGTTACTAATTACAGATCGACATCAATGTTGTCAAACATCGAAAAACACTGGAAAATATTCGAAAAAATAAAATTAATACCTAATGGGCCTTTTCACTACTTCTGAAATCTCAAAACAAATATGTTTATTTGAAAGCTAACTGATATTCATCTTGTGCAACTC
The DNA here is from genome assembly GCA_029963845.1 of Rhamnusium bicolor. Taxonomy (NCBI): domain Eukaryota; kingdom Metazoa; phylum Arthropoda; class Insecta; order Coleoptera; family Cerambycidae; genus Rhamnusium; species Rhamnusium bicolor. Next base: position 270,102 of record JANEYF010002428.1, on the reverse strand, counting down.
TGTTTAAAATATAAGTTTCCCATTGTTTAATAGAAAAATAAACATTTATTATGGCAATTTGAACACTCATTTGACCTTGAAGCTGAGTGACGTCACACAGACCGGAATCATGTTGGTAGCATTTGCCAGAACGCCTAATACTACTAACGTCACACCACATCTGACACATTTTACATTGTTTACGGTTAGTTTTGTCGTTATGTTCTGTGTGTTCATTTACGAATCGTGTTTTGCTTTGTTTCTGCACATTATTGGAAGAAAATGGAGCCAGGATTTTTTAAAGGAAATGCAGAAAATCTGCTGAAAGTTGACTTTATTATGGTGGACAACTTTTACATGTCAAATTTGGATTATTTATCAGCAGAAATCAGGAGTATTAAAACAAAACGGTAAGTCATTAGTAATCTTATTTTCGTGTAATTTATTTATAAATATAATGGAACTACCATTATTTTAACATGCAATTGTTGTTACAATATTTTTTCCTATTTCAATTATACTTACTAATGTCTAATAATTTCCAGGTCAACAAGAGCATCGTACGGTGACAACGCAGTTGCTTATGTGAATCTGAATCTTCTTTTAACTGTAAAATTTCAATAATTTAGCATCAATTTCTAAGTACAACTACTTTTCTTACATCAAAATGATCTTCACAACAGTAAATGTTTTTGGTTTTCGTCAACTGCTTCTCAACTTTGGCTATTTTAAACCATGCTTTTCGTCTATTTTCATCTGGTGGAACGTAAACGAAAATTTTGACTGGACAATTCATGTTATTATTTGTACATGTTGGTACAAAGCACTTTTTAAACATGTTCCACACACAACAATCCAAACTAAAAAAGAAACGACTGTCAAAGTCAATTTCGACGTCAACTGTCAAAAAGCAGAGAACCAACTTTACAATACACCGATGTGTCATGTTCAAGGTCGTAGTCCCTTTGACGTCACTAAGGTGGGTTGCGTGACGTCACGTAAAAGCGCGCGCTTTATTTCCGCACTATTATTTTTTTTTTTTCGATAGAAATCGTGCTCAAAAAAAATTAAAAAAAAAATACGGCAAGTTTTTTTATAAAACACTATCACATAAAGCAATAAAAAAAATCTGTGAAAAGGCCCATTATATAAAAATATTTATTTTATTATTTTGAAAAGTTTTCAGTAAGATTAAACTTGTTCAAGAAAAAAAAGAATAGTCTGGACGAAAAATTTAACTTCAGTGACTATATTAAATTAATTAGTATAGACACTACTTATACAAAGAAAGCGTCGATGAATAGACACCATTTCTAAGGATAAACTTATTAAAGAAAGAAACTGGGAAGGTCAGAAGGAAGATATTAGTCACAATAGATTTAGAAACAAGAGAAGACTAAGAGCTGAAAATTGGACAATTTGCGTGAACAAATGAAATTAATAAAAGAAGAATACAAATGAAGAAATCTTTGAACAAAATGAAGAAAATTGAAAAGAAGAAAGGGAAACTGTTTAGTTTTAAAGATAAAGTTGTTTTATATTAATATTTAATATTAAAATAAAACATGTTTGAAATCAAAACACCTTTTCAATCCTGCTAATTTCTCTGTATAAAGATGTCATATATATTAAATTATCTTTTTTTTCTTTGCAAATAATAAAGCTGCAGAAATGTCCATAGTGCTAACTAACAATACAAGATTCAACACTATTAGTTGTTTTTTGAAAAAAAACATAAGAAATAAAAAAAATTTCTTCTAAGGAATTTCAAGCAAATTTTATGTAATTTCATGGATTTCCAAAGAATACCACGGAATTCTAAGGAAATTCCAGAGAATTCCAAAAAATTCCATGAAATTCCAAGGGAATTCCATATACTTGTACACCACACTTCCCAACGGGTTTACCCCTCATTTGCGTACTTAACCCTTTGCCCCGGATTTCTTTTTTTTTTAATTAAACGGTACTTTATTAGTTTTTGGGGTATATTAGGGTAAATAATAAACGAAATTAAACATATTTCATTTTTATTTTAAATATTTTTTGAAAAAAATGGTGGTACCCCTGTGGAACCATAGGTATGAAATGGAATAAAACAGTTTTTCTTTTAGATAGGCATACCCTACATTACATGCAGTACAATGCCATCTTGTGCATGAGGTACTGCAATGCGTACAGCGTACTTTTGATCCATGTGAGGCATATATGGTCCTTATAGTTCTTATTTCTAGAGGAACCTGTATTTTGAACTTGTTGCTGGTACTCGGCTTGTCCACGCTCCTTCTTCCTAATTTGGGTATTTGTGGGTCAGCTCAATAAAATGCCAACAATTTTAAATTCTTTAAAGACATTCCTGTCCAGTTATTAAATTTTTGAAAATTATGAAGGAATTTACTAGTGTTAAGTCAACAAAATGGAAAAAAATTATATCCACCCTTTTTACTTCCATTCGTAGCAAGATTTTAACAATAACTTATCTAAAACCCATATATCTTTGTAATAATTAATTTTTTTTCTTTGAAAATGTAAAAAGTCGTATGACAATAAGAAAATTTTTTACATATTTATAAGGATCTTACGACAATACATAAAGACCCTATCTATAAAAAATCAAAATATCTTACCTTAAATCTAGATTTTTTTCCATAATCCTGCTTTCACTAGCCCATATTTGTATATTTCCTCTAGTTCGGCAAACGCTGGGTAAGATATATCTTTCGGTAGTTATGTTGAATTTTTAGGTGGTTAATTTGTGTTTATTTTACAATTCTTCCTGAAAACTGAATTTGTTAATGCACTAAGATAATATAAATAAATAATAAAATTTCAGGAAAGCATTAGTCGTTGTGGTCTATTTGTGGAATATTTGAACAAATTATGTAATAATTTATAAAAAAATTAAAAAAAATTATTGTTATTATTGTAAACATCATCATTTATTATTTTGAAGCTTAAAAAATTACTTTCCAAGTTTCGTTGCCTTCGTAGAAATACAACATCGTTTTACCTGCAGAAATTTTACGAAATAAAAAACTAATTCGAATTAAAATTTCTTCGATTTAAATCATAAGCCAAAGAAAGTATTATATATAATTTTAAAATTATTCACTATCAAGTGCTGTAAATTATGAAATAAATTTTGATTTGTTCATACTCTCAGCCACCTCAAACCCAAGAGAATACATATTTGCTATTTACATCGCGGGTACATAATTTGCACCGCACGTGAAAATAATACAGTTGTTTGACCAAGTTACGATGAAAACGGTGCGGACGTATGTGTTTCCGGCAGCTGCGCATAGCCCATACAATACCAAGTTTTATTCAATAAGTCCCTAAGTTGCTTTTGTCTTACGGTGGCGCGGCAAGGAGGATGGCTACCGACCTAAACAACCCCAAAGAGTTACGATACCGGGGTTAAACTTAATGGAAGGAGTGCATTACTAAAATAACTTTGGTTATAACACCAACTTAACTGCTACCTCCGTCGCCTTCGAAATTCATGCGAATGGGTTGGGATAATTACAAGTTGTGTTTATCTACCTGTAATTAGAGAAAACTTTTGTCTTGATTTTGGAAAAAGACTAAATTGGATCTAGTTTTACTCAGCTTTATGCGATTTGTAATCAATTAGATAATGCGAATCAAAGATACGACAAAATCCTTATTTTTTTTTTTCAATATAGATTAAAATATTTTTTCAAGTTTTTTTGTATCTGATGGAAAATTTTGTTTTGCAACCGTGTATAGGGTGGTTAAAGAAAAACGGATTTTTTTCTTTTTCAGTAACTTCGCTTACTTTTTTTCGATTTTCTCGATCTTGGGCTCAAATTGTAAGTAGAAGAATACTGTAAAAGCTTTATAAAACAGTTCAATGAATCTGTGATATACAGTTGAAATTACAATAAAAAATGCTGTCAGATAACATAATTATAATTTTTTTAAGTTGTGGAAAATTGTTTTATTATTGTTGTTTATTTTTGTAAGTAGGCATGGGGACGGTTGTGCCACACCCCACCACTTCACTCTAAGCCCCGCCCACTTTTCCCACCACCTCCTATCTCGACCGGACAGACATCCGACCTCTTGTCTCGTCCACCACGAAGTGGGCCCCTAACCTCTCGAGGCCCCCATCAACCTGGGACCCTTGTGAAGTCCTAACCTATCCTGGGCACCCTACGTAGCCCTAACCTACCAAGGCACCCAGCAAAGGCCCCAGCGGAGCCCCATCTAATCTCTCGGGGCCCCCACCGAACCTGTCGAGACTCTCAACTAACCTATCGAAAGCCCCCAACTCTAACCTATCGCTGGAACCCCCAGGGCCCCCTAATTTAACCTATCGTAGGCCGCTATTTAGATACGGGTGGACCCAGGTGCGTAACTTTACGCAATGTACTAGAGACGCAGCGTACATTACCGAAGCTGTCGTCACCTAACTTATTACGGGCAAGCCCCTTAGTACAGCCTCGATGAACCCACAACAGGTACGGTCCCCCTAACCGAGAAAAATCATCACCTATATTAACCTAACAAGATGTAACAAAATCATAAGCATTAGTTACAGAAAAATATGACGTCACATGATATATAAAAAAACAAGATGTGGCAAAATCATGCGCAGTAATTACAGAAAAAATATGACGTCACAATATGATATTTAAAAATCTAATCCTAAATAAATTAATAATACTAATCTCAAAAAAAACTCATTTTTGAGAAGAAGAAGTTAAATAAACATAATTATTAACCCGAGGTAACTCGTGAGACAGAAAATAACTAAGCATGAGCAGCAGTTGATAGTATTAGAAACAACTGATTATGCTATATGATGGTGTCGTAAATCTAACAAGGAACTACACAAATATGTACGTTGCACTCTGGACGATGGTATTTCTTTCTCCTCTATTTCTTTTACCACGAACATCACGAACTCTACTACTCTAGCACACAGGCGGGTGGGTTGTCTTTTTTCATTTGTGGGTACGTATTTCGGAAAGTGTCTCAGTTAGACACACATGCGTCTGTCAGTCACTTGAATCTGCTGGCATAGAAGTGTGGGTAACGTTTTAGGTTTCTTCTGCCCACCCGAGATATATCGGGTTAATATAAAATAAAACATAACTAGTGCAAAAGGTAACTCATGCAAGAATACATCGGTACGAATTTTATTAACAGGCACCACATAACTCAAGTTAGTGAAACAATGTTGAATGTTAATTAACTAGTACTCCAGAGTTAAAAGTGTTAAGCAGTTGATAATTTCAAGAAATATGAACATCAATTGAGAAAAAGGAAAATATCGTTCCTACAGAAATCTTAAAAACACATTTATTTCTGCACATAATGTTTGCTAACACCATTTTGGCGAATAAGATAATTAAAAAATTTTTGACTAGTATTTGTTATATTTCTAATTAGTCTTAAAATGGTACTATCTATTGTATGATTGCTCTCAAAGGCATGTTGGGCAACACTAGACTTACCTGTCTTTTCTACTATGTTTGAGATAAGCCATATGCTTCTTGAATCTAGTTTGAAATGATCATCTAGTTGGTCCAACATACTCTTTATTACAGTCCTTGCAGCTAATTTCGTAAATTCCCGACTTTATATTGTCCTTTGGATTGCCTAAAAGTTGTTGTAGTTTATTTCTCGATAAATGAACCACTTTCATATTTATATCTTTAAGAGTCGTACCAACACCAGAGTTGGCTCGAGGATCGAATGGAATCGATACAAATTTCTTGGCTTGGACGACCTTCATATGGATATAGCAGACCTGATCCTAAATTTTTGTAATATCTTATTGTCAAATAGTGTTACTTGTCTTAATCTCGTCTCTGTCTCGAAAAATCTCGATTATTTCAATATAGTCTCAATCTGTATATATCTTGACTTTCTGATTTTTGCCGTGAATATCTTTGGGATTTATTTTGTTTGTATGGAGTTAAGGTAATATTGTGTAATGCGGAAGAAAATTTTAAATGCATATCGATTATTACACCAAAATTAAAATAAATTAACAAGGGAAGGTGATAATTAAAAAATAAATTCAAAATATCGCCAAGTTTGATTTTGACAAGCAGCGATATCTTATATTAATAACTTTGATTTATTCAGTTTAATAGGAATACAATAACCACAAAAATTAAAGAATACTAGTTCTGAAATAGATCCTTGTGGGGCACCTGAGGATATACAGCAGAGTTTAGTATAGTCATAATAATTATGACGCACTCTGTCTGCTATACGACCAAATATACAATTTTATACAATTTTACTAATTTGGTAGCTGATGGTAAAGGAAAATGCAATGTACTCTCCTACTCATTAAAAATGAACAGTTTTAAATCTGTAATACAATCTTTATTCTAATATATTTAAGATCTACTATTTTTTATTAACAAAAATAATAACACTACTGTTTTTTTCCTATCAAAAACGACAACCTGCATTAAATTAACCTTTATTAGTCTAGTTCACAAGTTAAAAGCGGTGGTAATTAGTGGTAAAGGTCGTAAAAATATGGGCGATAGCTCATTGGATTCGGAATGACATGACGTCTAGAAAAATACATAAAAATTGTTTACCAGCACATAAAAAATTGCAAAAGTTATTAACAAATTAAAATAAAAAAAGGCATTTAGTTTTTCGCAAATAATTCAGAAACTATTAATAATTAAGAAATTAAAAAAAAAGATTCTTAAAGAGGGCGAAATTTCCGATAAAAAAAGTCCTAACTCCCGGAACTGTACCTCCATTATTAATAATTTTAATTTAATGGTGAAAATAGTGCTCCACGTGGCGAGCGCGACGCGCCGCTGACCTCAGAATCTGACCCCAGGGAAAAAAAAAATTTTTTTTAGCTATAAAATATTAATTACAAAATTTCAAAAAATTATCGGATCATCTAAACATCCTAAGGAACAATATCCATTTAAAAAAATATTTTTTCATCCATTTTTCATAATGTGCGCTTATTGTTAATTATATTATGATTTTAAAAAAAAAATTTTTCTAAAAAAAATTTTTTTATTGGTAATAATCATTTTTTAACATTTTTTCATTATTTAAATAATAGATTAACAAACGATTTTTTTTTCAAAATTTATCATTTGCAATCATTTGAATATTCATTGTCGTATCTCTAATAGTTTAGAAGATATAGAGGTTAATAATTTAACAAAAGAAGGAGGCACTTTAATTTCTGTAGAGTAGCAAAATTGAAAATTCTATAAAAAAATCGAAAATAATTTTGTTTGTATTGGTTAAATATATAGTTGCTTTCAGTATTTTTTTTTCTATAAAAAAAATATCAATACAATCGACCAATGTTTATTACAAATTGTTTATTAAATAAACAAATAAATTTAAAGTGAAAAAAAAATTTTTTTACTTTGTAGAAAATTGCAAATGATAAATTTAGAAAAAAAATCTTTTGTTAGTCTATTATTTAAATAATGAAAAAAGATAAAAAAAAAATTTTTAACAGTAAAAATAATAAAATTTGAAATCATATCATTCCACTAATAATTTGGCAAAAAAAAATTTTAAAATATGCAACTAATCCATTTGTTTGTAACATTTTTTTTAAACAAATACCGCTAAAAATTTAAAAATTATAAAATCTAATAATGTTTTGATATACAAAAACAGTGATAATAACAAATAATGATAAAAAAAATTTTTTCACCTTTTTTTATTGTTTATTAATTTTTTGTTAATGTAAAAGATTAATAATTAATGAACTATAACAATTAAAAATATCGTGTTGTGATTATTTCATAAAATATACTTGTTACAATGTATCCAGCATCGGTTATAATTTTCACGTCTTTAGTTTAACAATTTATCTGATTATAAACATAAACGTGAACTCCAAAAAAATTAACAATAAGCGCATTTTATGAAATATGGATGAAAAAAATTTTTTTAAGTAGATATTGTTTCTTGGGATGTCTAGATGCTCCGATAATTTTTTTGAAATTTTTTAATTATATTTTATAGATAAAAAAAATTTTTTTTCTTGCTACGGATTCTGAGGTCTACGGTAGCGTCGTGCTCACTGCGCAGAGCACTATTTTCACCATTAAATTAAAATTATTAATAATGGAGGTACAGTTCCAGGAGTTAGGATTTTTTTATCGGAAATTTCGTCCTCTTTAAGAATCTTTTTTTTAAATTTCTTAATTATTAATAGTTTCTGAGTTATTTGCGAAAAACTAAATGCCGTTTTTTATCTTAATTTGTTAATAACTTCTGCAATTTTTTATGTGATGGTAAACAATTTTTATACATTTTTCTAGGTCATGCCGAATCCAATGAGCTATCGCCCATATTTTTACGACCTTTATCTGTAACACACAGTAGCTTGTTGTTTTAAAATCTGTTTATATTAACTACGTATTTGATAATATTATTCAAGACATCTTCACTTTTTATTCAGTAATAGAAAGATTCCACGAAAGACTAGAACCCACTGCTTGCGATTTGGATAATCAATAAATGTTTCATACTTTATATATCTGGTTTCCTCCTAATACTGTCGATATATTTTCAGTTGTCTACACAGATTGCCAAGATACATATGGTTTAGAAATGGGCGAACACATCCAGGGGCGTCCAAACACAGGAACTTCTTATACTTTTTTTTATGAATAATTTAAACAGATTATCAACAGTCACTTTTACAAAGATTTATTTTGCAAAAGCAAAAAGTGAGTTATATCATTAAAATCAGTACAAAAATTATATAAAAAAATTTAATTGTGGCCTTAAGAAAAATATTGCATAGTGATGGTGATAAACAAAAGGATATACTTCATTCTGAGTTAAACCGCTTTTTTTACTGCTAGATCTAAAAGTATTGTTTTTTTTGTCATTGCCATTCCTTGCTTTGGCATCTATTTGCAAAGTTTTCTTCCCATTTCCTCTTATATTATTTATTTTTTTACAAAAAAAATGACTCTAAATGAAAGTTGTAGATAATGAAATAAGGGACAACTTTGTTTTATAAAATTTTTTTCTACCTCGGTATTTTACCATTGTGTGAAAAAATAATAGCAAAGCCACATTTTACAAACATCTACCTATTGAAAGGAGAGGGGGTCACGCTCTTTACATGCACCGTTTGGAGACAGACACTTAGTTCATATTTGGAATTGTTTGTTGAGGCATGGTAAAATACCGAAGTAAAAAATTTTAAAACCAAGTTTTCGCTTATTTTATTATCAACAACTTTTCTAAGAGTCATTTTTTTGTAAAAAAAATAAATAAGAAACCACCCAACTGTATAGGCTAAAATACCAAAGTAAATTAAAAAATGTTATAAAGCAAAGCTGTCGCTTATTTCATTATCTACAAGTTACATTAGGGTCATTTTTTATAAAAATAGAGAAACCACCCCTCCACCCGTATTATAATTAGCTGTATAGGCTAAAATACCAATGTTAGAAAAAATACCATGAAGCAAAGTTGTAGACAATGTAATTATCTACAACTTTTAATAAAGCCATTTTTTAGTAAAAAAATAAAAAAGAAACCACCCCTATTACTCCCTTCATTACGGGAGTTCGAGTGTGATCTTTTGGTTGGATACTCGGGAGACTGTCCCCGAACAACCCTGAAAATATCAGCTTGCCCAAAATTTTTTCTGCACCTCCTAGTAAACGGGTATAACTTTCTTGGACTGTCATCTTTGTCAGTTTCCAGCTAAATTTGATTTTATTTGTAAATTATAATTATAGTTATTTTATGCCATTCTATTTTCTTTTTTTGAATATTTCTTCAATGGTTTCGTTTTCGTCCAGTTCATTCATAACATACATCTAAAGCATTTGGTTGGTTGTTTCTGGTCTATTTGTCTTATGACGAGGTTCCCGCCGATTTGTAATGCTCCTGTCCGGTTCGAATTCTTCTAATTACTGAGCATTATATCTAGTCGCATATCAAGTGGCGTCCTTTCTAGAACTGGTGTCAATTTGTCTGGTAATTTGCAGCTGTTTTCTGTGACGATAATCATTTCCTCGATATTCTAGCATGATGGATCGATCAAGATGCTTCTTTTTTCTGTGAATGTTGTTATTTCATTTGTAATGTGGAGTCATCCCTGTTACATTGGTTCGTGTCCTATATGCAATCTAGTCTATTCCTTCTGGATATAATTCTGCTTCTGTCTAAACGTTTTTGTTTTGGTGTGTCTATGCCCCATATCGAAATTTTTGTTTATTTTAAGATTCATTTCTTCACATTAAATATAGCCATCATAAGTAATATAATCGTTCCCTTGTATTTTAAGACAACATTGCATGAAATAGAATTAAACATTTGAAGACAACTGGCACTTACGAGTATACCCAATATTCGAGTATACTGAGATTAATTTCTATTTCTGGAAAAATTCTAGAATATTTTCATTTTAAACATTTTGATTTTTCTCAGTGCGTAATGTTGCTGTTCTTCATCTTTGATTCATGCCTATGTTTCTGAACGTATGTTATTTAATTCAGGAGTTTTTAAAATTTTAATTCTTAATGCTTTACATACCTGATTTTGGTGCGATGTAAATACATACATCAATTTTTAAAAATTTCTTATTTTTTAATGCCTGCATTATTCTCTTATTTGTATATTTCACATCTAGTAACAGAGAGGAGTAAATCATCACTATGTATTCATAAACATTGCTAAGGCGTTCGGCACTGTTAGTCAATCACTCTTGCTAGATACATTGGAGGGTATAGGAATTATAAATAATGTTTAAAAACTATTTTACTGAAACAAGAAAAAAATAAAAGTAATCGAAGCAAAGAGAAACTATGGAATGTGATGTTCCGCAAGGAACGGTGTTGGGACCGATTGCATTTACTATTTATATTGTTGTTTTATTGCCTTTCCAAACTTATCTTCGCGGAAGATACGACCATATTCTTTTAAGATGATAATTTGTGCGAAATTAAGTATAGTGCAGGCAACGATTTATGTTCTATCAATAAATTTTAAAAAACCATTACATTTACCTTTCTCACTTTATAAATCGAATTTGTCAAAATTTTCACATATTACAATCCAAAATATTACATTCAAAATAAATTAAGTTCCTCGTAATTATACTAGAAAGACATTTAAGATGGCTTATATATCGATTATCTTTTAGAAAAGTACATGATGCACTGTATAAGTTGATAATTTACCGATTTTACAGATCTGAAACAAACAAAAATATTTATCACTGTTTAGTCGAGTCATTTAACATGGTATACTAGATTGAAGGGAGTTTATAAAACACATTTACGACTACTAGAGGTAATTTAAAAAATGTTTTAAGCTAATTCTTTTACGGAATTGAGATATCCCAGTGTATCATATAGTGGAACTGAAATATTCGATGTTAAACTATTTACTAACATATCTAAATCTAAGATATTGGTATGACAGCGGTTCATTCATCGGGAAATTAACTACAACAATTTTTGGACAAAACTGAAATAAACGAAAAGTTGGGGATTTACTGAGATTTTTAAATTGGTATCATCTGGAGATGATTAAAACTAACCTTATGCTAGCAATGCTTCCTTTGCGATTTCCAAGCTTTCAAATGCATCTATTTCTCTATAATATTTCTTACATTCATAATTAATCTTAAATTGGACAAAACTGAAACAATCGAAAAGTTAGGGATTTACGAAATTAAATTAGTTGTAAGAACTGAAATTAAAAGTATGTTGGTCAAACTAGATGATCAATTCAAACTAGATTCAAGGACCATATGGCTCATCTAAAATATGGCAGAACAGATAAGTCTAGTGTTGCTCAACATGCGTTTGAAAAAAACGATAAAATGAATTGTAGCAATTTAAGATAGGTTAGTTTTAATTATCTTCAGATGATACCAATTTAGTTGGCAAAACGCGCGTCGAGTGCAATATATGGTGTTTAGTTTGTACTGTATTTAAAATTACTAATGCATGTATGGTCATTCATGCATGGCCACCTTAAGAGAAGAATTAAAGCTTGATGCCTGTAATTAATATCTGAAGCTTCAAAAAAAAAATTCCAAGTGAATTCATACAGTTTCAAGTATCCTCTTTCAGAATAAATATAACAAATAACCGGAACATTTGAATTTTCAAAAATTTTCAATATACCTATATACAAAAAAACTTCAAGATTCCCCAGTTTCGGCCATTTGTTACCTACTTTTGGTTTCAATATTGTCCTATTGATGGCCAGAAATATTAAAGATTAGGTTTTAAAACAACGTACCTTTTTTTCTACTTCCTATCTATAGGAAACCCCATCTTCACGCAGTCGATTCCCAAGTCAACCAATGTTTTTTCAGTTTCTCAAGGAACAAATTAAAACCACATTGTTCAGTTGAGTTTCCTGGAGATTTTCCGACAAATTTTATTCCTAAGAGTTTTATATGGCACATTAAATACAACGCTAGCTCTCGAAATGGCCATTCTCTCTAATATGGCGTTTCATGCTAAATTTATTTTTTCTGGAGAATACTGAAATTTATGATGTGTCTGTATTCTTCCTTTTCGAACAGTTTTCGACATTTTGGATAAATTTAAAAAAATAATTGAGATTAAAAATTTTAAAGAGATCTGGCCAAAAGTGGATTTGGGAGGTCGACTAATGGCCATCCCGTATAGCCATAAGTAAGGAAATATTCATTTTTCATTTCACACCCAAAATTTTTATAAAAAAAAAATGTTTATCGCTAGCTTACAAGATGAGTCCAAATGCAGAACCAATTTACTTATCGTTGTGTCAATATTCAGTAGGTTTTTAACAAAAAGACTGGTTCAAATCTTACCTTAAAAATCGGACACAACAAGTAATATTTCTTAACAATGGTAATGAGGTAAAATCTGATATAAAAACAAAAAATACAGGCATTCTAGGCAGTATCACAGGACCTGTTTTATTCATTATTTACATGAGTGACTTATGTAATATAATAGGAAACGAACATAAGTATCATTATTACAAACTATGAGGACGATACAAACCTATTAATCACAAGTAAAAATTACCCAGATATAATTAATTTAAGTATTAATATCAAATGTAAGACGTTAACAAAAAACGTACTTTTACTAAATGTTGAAAAAACAATACCATCCTATTTAGAAAGCGTCAAAATCAGATAGAAACGCCAGAAAATATAAAATTTTGAACGGCAAATTAAAATTCCAAAGTGAAACGAAATTTTTAGGAGTATACATAAATGAGAATTTAGGCTGGTCTCCACACATAAATAATATATGTAACACGTTAAATAATTGTTCTTTATATAACAAGTGGCTAAAATGGTGTTTTTTTACAAGTGGGGCGTTTATAGTACTAGCCGAAGGCGAGTGCTATAAACCACACGAGTAAAAAAAAAACACATTTTAGTCTCGAGTTATATACAAAATTTTTTGTATCGCCATTCGAAATTAGAAAACAGTATAATTTTGTAAAAATACGGCAACTTGACAAAGTTACCTTGTAATGACTAAATTCTATTGCTGCTTCCATAGAAACGAATAATAAAACAACTAAATATTGAACGGCGCATTTGACACATTCTACTTTACAATAATTATTATTTGGAACAAAATGAGTGACAGTGAGGAAGATTTTATTCCTGGTACTCCTCCGGAAATTAGGGAGCAAGCATTTGCTGTAACTTTAGATTTATTTCCAGCGAAATCTAGAAAATTGTATGAAAAGAATATGATTTATTTATGCATTGTTGTAAGCAGAAAACTGTGAGTAACATATCTGAGTCTGTTATTTTGACTTATCTATCTGAAAAAATAAAAACTTTAAAATGTTCAAGTTTCTGGTCCAAGTTTTCTATGCTTAAAGCAATTTTGAATGTAAAGAATAATATGTAGATGTATCCAATTATCAAAAAGTAAAAGCTATTTTGAAAAGACAATCCACTGGATATATGGCTAAGAAATCTAAAGTTTTTGACAGAGCAGATGTCGAACGTTTTTTTACTAGAAGCACCAGATGAAATTTTTAATGTTGAAAATTGTATTAATAATGGATTTGGCTGATGCTTGTAGTCGAGAGGAACTCTACAATATGACCATTGATGACATTGTGAGAAAATATTGCATGCTGGTTATTAAAATACCTGATTCGAAGACCCACATTGAAAGGACTTTTACGGTACTTGGTGAGACAGTTAATGAAATAAATCCACTAAATATTTATGATAAATATGCAGCTATTCGCCCTACTCATGTGAATCACAAAGGGGTTTTTCTTGAATATTGATGAGAAAAATGTACGGTTAGTGGTATTAATACATTTTCAAAAATACCAAAGATTACAGCTAAATACTTTAACTTATCTAATCCTGAGCAATATACGGGTCACAGCTTTAGGAGATCTTCGGTATCACTATTAGCTGGTTCTGGAGCTGATGTTCTTACCTTAAAACGTCATGGGGGATGGAAATCTTCAACAGTTGTGGAGGGATATATAGAAGATAGCATCCAGAATAAAACGAAAATTTCAAAACAGATATTTTCAAACAATACTACATAAATGACTATGTCTGCCAATGTAGTCGTTGATGAAAATCAGACCAACCACCATATTAATATAAGTGAACAAATATTTTTCGCACATCTGAGTCTATAATTCCAGGAATAAATATACTTAAATAATTTTAGTAACTACTATTCATATAAATTTTTGTTAAATAAGAATGAAATGGTCCATGAAATTTGTTAATAATTAATAAATGTTTCATGTAAAAATTTTAATTTGTTGTCTATTGACAATTAAGTTTTATTTCACACTGTGAAATAAAATTTATTTATTTCACACTCTTTTCTTATTTTTCACTTGTCAATAATGACATTGTTTTGATTCATTGAAACTGTCCAATAAATGTCATTTTAGGATATGGCGTTACAAAAAATATGTTATAGCATCAGAGCTATTCATAAATATTTAAATGAAAAGTATATGCGAATTATATATTTTCATATTTTAGTCAAGCGCGAAATTTGGTATAATATTTTGGGGTAAAAATAGTAATATTCAAAAAAATCTTTTATCATACAAAAAATAGTGATAAGGATAAGTTATAAATTAGATTATAATGAATCATGTAGGGGTATTTTTAAAACAAACAGGATTTTAACTATAGTTGCATTATGTATTTATAAATGTCTAATGTTTGTTTTCAAAAATAAAGATAAATTCACTATTCATAATTCCCCCCACGAGTATAACACACGGAATATCGATATAATAAACTTTCCGACACACCGATTAACAATAACGGAACAAAACCCTCATTATATGTGTATAAGGTTATATGATAAACTAAATGAAAGTATAAAAAGTATCAATAAAATTCAGAAATTTAAAAAAGGAAATTAAAAAAACTTTGATAGATTTAAAACCCTCCACTTTGGAGGATTATTTGTCTATGTAAATACTTGTAAATGTTGACGATATTTCATTTTTGGTATTTACCTTTTTTGTAAAGTGTATGTTCTTTCTTTGAAATAAATGTGTTTATTATTATTATTATTATTATTAAAAAAATTTGTTATTCTAGTGCAATTAATCCAGATGTAAACGTCTGTGAGGTTATATCTTCATATTTATTAATATTTATTGCTACTGGTATAATATTTGGTAAATTTTGCTTTATTTTCATAAAGGACTCATTCCTCCATTTTCCTTTATTCCGTTCTTTCCCAAAAACCTTAATTGTTAGAATGTTCATGACTATTATTAATATACTCTGCAAGTTATTTAATAAAACGGTCAACAAAAACAAGAAAAAAAAACCCTTTTTCTCCCTCGTACTTGACAACCGTCATATCCCATCTCCGGCACTGATTAAACCCCTAAACAATAGCCTTGTGTTCCATTACGCCCCACTACATGTCAATTCTCTGGTTATACAATCATATGGCCAATGTTGCGGACGAGCATGCGCAGTTATGTTTCAATTAGCATTCAAGTGTTATATAATGTTTCGCATCTTTGTTGCGGCCGTAATGTTAATTATTGTTACACCTATTTATGCATTACATTTTACACACTATTTCATCAAGTAATCTATTCTATATTCATGCTATATATTTACACGGTGAGTGGTGGTTATTAATGAGCTCTGATTTATGGAGAGCGATTTTGGGATCATGAGTAAAGTATTTTAATTAATATAGGCCTGGCAAATTACAACAGATTGTATCATTATATGGATTAAGTTGTTATTATGGAAGATATGGTACAGTGAATTTGAAAACTTTTTTAATCGCTTATGTATCGTCGGCCTATTTTCGCCAATCATCCATACCAATCATTGATGCCAAGAGATAATGTTAACAATACTTGTGTAGGTACTGGCACCAAATCTCCATTTTGTCATGGAGGTAGGAATTTTTAACGTGCTCATATCGCTGATACACGGAACCCACACTTCCCTTTCGAAATATGCAAGCAGGTTTGTTCATCCATTTGATCCGACCCGGATATGAACCCAAGTCTAGACGACTTGGGTTGGACGGAAGGACGCAAAACAACACCGACCCGATATTAGAAAATGTACTACCCTAAATAATTATTTCTTAAATATTTAGTGATCTGATATACCGGGTGTCCCATAAGTGAGTATCTTCCTTCAAGAAGGTGATAAAACTAGAAAAAATAAGTTGAGTTTTGTATATAAATATTTGCCTTAAATCAGTCATAAGCGAGCTACAACCCTTTAAAAAAGGGTAGGTACAACATAGTTATTTGTCAATAAATTTTTAAGTTGTAGAAGTTAAACTTGGACTATTTATTAATTTCATAATGCTACATATTTTGTAAAATTTGTATCTAAACATTATGATTTGTTGTGGTAGTTAAAGGGGGGGGGGGACGGGTAAGGAAGATTTTTCGCTATAATTTTTTTTTTTTAAATTTTCTACTCCCTACATAGAAAATACTATTTTGCTCCCTCATTTCAGGGAGCAAAATAGTACTTTTTCTCCCTCGGGAGGAAAATACTTTGCTTCCCTAGGGAGGAAAATACTTTGGCTCCCTCTGGAAGCAAACAAGTAAAAACCTCAAATAGCTGTAATAGTAGTGTATAGACTTCTTTTATTGATACACAAACTTCCTGAAAATGAATGCTTTTCTTTGAAACAGATTTTTATTACTTATTTTTATTTATAAAAATTGAAAACAGTTTAAATCGAGGTTTAAATTAACATCAGTAACTAAATATTGTTAAAATTTATGGTAAAATTAGTTAAATTACTAATGGAGATTGCCCCTGAAGTAATATTGGCTCTACTGGTGGAGATCAGTTCCTGTTTGTTGTTTTCCAAAGTCGTGGTCGCTGATGAAGTACTTGTAGAAACAAAATTTTCAAAAACAAGACAACGTTTTTTGGTACTTGAAGTAGTACTTTCTCCCGTAATTATTTGGCTGGCTACCTCACATTTTTTAGAAATATGATCATCTAAGAACGCTTCTGCTACTGCGTTTGTTCGCCATCCCCCATATCTTTTTAGAGTGAGAACGTCACTTCCAGCATTGACTAATAACGTAACTGAAGTACGGCGGATACTGTGTCCAGTATAGCCTTTCGAATCATCCAAATTTAAAAATATTGCTATCTGTATGGAATTTTGGCAATTGTGTTTTTGCCAATTACCTGATTTGTACATTTCCGTTTAGCATAAGTTACAAAAAATCTAGAATGACATATTTTAGGGGACCTACAGTCCAGATATTTTCTATACATATCCAACACAGATACTCCGTTTAAAATCTCATTTTTTATTGTAAATGTCCTTTTGATATTAGTTTTTGAGTCAGGTATTTGCACCACCAAAATATCGCCTTTATCACTGATATCCTCAAGTACCATTTTAACTAATTCATCGCTACGGCATGCCCCAGCAATTCCAAATATAACCACAACCTGAAAAAGGAAAATGCACTTATGATAACTGCCTAAAATGTCACTTAATTGTCATATATATACTTTCTAATAAAAAATGCTGCATTACGTTTTTATTTATTATTCAACAATAACGATCAATCCTACATTCATATGTAAGTAAGTTTCATCTGGAGCTTCTGCAATAAACTTGTTGATATCCTTCCTTGAAAAAGTATTGGCTTTCTTGGCTTTATATCCAGCAGATTTCCTTTTTAAAAAAGTTACTAATTTAGGAAACTTAATGTCGATGGTGTCTTTAATTTGGAGTGTAGATCGCAACATGCTGTATTTGCTCCATAATGTTGAAGGCTCAAATCGGCGCATTTTTTGGAAAAGTAAAATAGGACCACTTCTTCACATATTTTTCTTATTTGCCTAGTCTCCATCCAACAATTAAATAGCTGGTACTCTTTTTCATATTTTTCACGAGACTTTAACGGTAATAGATTTAACGAAACCAAGTTTGCTTCTTCCAGAATATCTTGAGGAATTTCATCTTCACATTTGGAATACATTATTATAAACTTTTTGAGAGTTTGTTTATTTTGAAAACAAGAAGCAGCCTTAGCAACGTTCCATGTACTTTGATTTTTAACAATATTTACTCATCTAAATATCTATTATGACATTTTGACATTTGGTTTTTTGATTGTCATGCATAAGAAAATATAATAAAATATATGTAAAACCAATGTAAAACACTGTAAACAGTCGTAGAAAAAATCATATGTATTACACAGGAGCAAAGTGCCATTTCCTCCCTTGGATAAAAACTATCTGCGGGAGGAAATTATGCACTTTTCTCCCTTGTCATACAAATAGCTATTAAGGGGCCTAGTCGGGAAAAAGCTTCGGATAGCTGTGTCACTCTCTAGAAAGTTTTTATACATGCGTCGCTGAATAATGTTGCTCTTGACTATACCTTCACTGGAGGTGTTATTCACCGACTTCATTGAGGTGCGATTTCCGATAGAGGTAACACTTCATTGCTCCATTTGTAGTGACAAAGATACTTATTTAGAAAATTCGTTTTAACCAAATGGTACGGAATAAAAGTTTGAAACTTGCTGAGCATAATTATGAAGCTTCATTCTAGAAGACATGTATGAATTTTACTTTGAATTTTACCGATTGATATCATAATTCAGGAGCTAATCACGTTCAAATTTCACTTATATTTACAGTATAAGTTTTCCCTACATAAAGTGAAAATTAATTAAAATAGATATTCATGTACCCTTTAGTACACTTTCAACTACTGATCTTCCAAATTTGGTGTAATTTGACCAAACCGTATGAAAGAAATAAATTTTGAAAAATTACCTTACAAATACTGGTTCGATTAGCCCTCTTAAATATTTAAAACGGAAAAGGCACCTGCATAAAAAAGGTGCTCTTACTAAATTTCGATAGGAGCTATCGTTTTGGAGTTAGTTGTATTTTAATATTGGAATACAGGATACGTATACAATAATGGATAGGTAACTAGATACCGCTACAAAACTAATTCCATAATATTTTCTACTATTGTTTTGTAGAGCAATTTAAAATATCGCTTTATGCAATGAGGCAGGTAATTTAAGAACAAAAAAACATAATTTTTTATTTTCTACTAATATTATTTTAAGTTTGTGTCTTATGTTCAGAAGATGATCTAAAATAAAAAAATAAATTCGTTATTTATGAACATTTGCCAAGGGATTTGGAGTTAGTTGCTAATAAATTTGAAACGTTATAAGTTTAAGAACTAAAGTTTTATTAATTAATTATTCGAGCTTTACATAGTTTGACAAATTATTGTTAACACCTTTTAATGTGTAGATGATATTAATTAGAAAATTATTGTAAATAAAAAAGTATTTTTTTGTCCTTGTATTACTTGCTTCAGTGCGTAGAGTAATATTTTAAATTGCTCTACAAAATAATAGTTGAAAATATTGTGGAATTATTTTGGTAGAACCATGTAACTGTATACTTCTACAAAAATAATTAAAAGTTAATTTGTTTAATCTCCAATTAAATAGTTTGAGGATTTTGGTACCTATTTGGGTATTATTTCTAGTATTTATAACTGTCTTGTAAGCTGACTTTTAGACTCCCTGTTGGAATACTTCGTAATTTTAATTATTATTATCCCTTTATGAGTAGATATCGCTTGTCAGACATTTTTTTCAATTTATATTGGATTCTGTTTGACACTGGTAGATGGAGCTGACTCCAACTCGTTAGTATTCTTCTTCATGTAGTGACTAGTAATTCTGAAATTTCTCTTGCTGTCGTTGTGTATATACCTACTTCGCACTGATGAAGGCAAAATTCAGAAACCGGTTTGCGAATAGCACGCACGAGGGCCTCAAGAGGCCATTTATGTGGTAAAAATTCTTTACTAGTGGGCAATTGCAATTAAGCTTAATCACTTTTTTTTACAATTTTACAATTTATAAATCATTAAGAAATGTCTGTTGGCACATTTGTTTAATTTTCAATTAAATAAATTGAGAGAATTTTGACTTTGGTACCTATTTGGGTATTATAATAAATGTTAGATTTATTACTATTTCCTATTATTTCAACAGAGTCCGCCATCTCTTAAAGTTTGAATCGTAAACTTCAGACCACCCTGTACATATCTTTGTATTTTCCTCCCTAATAACGCATATATGCATCTAAGTTACTTGTAGAACTTAGATGCATATATGCTTATGACTTTCTAGGATTTATGTCATATTTATTTACATTTGTTAAATTATATTGCTTTACTTTATTTACAATTTGTAATACAGGTTCTTGGGACGTAAATACTAGTTTTATTTTATTTTTTCACCCAACGCAATACAGCCCGTGACCTATCACAGGAGTCGCACCAACAAATTAACTCTCCATAATCCATAGGGTTAGTGGTTGTAGATTCCAGAATCATGTGCCCTAAGCAGACGGAGATAACCTAGAAGGACCGCCTACAGCATTTGGTCTACCAACCATTCGGCTGATTTGTGGCAGGCCAGTATGGTCATTAATTATGAAAAGAGGATAGGCTTTATCTCTCCAGTACACCGATTATAAGAACTACCATCTTGATCGAGTAGCTAGGACAAAGTACTTAAATCTCGTATGAAAGAGTGCGATATTTGGTCCACTTTTCGCCATGATTCAAGATGATGTTCTTCTCTGCGAGTGCTGAAAATTCGATGACATACATCATACATCACTTTTGTTTGAAGGTCAAGGTCAATAAATGTTATTACTATTATTATTATTATTATTATATGGCTCCGTGGTCTAGAGGTAACGTACTTGCCTCGAAATCTCGGAGTCCCGGGATCGATTCCCGGCCGTGACACTGGGATTTTTTCTGTGAGAGAGATTAATCGTATTATACTCGGATATTGGATGTATGTCCGTTGTCTCTTAATGTGTAACCCTCTCCAGGACAATGTTATTTAAGACATCCAGGAATAAAGGGGGTTGTCATTACATGTGGTGTTATTATATTATAAAATCTCGTGATCGTTACCGGCTCAGCTCCTTCTCGATTCACCATATATATACGCGTTTTTACATATTTACTATGACACATAAAACAACCTTAAAGTTTATTGTACCACACACCATTAGTATAGTCCAGAGGTTACATAATAACCAAGTGATCTTTTTTTATCTGATTAAGCTTGCCACTTCGGCACTGTCTACTTTGTATTACACCAGTAATTTGCACCCTTGAAATTTCGACCATAGAGTCGAGACAAGGTTGTTTTAACGACAAGAAGCTTATAAATTAAAGCCCAACGGTGACAGGATGATTGATTAACTCAACAAAATATATTTATTATTTCTATTACGATGACACCGCTCAGGGACAGTTTCAATTGTGGTTGTCATTTAAATAGAAGTAGATTATTTCACCTGAAAGGGAGCTATATTATCATCGTAGTAGCAATTTTTGGCTGATGCTTATTGGGTTAATCGTTGTTGTTCTACTTGTGTTTCCTTAGTTATAAATTAGAGAATGCATAATGATCGTGAAAGAAACGACCATACAGTGTAATAAAATTTTGTTTAAATTCGTTACATTGTTTTGTTTATCTGTAATACTACCATGAAAAAAACGTCTGTTCGTAATTATCTTATTTTTTGTTATTAATTATCATTTCTATTAATAGTTCTAATGATTCCGTGTACCTCGAGTGAACTGATTATACAACTTTTTACTCCGTCGTGAACATACCTTAAGCGTCTGGAGTAGGCTTTAGAAATAACTCGCGACATGACGCGGACAACGATCTAGAGTGAGGATTTACCAAGAGCTGGATCGAACGGAAATCAATTTCGTAATGGATTGTCTATGGAGTGTTCAATGAAGTAACTAAAGGTAACATTCTTATCTTAAGTTAAATCCTATTGTAATTTGCATATTTATTATTTTATCGCTTTAGTTTAACTTCTATTAATGCTTAGAAAGCTTATATAGATATATATTTTTTGCTATTTTACTTCAATTTTCGTAGTTTTAGTTCATTTTTGAAATTGACCTCACATTAGTGGTGATTCAGATCACTTATCGAATCAAATATCGATTATTTAAACATTTTACTGCTATAAATTAACGTTTTAGCAAAAACACTGACTGGTACACTAAGAGCAA
Source organism: Rhamnusium bicolor (assembly GCA_029963845.1). Lineage (NCBI taxonomy): Eukaryota > Metazoa > Arthropoda > Insecta > Coleoptera > Cerambycidae > Rhamnusium > Rhamnusium bicolor. Next base: position 247,510 of record JANEYF010002428.1, on the reverse strand, counting down.
GAACTTTTTTAGGAGATTTCCTAGACTATTCTGAGTGCAGAGTCTTGTGAACTTATTACACGTGGTGTGAAACCAAATTTGCGGTAGGGTTATGTACCAGGGGACGGATCTACTGTGAATTTCACCAGGTACGTAAATTCTGTGTCTATGTCTATAATTCACCAATTTGGAGGGCACAGTAGATTTAGCTAGGTACTTTTTAAAAACGTGCTTTGCAACACAGTGTACAGGATGTCTTTCTAGTGTAAATTAGCATACACGTGACTGGATCAGTTATTTATCTTGATAATTAATTTATTATGTACGACTGAGCATAGTTCATTAATGTTTGTTTTGCAAATTATTAGGAGATTAATTGTTGCCGCTTTACATGGATTTTTTTTTTTTACTTGCCTTTAGTTTTTTTTTTTGATACTTTAATAAGGTTTTAATAAATATTAATCAGACATTACAGATATAACCATTTTTCGCGGAATACTGAATTTCTCGAGCTTTTCGGTTGCAGTCCTTTAGCCGATGTGAAGTTTTTTCCTTTTTCTTTAATTTCTTTTATTGTCTTAAATAATTCTTTGGGGCCCATATAGCTATAATAATTCCGTCATAATTTATTTGTCATAAATTGTGTTGTAATTTTAGCGTTTATCATTATTAAACATTATAATTTAATACTGACGTTGCTTACCACGAAACACCAAAACACTATATATAGCACTCGAAGCACGTTTCACCAACCAAGTTGGCATCATCTGGAGATAATTAAAACTAAACTTATGCTAACAATCTACCCTATTTATACCTAAACTATTGTCACGGTTCACCGGACCGTCACTGTTCGGTGAACCGTGATCCACTAACCAATAAAGCGGGCTATTTGGGATAGGCCCTCTGTAACTATTCATACTATTTTTACACTTTATGATTTCCAAGCTTTCAAATGCATCCAGCTGTCTAGTATTTGTTACATTCCTAATTAATCTTAAATTGCTAATATCTATTGTATGGCTATTCTCAAACGCACGTTGGGTAACACTAGACTTATCTGTTCTACCATATTTGAGATGGGTCATATGCTCTTTGAATCTAGTTTGAATTGATCGTCTAGTCTGTAAAAACATATTTTTGATTACAGTCCTTACAGCTAATTTCGTAAATCCCCTACTTTTCCTTTGTTTCAATTTTGTCTTTTGGTTTGCCTAAAAGTTGTTATAGTTTGTTTCCCGATAAATCAACCACTGTCATACCTACATCTTTAAAAATCTTACCAATACCACGGGTGAATCGAGGATCGAATGGAATCGATACAAATTTCGGATTTTCTGTTCCATTTTGAAAGGTCGAGGAATTTCGAAGCGACTATAACTTTCGTTTCCTAATTATTTTATCAATTAAACTTACAGAATATCCATTACTCGCAGCTATATCCTTAATGCCTTTTCTTTTTCAAACCTCTCCCTTATTGAGGGGGAGCTTAACAGACGATGGACTAAAAAAATTAAAACTCGCCATTTTGTGTTGAGCATAATAGTTAAAGTGTCCTTAGGGATATATCTTAGAGTACTGGTATCTTTTCTGTAAATGTCAAATTCTAACTTAATTTCACTATTTCTAATTAATAATACATCTAAAAATGGTAGTTGTCCAGAGTTTTCAGTTTCATATGTGAATTTAACTGACACGAAACGACTGTTTAATTTAGATACAAAGTTATCAATATCCGTGACTTTTGTATCGAACACTGAAAAATATCATCCACATACCTAAGCCAAACCATGGGGAAATACTCGAATTCTTCTTTTGCTTCCGTCTCGAATCTGTTTATGAAGAGACTGGCAATAAATGGCGACAACATTGCTGTTCCTTCATGTTGTTCGAAGAAATTATTGTTGAATCGGAAACAATTTTGTTTCATGCAAAGTTTAGTGAGTTTAAGATATTCTTCTACTACATCTTGACTGCGATTGTTTAATTCGAGTAGATCTTTAAGGTAGTCCAAGGTCTATGGTATCTGAACACTTGGAAACAATGAACAAACGTCAAAGGAGATAAAAATTTCACCTTCTTGCAACTGAATATTTTTCACCTTATTAATGAAATCGCAGAGAAACTAGGTGGTGCAATAGGTAAATTTTCGACCTCTTCTGTTAACCATTTTGATAAGTGGTAAATTGGCGATCCGATTACTGAAACAATAGGACGTACCGACTTTCCTGGTTTATGTATCTTAGGCAAGCGGTACAATCAAGGTACACTTGGGTTAGATACATGTAACTTCCTATTTAAAGCTCGAATAATAAGGTTGTTGAAGGATTTAAGTACATTTCTTACTAGAGTAATCATTTTTGGTAATGGATATCTAGAAAGTTTTTTATAAGGACCATTACTAATCAAATTGTCTACCCTTTCATAATAGCCGTCTTTATCTAAAATAACAACCTTATTGCCGTTATCAGCTTTTAAATAAAAACAATCTTTTTTACGCAACCGTTTGATAATTTTTGTGTCTTTTGTAGATTTTGACTTTTTATTTACTTTAGTGACAATATTTGTCGAGATTCGATTTCTGCAAGCTTCTCTGACAAATCCTTTAGAGGAATCAGGAAGATATTGAATTGAACTTTCAACACTTGCAACAACCTCATCCAAAATGTATTCAGAGGCATGCAGAGCAAAATTTAATCCCCTGTTAAGGAGATTAATTACTTCTTTATCAAACGACTGTGAAGAATGATTTTCTACAATGCTGAGAACTTTTTGTAGAACACTTTCTTTTAACGTACTACCGATTAATCTTAGTTTTAATCATCTCCAGATGATGCCAACTTGGTTGGCGAAACGCACGTCGAGTGCGGTATATAGTGTTTTGGTGTTTCGTGGAAAACTACATATCTTCACATCATAGGTTTCTACCTACCCCGGAATTATAATTTAACATTAACCATAATTTTGGGAGTCATTTTAGTGCTGTACTAATTTTTAGTAGTTATATTTTTATTTTGCTTTTTATTTAAAAAAATACAGTAAATTCTTTAAATTAATAGTTTTTGAGTAGTTTTTTCATACCTTTTTCTGCTTTTGCTTTGGCTTTAACTTAAAGTTTCTTTAATTTTGCAAAATCATCGAATTCTTGTACTAACTTATTTGTTAAAAATTGTACCTTAAATATTCTTGCTCTTATGTCCATGTTTCTTTTTTGTAAAATTCCTGGACCGCATAATGTTTAGAAGGTCAAGGGTACTAGCTGGATATTCCCGGTGATTTCTGCAGACATTATATCTTAAGTATCAGGAGAGTGGACAGCCATTACATTTTAAGAGTCAGGAGAGTTGACAAACCATCTGGGTTTCTGGATTCATCTTCTGTCCTTGGCACTGGATATTTTAATACTCCACGAGTACTAGATGAATCCTACGATTACTGGAAGCATTTGCAAAGGCAACACCTCTTACTAATTCAGTTACGTAAGTCATACAACTTTGACCTCTCACTGTGGCCAGAAGCAAATTTGAAAACCAGTGTTTCTTTTGCTTTTTTTTTTGTTGTTAGTATTAAATACATTGTCATTTTTTAATTACTTCGCAAAATCAAAATTTTTTCCGTATTTATCTTAATTTTTTTAATTTTCTTATAGTAATTTATCAATTTTATATTCATTATAGTTGTTAAAAGTTTTTGTATTGCCTTTTATTATTGGTGACCTGTGCGTTATAAAAGAATATTTTATTCTTTTTATCTTTATTTTAAATACAAGTTTTTTTGTGGTTCATAGACATTAGGATCTGGTACTTTCAGCCTAAGCACAATATCGGGCGTCCTGTTAATTGTTAGCTTTAACAAACAATTTACAATAGATTTACCGGAGCTATAAGTAACAGACACTTTGCAAAACAGGCCTAATTTATTGAGGTGTCGTTATAACAGTAAAAAAAATCAAGAAAAAATATGTTTGGAGTTTTGAATTAAAGTAAAGTATTCCTCAAGTGAACAACTTTTTTATGAAACACCAAAATATGCATCCCATCATAGGATGATACAATTTTAAACTTTTTTCTATTTTAAAATTTAAATTTTTGTCCTAATCTGCAACACTTCAAATTATGGCGGATGCGCTAGTCACAAAACTAAGGCCGACTGCATAGTGTTGCCAAAGAATCACTTCAAAGTTATGATGACTAAAGTTTTCCATTTAAAGTTGCTGTGACGTTGTCGGGAAATTTTCTGGAACTTTAAAGTTGTGTAATTTATTAGTGACATCTTGAGTAAAAATAACGTAACTTCTACGAACAAAGACACTTTAAAGTAATTTTTACTACTCCCAACTAGTTCAAAATGACTACAAAGTTACGTATACCTTGAAAACCTACAATAAAGTGATATAAGCTTTAACGATATTTATGTAAACAGTTTCTTGTTCCCAACCGTCGAACATGGCGTCGAAGAGCGGTAAAATAACAAAAAAAAATTCAAGGTCGATGAACTTTTATAAAAAGTGAAGTTACAGTTAAATGATGTTAACAATTTAATCAATTTTTTTACTAATGCGGAGCCGGCTCCTTATTCCGCCAAACAGGTAAATGTGACCAAGTTAGGAAAATGGGACATGAAGAATCTATTCTGTGTGAAGAACCAACAAATGTTCAAGTATAAAGTCAGTTGATGTTAATGATTGCATGGCGCTCTTGATTTAAACATTCAATCTGAAGATTTATAAGACAATTCTATGATTTCGCAAATTTCCTCTTTGGAGCAACTAACACAGTGGTGCCTAGTACATAGATTGACACATAGTTCTGTGAACGAATTGATCCACTTATTAAACGCAAATGGGACAAAAGTATCACACGACAGCCGTACTTTATTGAAAACTCCAATATTAGTAAATATAGTTCCGATGAGAAATGGAGAATTCTGGTATAATGGTATCATGAATTGTTTGCTTATGACGTTCTCTAAAATTGATCAGTCGTTATTGTTGTCACTAGTTTTTAATGTAGATGTCCTACCACCATTTCGGAGCTCACCATCTAAATGGCTAATTTTATAAATAAAACTGAGAACATGCCCGAAATAAAATCAGTAGCTGCCGCAATTTATTGTGGTAAAATTTATGAAATTATTGGGGCACATCCTGCGCTGGGGATAATCAAATATTTACGTTAGTTCTTCTTCATGTTGTCTTGTGTGTCTGTAACAAGTCCATCTATAATTATCATGCACAGTTGTCATGTTAATTTTTAATAATAATAAGTTTAATAAGATATATACCGGCTCTCATCAAAATTAGCAAAAAAAATAATGTATCACTTTAAAAATATAGGCCTGCAAATGCAACATTTAAAAAATAAATGAATAAAATATATCTCAAAAACTAAGGACTTTAAACCCTCATAGGACATGATGGTTATTTAATGTAGACCTCAAATACGTAAAAATACACAATATGATAAAATTATGAAAGGCCGGGCCACTGAAATGTGGGACACACAGTGTGTCCCGACACACTGTATACAAACAAAATGTTTGAAAATTGAGAAATAGTCTAATTGACCCTGATAAAATACAGTTTCTTTGAAAGTTTTACTGCTTGGTTGTAAGGCTCTCCACTTCACCACGAAAACCTATATAGCGTTTTGATTGTAGTACACAAACTACATACGTTATATTATTTTATTGCTATTATAGATTCTTTCCAAACAAACTTACCTTACAAGGAACCACCGTTGAACGTATAAAAGCTGACAGCCATCTTGACAGATAAAAATATAAATCAGAATTTTTTTTATTAATTGTGATCATTTGTAAACATGTTTTATGAATAGAACATTATTACTTTATAATACATCTAATACATATATAAAAAACCGTTTTCCATAAAAAAATGTTGTAGTTTAAATTGTACACATAATTTTTGAAAAAATATTTTTACTCGAAAAAACAATTTTTTACAGGGCACGTCTTTTTTATCGAAGTTTCATAGTAACATTTTACAGAAAACAAGTACACGTTTTAATTTCCACACTCAGGAGTGACTGCAAAACATTGTTGTTTATGATCTGTATTTGATTCAATCAATTTAACTTAGACATATTGACTTCAATTCAACTCGATAAGTCCGATTGCAATACATTATATTTTGCTATTTGAACGAGAGAAAAACCAAATCATAGTTTGCTCTGATACCACTGACAGAGCTGTTACAAAAATAATCATTTCTACTACTTAGTTACGTTCCGTTTACGTAATAATCTAGTTGTCAACACGTAACAGGGAATAGTAATTGCTACGTAATAACTATTCTCCATTTTGGTTAATGCTTGATAGAAGGATTATTCTCATTAAGTAACAGTTGTTAGTTGCGAAAACCTTTAAGGTTCCACTGAAGGTAGCTACTACGTAGAGACTACCAAATGTTACGACGTTCCTTGCAGCGATACCCTGGTCGTCGACGAACACGGCTAGCTTTTTAGTCGGGAGTGGGCTTGGCTAAATAGGCATTTTTAACATGACGTTTTTTATATAGAAATTCAGGCGGCAATATTCTAAACTGACCTGGTGCGCTAGCCAATCATTAAAAACTACTAGTAACTAATAATAGTTGACAAAATAGAGGGAGGCAAAATAATGCATTATAAAAATAAGAAACAAGTTGATAACTGTTAATAAATGTATCACAAGTGTAAACAAGATTTTATGTACAAACAATATGCAAACAAGGAACATTAAAAGTACATAAAAGTATTATTACATCACAAACGTTAAAAAAAAAAATTTAAACAGCCACACAGAACTTTACCAATTTAACAATCTCTAATAGTACGTCCCTGTACTGATTGACAGCGACAAAGTTGAGTTCGACAGGACCTAACCCTAAATTTATGTTTCAAAATATAAGAAGATTCTGTAACTTATTTGTGCCCTATGAATTTAATGAATGGACAAAAATTTAAAGGCACTCAATAATCAGATTGTAATATAGATATGGTATACCTTCATATGCAGCTGGATACGAGGTAAGTACTTATCACACTTAATTCATATAATTAATCTTATTGTAATATACGTGTACTTATTTTACTATTTGCTTAATAGCTATCTTGAAAACGTTACTTCTTTCTCAAAATGAAACTCCTGCCTCTGTCACAATACAAAGTGTACTTACAGATCGGGCGGAAGTACCAACGGGTCGGCTAAAGCCCTGGATAATTATTATGCTAGAGGTCCTATCTCAGTCAAATCCTGTACTAGTTGATGAACCAATGTAAAACCAAATAAATTGCTGGTAAATTTCTCGGTAAACTCCCAAAAGCCAATATTAAATTGCCTTCTCCAGTAGTTAATAAGTAGCAATTTAGATTATAATATAAGTTTTCATCAAGGTACAAACGATTACAGTATCTAAACATTACTGTTCCAAAAGAGTACGGCGAAAGAGCCTGAAATAATAGGTTCGTCTAAGTTTCATAACGTAATACCTATGAACGTTTTTTATATCAAAATATATATAGTGAATGTTAAATTGAATATTTACTTTAGTTGTTCTGAGGCTCTCTCATAAAAATACAAACAAATTACTCAATAAAGTTTTAACAACTACTAATTTGCCTCATGGCTGCTTTAGTTCTCCTAAAAACTCCTTTCCTTTTTTTTTTATACAAAAAAACTCAAGTCTGCCAATTTAATTCCACTAAATAAAATAACTACATTTGTTTCAGGAAGAATAATATCAGCATTTTGTGGATATGAGATAAAATTAATTTAGTAAATGTAATTTAAGAATATCAAATATTTACTACATTATTTTTACCTTATTTCTCTAACCTAAAGACAAGAGGGTGAAAGAAAGTCAGCTAGCCCCTCTCTATGGTGACCACAACTAATTTATTAGCTAGGAGGAAATAATAAATTACTGGACATAATATAAATCAATTATTTCCTTTTTTTTTTAATAAAATGTTATTATCTTTTATTTATTCATTAATAAATAGAAATTTAGAACTTCTATTTATTATTGCCACCAGACGTACAAAGAGAAAGTATTTTGGGTTGCATACCCTAGATTTCTAATATTGGAAATAATCATGTTTGTATTGGGTGAGCCAGAAAACAAACGTTACAGGGCGGCCCAATAAAAGTGATGGTTACAATGTGCTACTTGGGATATGGTGGGATACCACAATAAAGTGTATTTTTCAAATTTTCAACTTTGACTAGTGCGTAGAAATGTGTATAATAAATTCAACACTTGTAGTGTGTTTATGAAATATTTGTAGTCATACCTAGATGTAACTGTTGACACTTGTGTTACCCAATATTAATGTTGTTTGGTTAATGTTTTAACATCAGTAACCAAACTGTACACAAATATAAAGCATAGTTAATCGAATTTTGAAATCAAAAGAATTGATACAGTTGGTGCCATTTCCGGCTGAAGCGGAAGTCGGACACGCTAACCCATATTTTTGGTATAATTACTAGACTTAATATTTCCGCCATAATATAGTCAAAAAATGTGTGGTAAATGATTTTTGATCACCCCTCGTATATTAAAAGTCCGATTACTATTTTTCTTCAGACTCAAAATCTACAGCAAAAATTCAGTTTTTTAAAATTTTCATTTATTCAATAATAATGCCTAGAAATTCGGATCCTTTACGTGGAGCACCCATCAGAATGTTGTTGATTTTTGTCAGAAAAATTCAACATTGACACCATGTTGAATTGTTCTTACAAAAAACAACAAATAAAAAAGTTATTTTGCTGATAGTTTTGAAAAAACACAATACATCGTAAGTGTTTTGGTTTATAGAAAGAAAACGAATTATAAGAAGTTACTTAATAACTAAATAATCGACACAGTAGCGTGTTTCTCAACAGAGAAGACCTCGGTTCATCCAGACAGGACCAAGTCAATGAGGTATCGTAGATGAGAGTACCTCTCGTATTACACCATCTTTCAAAAGGGTTCAAAAGAAATGTAGGTTCCATGTATCTACTATGTGAAAAAGTTAAAGATCCCTACCCCATGGCAAAGTAGGGGTTTGGCAAAATTTACATATTAGAAATGCTTATCTCCTGGCGGCGGTTTTATAACTTAAAACTAGAGCGTAGCAAGTCGACGGCTCTCAGTAGCGTCCAACGTGAATACCTACGTTCGCGATAATTATGGCAGATGATGAGATAAGTAACATTTCTTATATTTTACCTGTTAACGTCCGAGGACAATGGTTGAGATTACGCATCAATCAACAGTCGCTTGGGTAACACAATTTCTATGTTTTCTGTTGAAAAAAGATCTTTTTTTCTCTTCTTTTAAAGTTTGTAGTTTATTTTGTAAATTATGAATTATATATAAGGACTCCTCTAATGACAATGAATAATTTTATAATATTTGAATACTGTACAATACTACTGTATAATTTTTGTGAATCACATGAATTTCTGCTTCTACTTCAGGATCTTTTAAACATTTTTGGACCTCAGAAGTGGCTTTTGATTCACTAGGATTTAACTATAGAATGAAATCCTTTCCAATTGCTTTAACCATTATATATCGTGTTGCATCAGTGATGACTAATATCCGTAACACCCATTATGCCAAGCATTTGTGCAACAAAAAAACCTATTTATATGGTTCAGTTTACGATCAGCTGTTTAGCTCTTTCTTGACAGTATATCCCAGTTCGACAGATATTTATCCAAAATGCTCTAAACTGTTATTTCTTAAATATATGTATCTAGCGGAATATTACATACACAACACATAAATATAAAAATGTTGCATTCAAAAATCGTTCTTTTAATCGATATGCCTTAACACTTTAAATCTTAATATTTGTATTAATGCTTATCTGCAGCATACGCGCATACATGTCTTGCTAATGTAAATATGTCTATGACACCAGCGTTAGATTTGCCGCGCTCTACTTATAGCTGTATACTTGTCAAATTATAAAGAAATGCAATAAGACGATTAAAATGACATTTAATTCTTTAGACAAACGATAGTTAAAGTAAAACGCCCTATATATCTACAGTATATCAGTGGCTCTGAATTGAAGGTAAGTTGTAATCATTTGTACGTGGCTATATATAAAATATTACCTGGCTATATAATAAAAAAATATTTAATCATATTTTTTTAATACTGTCTTTCATTTTATATTGAAACACTGGTTTTCTCTCTGGTTAATGTAAAACAATATTTCCTTCCACTTTTATACTTGGGATTCTAACTGTAATCTATTCCTTAAGATTTTTGAGAAATTCACGATTTTTTGTAAAAGCTTCTAAATTTAGCTATCTGACGTTTATATATTCACCATGTAGAACGTGTATTTTAAGTGTGTTCGTTATGAATTTTATACGACATTTAGTCTTAGTAACGACACATGGCAACGACTATTATGATGATTTTTTAGTCAAGAGAGTAACTACCATCAAAAATTGATATATAGAGAACATGCTGAATTTAGAGATGGTATTAGTCAGAACAAACAAGATAGTTGCTTTCTTTTTTTTAACTAGACACCGTTCAAGTGTTCAGCAGTTCTAGACGATGCATGTTCTACAATCTCTACGTTGATTCTTAAGAAAGTTACAGCATCTGTGTCGTCTATTATTCGAAGCTAAATGTTACCAGGTTACAGAGTTAAGTATCTTTAAAAGTCTCGCTATTGCCGCTTTGTATCGAAATTGTATACCTATTAAAATAAAATTCTTTATTTATTCGTAAAGATTACTGTTTTTTTCAGGAATGCACAAATTATACATTTACGTTCGCTGACTTCTAGTCAGACAGCTTGTCCCATAAATTTGGCTCCCAACGCGGGGCACAACATTTCGTTTGAGAAAATCACGAGAGCCGAAAATGTGTTGAATTGAGATAGTAAACTGGATTTAAAACGGGTTTTTTTTCAATTTAAATTAAATCTGTTTGTTGAATAAGTTCCATGAAAACATTATTGATACAATTGTGTCCAAGGAAACTATCTACCGAAAACTTCGGCCGTTAGACTTTTATAATAATAATTCTTTCTTAATAATAATTCTTTGTTTTCATAAGTAAGATATGAAGTAATGAAATTTATGAAATTTAAATTCAATTCCGTTACTTTACTATTAGTAAAACAAAATACAATACAACCTGTTCGACAAATCTACAAATTTCATCCTTGAGAATAAATAAGACACTGAAGTATTTCAGTATTTAGGATTTACGTCATTGATTGCATGTACGATTCTTTTTTAAAATATTCTCAGTTAGTTACAAAAATATGGTAACCAATAGAATTGGTACAACACTAAAATATCCATATTGATAAAATCTGGGAACCTTACTGGCCAGCTAAATGATCCTCCCGTTTCCACTTGTGTCCCCATTAGCGAAAATTGGTCCATGTTAAATAAGTGATTAAAAAATATATATAAAAACACAATAGATTAGAGCATCAAGAGCTTAGACTCGCCGATGAAGATCTTCAGACAACCGTTACAACTGGAGCAGAGGAAACAGTGTGATATACAGGGTGTCCCATAAGTAATTGTACACAGAGCAAGGGCAGATTCCTTACGTAAAAATATTACGTTTTAATCAAACTTACCTTAGTCCAAAAGTTGATAATAACAGAGATACAGGGTGTCAAAGTAAATTTTTTTTTTGTTTTTTTTTATTAATTTCTTTAAAAAGTTAAATATTTTAACAAAATTTGGTGATTGGGTTTTTTTTGAGGCGAGGGATTCAAATTTGTTCATAGTTTTACTGTTGTTTGTAAAGGGGCATCACCTACAGTAGTTTGCGTGTTGTTTATACGTCATATTTTTTAAATTTGTTTAAAATAAAAATTCCTGTTTTCCTGTGATTTTTACGTAAAAAAGGCATACCTTCTAAATGTCGCTACGAGTAACCGTTTTCGAGATATTTGGTTTTAAAGAAATCAATGCAACCAATTTAAATTATGATTTAGGGATGTACGATTGTTGTACCCAAATCTAGGTGGATTGTGTCAATTACTCTTTAAATGTCATGCCTAAAAATTTAGTTGTGCTAGTGAATGTAATTTAAAGATTGTTGTAGATAAATCTAGGTGACTTGTGTCAATTAGGTATTATTGTATTGTGTTGGCTGGATATCGATAATCACTGAATTTTTAAATTTGTTTGGATTAATCATGCCTCGTCACAACAACTTTTCAAACATTGAAATGCGAGATATGGTATGCGTCTACATACAAGAAAATTGTTGTGGTAGACGTGTCCGCCGTACATATCTACGATTATATCCCAACAGGGCCCTACCAAACCATCAAACATTTAAAAACATCTATGACAGATTAGGAGACAGTGGCGAGTTTCGTCCCAAGAGCCACATAGGGCGTCTAAAAAAGAATTACCGCCGATCAGGAGGATGAAATTTTAGTTCGAATTGCTGAAGATCCTGAACTTTCCACACGGCGATTGTCTGCAATTGCTGGAGTAAGTAAATCTTCCATATTTAGAATACGTCATAAAGAAGATTTGAGACCATTTCATTTTATAACGGTACAGAATTTGTTACCTAGGGATCTTCCCGCACGTGTAGAATTTTCACAATTTCTTCAAAATAAACAAACAATAAATCGTAATTTTATCGAAAATGTTTTATTTAAGGATGAAGCAACTTTCACCCGAAGATGAGTATTTAACTGGAGGAACTCCCATTACTGGGATGTGGAAAATCAACATACACCTAGGGAGTCACATTTTCAACAAGAATTCAAAGTTAATGTTTGGTGTGGAATTACGGGATATCAGTTATTGGGGCCATATGAATTACCACCAAACTTAAATGGTGCTTCATATCTGAACTTCTTGTAAACAGAACTTTATGATGAAATGAATACATGGCCCAGAAACATAAGACAAAATTTATGGTTTATGCAGGATGGAGCTCTACCTCACTATTCCCTTGAAGTCCGCAATTATTTAAATTTGCAGTTTCCTCATAGGTGGATTGGAAGGGGAAGTGAATTTCGATTGCCAGCTCGTAGGCCTGATTTCAATCCTATGGATTTTTACTTTTGGGGACGTATGAAGACATTGGTTTATTTCCAAATAATTAATAATCGACAGGTTTTATGGCAACATATACAAAATGCCGCACAGTTTATTACAAATCAACCAAATGTATCGATGTTGGTGGAGCGCATTTTGAAAATATATTAAAGTTATTATGTAACATTATTATGTAATACAATTTATTTTGTTGCTGTAATGACTGATTATTCTAATTAATCAAGTACTGTGTTTTTTTTGTGATTTGAATCCCTTGCCTCAAAAACCCCCAATCACCAAATTTCGTTAAAATATTTAACTTTTTTAAAGAAATTATTTAAAAAAAAACCAAAAAAAAAATTTTACTTTGACACCCTGTATCTCTGTTATTATCAACTTTTGGACTAAGGTAAATTTGATTAAATTATAATATTTTTACGTAAGGAATCTGCCATTGCTCTGTGTACAATTACTTATGGGACACACTGTATGTCCGAGAAATGTTGAAAAGAAATACATGAAAAAATGTGAACGATTTTTTTGTCAAAACTATTTGGTGATAACAAAATCAGTACGTTGTCAGATCTGTAAACCAAATAAATAACTTTATTTCAAATTTAATTAAACGTTTTTTTTTTTACTTTTTTGATATTATTCTATTAATTATTTGTTAGTTCCATTCATTTGTATTTTATGATAAACCCGTTTCTAGTTTTCCAGTTACTGGTCCTTGTAGTTTTAGCTGATACACCCCTTATATCGTAAGATGCCCCATTTCATACCATAAAACGTTGCATTTGATTACTCCTTCCTTTGTTTCTTTCTAATCAAGTGCAACAATAGAACAAAGAAGATGTACAAATTGAACGCACTCTATATAACTAATAATTTCTGATGTTATCTGTCATTAACATTACTTTGTCATTCAAAAACTAACACGTCTGCCCTTCACAAAAGCAATGAGTTCTCTACTGCGTTAATGAGTTGACGCCCGGTAATTAGTGAGTTGCATCAAGATGTGGTAAAAGACATTAGCATGAGCTTTCATGCGGTTTGTCTTCGAGTGTATGATTTCGACATGAAGATTATTCATTTTTTATTCGGTGATAACTTTCTTTAAGTGGGTCGATCGGGGCTATTGTATGTTAATTAAAAAAGCTTTCAATTCGTTTTTTATGTCGAAATGTAACTGATATGAGTAATTTGGTGTACTTGTAAAACATCCCACCTAGCAGACAAACTGAATAAAAATGACTTTGATTGTACACAATTAGTATACGCAAGGTGAACAAAACAACGAATATACAACAGAATAGCACATACAGACATCTGCATTTATTTGTTTTTTTCAATATCTTCTCGCCAACAGTACACTTGATTTAAAAAAAAACTGGTACAACTCTTGTAATCGAAAATCTTAATAGTTTAGTTGTGTGCATATGTCTGTAAATAGGGCTGGCCAGGCATGTCGAGAGGGGGGTGGAGAAGAGGTTATTTACCCCGGACCTGGGTTTTTTGGAGGAGATCGGTTTTCTTTGTGTTTTTAAACTTATTAAACCTTTCTCTTTTATTTTATTCAAATGGAATTTTAAAAAATAATTAGAAAATAACTTTTCAAAACATTTTCGAGCCTGCCATATTATTGTTTAAAAAAATAATATTTCTTACGGATAATTCTACTAATGGTTGTAATTAAATTACTAACTGAATAATGATAATTCTATTTTTAAAATAAGAACACAAAAATACCACTTGAGATTAAAAAAAATGTAAACAATGCAAACTGAACATAAAAATACAATAAAAAAATGAAATAAATGAACTTCAATTACGTAATACAGAATTAACTAATATTTTGTCATTGCTCCATTAGCATCTAAAACTGCCTGAAGTCTTGCAGGCATGGACAAAATCAGATTTCTTGCAAGGTCAACTTCTTGCGACAAGTTCTCCCAAGCGTCTTCAATTATCCCTTCCAATTCTTGGGCATTATTTGGATGGTTATTTAATTTTCTTATATGTTTCACCATTAGTCCCCATACATTTTCAATTGGATTTAAATCCGGACTTTTAGATGGCCACGGTAACAACTCTATGTTTTTATTAAGAAACCATTGCCTGACACGATGGGCCATATGTATGGAGCAGTTGTCTTGTTGGAAAATAAAATTATTTTCAGGAAACACCTCTATTACTGACGGCAACATAATATTGTCTAATATTTCAATATATTTAATGGAATTGAGATGACCACCACTGTTCCAACACACACCTAACCCATTTTGGCTCATCCAAGCCCAGACATTGACTGAAAACCTTCCTGATATTTGTGGATCGAAAGTATATTTTTCGTCATATCTAGTGGTAGGATGCCTATATACGCGAACATGTCCATCGTTACAGGATTTAAAAACCTTTTCGTCAGAAAAGACAACTTGTCCCTAGAAGTTTTCATCATTGATTATATAGTTGAGTGCAAAAATAATCCTACCCTGCTTCTTTTCTTCTGAAAGTTTGTATTGTTTAGCCGCTGAACAACTCTTCAAGTCGCTTTGTAGTTTTATTCTTCTGCAAGCAGTAGATACCGAAGCAGGGAAATTTGTCTCTGAAATTGCATTTACTGCAGTCTGAAAAGGGTTTTCTATTAGGTAATTTATAAGATTTTCATCTTCTTGATTATTGCTCTTTCTGGGCCTACCGGAACCAACTTTACGGGATACCGTTTGGTTGGTTTCCCATTGTTTTCTAACACTCATTTTCGTGGTTTTACTCACATTGTATTCAGCAGCAAGTCTTCTTATGGACCAACCATCTTCAATTTTAGAAACAATTCGAAATTTTTGAATATGTGTTAGATGTCGAACCATTTTTAATAATGACGCCACTGATTAACGTCAAAGTGACATTTGCAAGATTATTAATATCAATCATAGAACGAATGATTTACATAGCTAAAAGAAAGTGTACCAGTTTTTATTGAAAAAGTTATTACTTTTTCTGCCATTTTTTATTGGTTTGTGACAGATGTAAGTCAACAGTTCATATTTGTTTTAACATAACCGTCTATCACTTTTATGAAAAATCCACAAAAGTTTTTCTAAATTGAATTTCCTATCAAAATGTGAAAATTATACTATTTTATTAAAATGTTGCTAAATGATGGTGTTACTGAATCTAATAAAGAGTTAAAATTTACCGAAATTTACGTACACATTATATACACAGTTATATCAATTATAAAAATAATATCAATTACAATCTAATGCTCCCTCAAGATATTTAAATCTTCTCCTGAAGTCGCGAAAGATCTATGTAGAGCTGCTAACGACCCATTCGCTTACCTATAGAGATCCAAACTATTACATCCTAAAAATCAGTACAAGAATATTAGTCTCTAAACTTGAATTTGTGAACGTATTACCACTCGCTTGAATTATCCAAGTTCCAAAGATTTAGTAATTTTAACGTTGTTGAATTGGTGGTTACGACATCAGTTATGTGTCATTTTTTGTTAACCTCATTAGCCTTAAACAGACAGTGAGTTCGAAAAGCGTTTCTTCTTTTCACTCAAGAAATTAGTGAAGAAAGTTAGTATTATCGAAATTATACTTCGAAGATTATTTGAATAATTTTGTTCATATTTTAGACGTTATTAGTACAATCTCTGGTACAGTTTTTTTTCTACGATATAAAAGCATATACTTTATTACCTTATTATACTTATTACCTTATTATACTTATTACCTTATATAGTATATATTTATTTGGAATATTCAGTCAAGGAAATTCTAGTGAAGGTTTTCGAACCCACCTCAACGTAGTTGGTTTTTGTCAAGCCAGCTCATGCAGGTTAATTTAGTTCCTGGAGCTGCCTAGGCTGCTGTATTTTAAGATGTGTTATAAATCGTTTATTTGAAAATCATTTACTATTTCAATATTTTGTGTTCTATAGTTTACCATTAATTATATATTTGGAAAGGTTTTTTTGGGTTAAAAGGTCCAATGTTTAGAAAAACTAGTCTTTAAACTGGCCGACGCACGCACAGTGGACGGAAACACCAAAAAGCTGGCCAAAATTAAAAAAATGAAGATTTTTTTTTTGAAATGAAAACGTTTTAAATCGTTGTAGTGGTACCCCTAGCAATAGAAACGACCGTTAATACCGGTCCGGGTTCACTACCTGAGCGAGGAAATTACTTATTGTGCGACCGTGCAGCACGTCACTTCGGCAGCTCGCAACGCTTCAAAAATCGATAAATTTTGTCTGCAGCGTAAAAATTCTCAAAGTGCAGTTTTCTGTATCATAAAAATGAATTCTGCATCAGAAAGTAAGTACAATTAAAATATCTCAGTATCAGATCAGTTTATTTATATGGTAATTAGTAAATAATTTCGAAGTGGAGTGCATTTTTGTACATGCAACGATTCATAAACTCCACAAAAAAAAGCCATAAGTTACGCGGTTGGTGATGGTTGGTCTTGAAACTTATTGGAATGTGTTCAATGAACATTTTTTCGAAAGTGTATAAAAAAATTAGCTGCATCTTTTTGCATCTTTGCGAGATATTGACCAAATTGTGCGCGAATGCACGGATGAATGCACATTCGTGCACCATAAAGCGGGCTCCTTTTGAATGCGTTCATGAATGTAATTCAGATAGTAATTGAATAAAATTAGTTTTCAAAGTCATTACACATTTTTATTCCATTCGCCAGATCCTAATTTTCCCGAAACAAATGAAACATGAATTCGCTTCAATTCAATAATAATTTTTGAACTATGTATATATTTTTGACCGTAATTTTTTTGAAATTCTATATGGGATTCTTCATCAGCAACCCAAAAAAACTGTATACAAAGTTTTGTAAAAATGCAGCGATAATTGGCGATTTTTGGTATGTTTTGGGGGATTTCATGGCCGCCATTTTGTTTTTTCAAAATTCAACTTCGGGTTCTTGATCAGCGACACAAAAAACCCCTGTATGCACAATTTCAGTAAAATAGCTCAATGCCTTTATATTTTGGCCAGCTTTTCGGCGTTTCCGTCCACTGTGCGACGTATCGGTAAATGTATTACCTTCTTCAGGGCAATTAAAATTTAGTTTTCAGCATAAAGTATAAAAACACATAAAATTGCAAGTAAATGTAGATTCAAATTTTGTCCATGGGTTTTACAGCAGGTGATTATATGTTTATATATAAAAATATATGTATCAATATAATTAAACATCGTTGTGTTGAATAGTACTATTTGCCAGTTCTGGGGCGAATGAAACTGAAAAACTAGTTTTTCTAAACATTGCACCTTTTACTCAAAAAAACCATTCCAGCTATAATTTATTGGTCTAAAATAACTACTTGTAAATACATATTACCTTTCACTTACCCCAGTGGTTTGCTATATATTTTTTTGCTTAGGTAATTTTAAATTTTTGGACCATTTTTTCTATTAGTTTAATTTTTTCTAAATTTTAGTAGGTACATCCTTAAAATTGTTAGTAATTAAATAATAATTGTAGCAATTTTTTAAACCCTAAACAATATATATATATATTTATATACTGTATTGTAAGAAAATTTTTGTAGTTTTTTCTTGTTGAGATCTTGTCAATAACTTATATTTATTTTAATTATCTTATCTACTAATTTATTTTCTCACACATCGAGAAGGATTTGTAAGAACTTTTGGACATTTTAGTGTATTATATCTTACACTACCATTTAAAATCTTAAGAAAACATGTTTTATTGGTTTTAGATCAGATCATGTTGCTGGCCATGTATAACATGGAAATAGGGTAAGCAACAGCTTCTAACGACCTTATGAATACAGTCTTCAACAGCCATACTCCAAACAAAGAAGATTGAAAGAAACCTCGTTTTTATTGGATATGGAACCTCATATCAGGACTCTTTGGACAAGTGCTCCTTCGCTCTAAACCAAACTGTTAATGTGAGCTTTATCTACGACGTAGAAGAAGTTTTCTTTACACATTGTAGGCCTATAGCAAAAATTAGGATAGCTGATATTAAAAATGTGCGTGGAGAAAATTTTAATATGTGAAAACAAGAAACTTATCTAGAATTTTGTATTTAATTCGGTATTTTAAATACTTCATAGCATGCCAAATACGTTAATTGCTGATTAGTTATCTATGCATTTGAAATTGCTTTCGGGTGAGAGGTGTACCAACTTTACATCTTGTCGAACTCGCTACAAAAAGCAAACCAACCGTTACCGAGGCTAATAATAAACGGGTAACCAGACTAACGAAACATAGCTCTCTCGCTCGTCTTCTAGCGACTTGTGTATGTATATCAACTTAAAACATAGAAATATATTCTCTAATAAGTTTGGAATATGGGATATTCCGCACAAGTGAAAAGATTGCCACTCGAGTCGAAAGGTGAGGGCGCCCCCCCTCGCCTTTCGGCTCAAGTGGCAATTAATTAATTTGTTGATTGAATTATTTTCGTCATTAACCTTTGGTTAAAATGTTTTTTATAATGTAAGAAACTAATTTTCCTGTTACCAATGTTTATTGCATCATTTATAACCTCACTTTAGTAAGTACCTTTTCATTTGGGGATGAGGTATGGACATCCGTTTAATATCCGATATTCGATCAGTGAAGTTAAGCAGCACTGATCGAGTCCGGCAATTGGATGGATGAACGATAGCTCATCTAACAGTCGGTAGGCTGTCAACAGACAATCCCGGGAAGGCCGCTAGCCTGATGCAGGCGGAGAGGCGAGCCCGAGTGGAGGGTCGAAGAGACCTACCCAGGAGGTTTGCCACTCTTCTAGCGGTGCAGGCGGACAGGCCCAGGCGGTGGGTTAGTTGATAGTCGAGGACCGTGGTTCGGAGTCCACGCTAAACTGTAGGTCCCTAGGTAAAAAAGGCCCATTGTGGCCTACTTGCCTAGTAAAATAAGTAGCTACTACTACTACTACTACCTTTTCACTATATTATTATATTTTGTAATTTAATAAAATTTGTAGAATTCCTGATGAAGAAACAATAAAGTTTCGAAGGCTAGAAATTTAAAAAAGAGTTTTTAATTAATTTTTTGATCACGTGACTGCATTTCCTGGTTAAATTAAAAAATTTTATTTTTAACTTAGACAGTCGTCTAATCTTATCTGTACTTTTATATATATATATATATATATATATATATATATATATATATGTATATATATATATATATATATATATATATATATATATATATATATATATATATATATATGTGTTAATATATATATATATATATATATATATATATATATATATATATATATATATATATATATATATATATATATATATAATAATATATATATATATATATATATATATATATATATATATATATATATATATATATATATATATATATATATATATATATATATATATATATATATATATATATATATATACCGGGTGAGTCACGAATTGCGCTCGCCCCGATATCTCCTAAAAATATTTGGAATAGAAGATTGAAATTTCGAGGGCTTATTATACGACTAAAATGCCATCTTTTCAATAAAAAAATCAAGTTTGGTGCACATCGGTTTGACCGGAAATGCCCACAACTTTCGATTTTTAAATGAAACACCCTATATATTTTTACATTTTTGGAATCTAGAGGAAATTTTGAATATAATACATCCATTTTGGTCACTTTTTGATAAACTATAAAAATTTTATAAAAAAATCTATTTCTGAATTCAGACTGCTGTGGTGCCCAAAATATATTTTAGTTTGTGTGCTACGTTACTATAAAAATAAAAAAGAGCAATATGATTGCATTACTTAATTGTCTAGAGGCGTTTAAAATTTTTAAATGTGATTTTTACCCACAAACTCGGTTTTTTTAAATGGGAAGTTAATCGTCCACCAACATTTTTTAAATACCCCATTTTCATACGAATCTAATGATACCAAAATTTTGAAAATCCGCTCAGAAATATTTCAGATTTCAGCCAAAATACAATGCAACCAAGCTTTTAGAAACATGCGGCTAATAGATTAGTGGGCTTTGGAAACTAAAATGACACATTTCTGTTTAAAATCTGGTAACCTAATAACATTGGAAAAATCATAGTAGCCATTGAATGTAATAAAACAATATAAACAGCACTCTGGATTCAGAAATAGATTTTTTTAATAAAATTTTTAATGTTTATCAAAAAGTGATCAAAATGGATGTATTGTATTCAAAATTTCCTCTAGATTCCAAAAATGTAAAAATATATAGGGTGTTTCATTTAAAAATCGAAAGTTGTGGGCATTTCCGGTCAAACCGGATGTGCACCAAACTTGATTTTTTATTGAAAAGATGGCATTTTAGTCGTATAATAAGCCCTCGAAATTTCAATTTTCTATTCCAAATGTTTTAGGAGATATCGGGGCGAGCGCAATTCGTGACTCACCCGGTATATATATATATATATATATATATATATATATATATATATATATATATATATGTATATATATATATATATATATATATATATATATATATATATATATATATATATATATATATATATATATATATATATATACATATATATATATATATATATATATATATATATATATATATATATATATATATATATATATATATATATATATATATATATACATATATATAATATATATATATATATATATATATATATATATATATATATATATATATATATATATATATATATATATATATATATATATATGAATAGTGGTGAGAGGTATGAAACTTCTCATATGGTCTGAATGCTACTATCCAACCGACATCCTAGATGTCTCTGTGGCGAGTAGCGACTTGCATCACAGCAAGTACCGAGAGCGGCGACCCCTAGCCCAGGTGGACTAAACTAATGTTATTAAATATGATTTGAAGGAAACAACTACTCAGCGGGCAAATACCCCGTCCTGCATTGAATTACACCTTCAAATCATGATAGATCGATAGCCAATATCATTTGTCAATTCCTAACCAGACATAGATCGATTTCGAACTTATTTGTTCTCTTCGTATGCCAAGGTTATGGAACAGACAAATGATAGTGGCCTAACCTACTAGTTATATACTAACTAAGGTGAGTGCTATCCGCCACAGAGACATCTAGGATGTCGGTCGGATAGTAGCATTCAGACCATATGAGAAGTTTCATACCTCTCACCACTATTCACTTCACCTTAGTTAGTATATAACTAGCAGGTTGGCCACTATCATTTGTCTGTTCCATAACCTATGGCATACTGAAGAGAACAAATAAGTTCGAAATCGATCTATGTCTGATTAGGAATTGACAAATGATCTTTGGATTTGATTTCAATTTATGAATTTCAATGGGGTTTGCCCGCAGTAGTTGTTTCCTTCAAATCATATTTATATATATATATATATATATATATATATATATATATATATATATATATATATATATATATATATATATATATATATATATATATATATATATATATATATATATTTTTTTTTATATATATATATATATATATATATATATATATATATATATATATATATATATATATATATGTATATATATATATACAAAAACTTGTGTATATGTATCAAACTAACAAAACGTAGAGAATTGTTACACTGTGTATGTTGTTTAAAACTATTTATATTGATTTCTTATATACTATTTGGTTTTGTACAACGAATAAGCCTATATCATATACAATGATCTAACTGACTAATAAAATTGAATTGAATTAAGCGTTTATTATTAATTTTAGTTAACATACCAACCACTAGATGTCGTTAAGAGTACTCACTCCATAACAAGTGTTAGAATGAATTATTCTATAACAAGTGACAGAATGTAGTTATTCCGCAACTAAATTTTACCAGAATGCTTATATTCCAATATAGCCTCTACGGCTATAAATTATCATATGATTAAAACTTCATTAATCAATCGTTTCATCCCCCTGTTTTTTTGAAGTTTTATGCATTCCGTAAATATGTATCCTTTGCTAGAACTTTCACATGCTATTTTATAACAAGGGTTAAAAATAACTTTAAGAAATAAAAATATTAGATAATTAATCAAAATTATTTGAAATGAATTGCTGAAGTAAGATTATATGTAATACAATTTCAAATCATATTTCCCAATCGTTTTATTCCACCTAATACCCAAGGAAGAAATAATAGCTAATCAAGTTCCACATGCCGAGAACGATAACCATATTTTCCGGAATGATTGCCATACATTACAACTGCAATACAAAGCAGTCCGGCGAAGGGAAAACAAGAAAGAGTCTTTGCCGCTTCGATCTTAGTAAATATGTGCACATACAGAATCCAGTTTCGAGAACTAGAAGAACGTTATCTGTAAAGCGGAGATGTCTGTAATGGGCGGACATAGCCAGGGCTGAGAGCATGTTATGTATCCGTGAGTAATGCTAGCGTAACTGCTGTAGTCCATTGTGGATATAGATATGTTAGGTCCGGTGGAATGGGTGCATGGTAAATCGGCCGTGAAGAGCTTGGTGACATTTAATCAATAGCAGCAGCTCTATGGACACTCAGCGATTCGGCCGGTACGGTTGCTTGCGCCGCAAATGTGGCTACTCCTACTGTCCTTTTGCTCAGTCTCAACTGCACGATAGAAAATAGGGTGGATTCATAAAGTCTCAGAAGACATGGATGTACCTGGGAACTTCACCACCAGAAATTTCTTTAAACAATATTCTTTTATTCTGAATATGTACGTTGCTGCTCAAAACTATTACCTCACATTTTCTAGGTTGCAAGTTTTTTTGTTTCTTAGTAATGCTGGTTCTTTGTTAATAATTGGATTGCTTATTGATGAAAAGTATAAATTAGAATGATAGTTTACGATAAATCTGGAAACAATAGCAGTATATTTCACAGACGAGAGCAACGAACAGAAATAATATCAATAAGTTTTGAGTAGGTACTAAAACTTATAGATGCTATGTTTTTAAAATTTTAAACATTTGTCCAGAACGATATTCCATTCGGTAACAGAAAATTTAGAGAACAGGCTCTATTCCTTGGAGCATTAATTCTTCTCCCAGAGCGCCATATACAGGGTGAGCCAGATTTTAATCGGGAAACTTGGAGAATACGTCAAAATAATATAGATAGAGGGCGCACTTCTTTGGAAATATTTGATATACTGTACTGTTATGAAATTCAGACGGTGCAAGTTGCGTACACCTTTTTTATTTATTTATTTAAGTTAAAATATTCAACGGGTTCAAAAAAACCCATTTACAGATAAGTTTACACGGTAAAAATGTAGTTTAAAAACAAATTAAGTTCCTCTTCTTGATAAAAGTTAAAATATAGAGTGGAATGAAAAATAATATTAACTGAAAATTTTTTTGTTAATTATTATTTACTAACTTTTACAAATCTTATCACAGATAAGTATAACATATATCTTTTTAAACAATTATTTTCCAAAACGCTGAAACTTGGATTACAAAAAAGATAATATGCACATTATGTTCAGTACAACTGACTCAATAATGTTATTTTTAATTTCAACTATTCTGTCTCGTAAAACCAAAAATAAATAAAACACAAGGTACTCACCAGTTGACACTCACTTTAAAAAACTTTAAAATATCTACCGACACGTGTTTCTGCTTGCCATAGCGTCATCAGGGTAGCCAACACATTTAAAGAATCCAAAGTAAGGAAACTTGTAAACCTTAATGTAATAAACATTAATGGCTTCAGAGAACAGAATAATTGAAATTATATAGTGGAAATACCCCTTAGGGTCAATGAAATAATTTAAAAACAAATTCAGTTCCTCTTCTTGATAAAAGTTAAAATATAGTGTGGAACGAAATCGATATCCTATCTTTAGATCATCTGCATATAAAAGAAAATTTACATGCAAATTAACAGCAATATCATTAATAAACAGAATAATCATGACCGGTCAGAGAATGGAGCTCTGTGGAACGCCAGAAGTTTGAGGAAATTTGACAGAATGGTAATCACGACACTGAACAAACTGAGATCTATCAGTCAAGTATGATTTAATCATAGCTATTAGGTTACCACTAAGGCCAGCATTGTCCAATTTGGACAATAATATACCATGGTCCAGCTTGTCAAAGGCTTTAGAGAAGTCAGTGTAAATAACATTTACCTGAATTCGCCGATCAAGGATTTCGTTAATAAATTGTGTCTTGCATACTAAATTAGTGACTCGATAGAAAACCATGAATAATTATTTCAAACGCTTTAGACAAATGACATAGGATGGCAATTGGCCTGTGATTAATAATCTCGCTTTTTGAGTCTTTTTCATAAACTGGGCATATCCTAAAAACCTTCCAGATATGGGGAAAGGTATATGTCTGCAGAATTAAATTGAAGATTATACACCATGGTTAACAGAAAACTATAACACAGTTTCTAATTAAGAAAGCCGATATAAGGTCAGGTCCCATAGTTAAATTTGTCTTAATATTTTTTAAAGATTTTAATACATCGTCAGTAATGACATTCTTTACGTGTAATAAATTCATGTTGCTCATAGATACATTGTTTGGGCCAAAGTTGCTTGAGACAATGTAGCCACTGGAGAAAAAAGTCAGCAAAACTGCTTATGATCAATGGAGGATTTTGTAGGGGTTGATCATTTTATGTCACTGACGATTGTATATTGCAATAACCTTTTTTGGCGTTAATAAGGGACCAGAATTTCATAGGTTCAGAGTTAATATTAGATTCAGCGTTAGAGACATACTTTTTATAGGCTATACAGTAAAATTGTCAAAAGTATTATGTGTCGTGTGCGAGATGAACGTTATTTTCTCCAGGCACGCATTTTTTGTTTTACATTAGATATTAATTCTCTGTCAAAACACGGTGGATAATGTTTGCGTAATAATTTCTTTAGAAACATGCTTAATAAAAATTAAGTTTAGTATGTCATATAATTCAGGGACTGCCTCATGGACACAAGTGTGTTGAGTTAGAGAAGATCAATTAGTAGAGGCTAATTCTGGGTATAGCGTTGGGAAGTTTGCTTTTTTAAAATTAAAACCTTCTTTGCACTTTTGTGGAAATTCTTTATCCCTTTTATTAAATGTAGTTTCAATGACAAGAACTGGATGGTGCCTAGTCTGGAGGTACTAATATATCAGCTGATTCAAAGACATTACATACGCAGTTGGAAATAATGAGGTCTAACATCCTATTGCTATTATTTAAGATATTATTATACTGTTTAAAATTAAAAAAGATTTAATAAAGTATAATGAATTACAATTACGACTAGTAATAATATCTGGTGTACTTGTAGCAAATTCAGGGATATTAAAATCCCCAATTATTAAAATATTTAATCCGTATATAGTGTACAATTATTCCAAGGCATCAAATAACTCATCACAATTATCACTGTTGCTCTGCGGTGGTATGTACATGACAAAAATGTAAAAATAATTATTATTAAATTTTAACCTTACAGACACAATGTCAATAAAAATAAAATCATTAAATATATCATAGTTGGATTTGATGTTAAAACTACAGGCATTGAGACTTTTATTTAAGGCAATTAATACTCCGCCACCTCGCAGTGTTAGTAGCATGAAAATCTTGATCAGTGCGAACAACATCGTAGTAGTTGGTATCTAGTGTGTAACACTTCGAACTATATTTTTCACCTCTCCATTCGAAATTACATTAATGGAAAAATTCAATGTAATTTTTTTAAATGATTTTCAATTAACAGCTAATTGATAAGTAGGCGCTGACTGATTTTGAATTGGGTTAAGATGTTGCATCCTATCAAAAAATTATAAGAAAACTGTTTGTGTACTAATGATAGTAAATGTCGAAAAAGAAAAAAAAAAAGGTTAGGTCAGTCAGTGATCCCGGTTTTTTGGAAAGAATGTATTCATCACCACCCCACCGTAACGCCTCTGGTTGGAATGGATGGGCGAAGACTATGTTAAGAAGCGTAATAATGTACCAGTGTTCATCTTTCGAATTTCATAACAGGTGTTTTTAAGAAAAATAAAATATTAACTGTAATGTGTATTTTTATTCTAAAATGTGTGTGTTATACATATAAAAATTTTACAAATTTTAATAAACTGGGAGATACACACTTTTACAATACTCGAAATAATAACAAATTGACAATACCGCCTCACTCTACCACTTTGTATAAACATTCGCCTAATTACAATGCCATCAGTCTGTTTAACAAACTTCCTGACCATCTAAAAACTATAACAGGCTTTAATAACTTTAAGACAGCTACAAAAAATTACTTAATAGAAATGTCTTTTTTATAGTGTTTTAGAGTTTTTGGCACAATAATTAATTAATTAATTTTCATACGTGTTACTGTTTTGTTGTCTACTTTTCTTTTACTGTTCGTTTAATTTTTACTGTTTGTTTTATTTTTACTGTTTGTTTTGTTTTATACACTGTACATAATTTATTTGACTTACCATATATACATGTTATCTATCACACAATGTTTAATAAAGGTATTATTATTATTATTATTATTAATGTAACAATTATTTCCGGAGAAATATGGGAAAAACTGAAAATAAATTAAAACTTCAACGCCCTTTATCTCGAAAATTAAACATTTTTAGCTGTAAGTTTATATGACAAATCCATATCATTTTGGTGTATTCTATCGATTCTCTAAGTTTCCCGATTAAAATCTGGTTCACCCTATATGCTCTATGGACTGACATCCGGTAATAGTGCTTGCCTTTCTAAGGGTTTAATTTCCACCTGATCAAAACATTACCCATTTATATTAACTGTGTGTGCAAGTGTATTATGGTACTTAATTAATTACAAAATCATAATCAACGAATGAGATAAAAAGCTCAACATGTTTTTTAACGAACATATGCAGTTGTGTACATGCATGGAAATTATTGGCTCACACACACTTTCAAACTAAAGGCGCCCATCCAAATGACTCATGCTGTAGTTTGTAAATTTCTTCATACTATTTGAAGTCAATCAGTGGCATCGCATTGTAAATGTGAACGTAGAATCTCTGAAAGAAAAATATTGGCCAACTTCAACAAACCAATTAGATGATTCATATGATTTACCATTGTGGTACAAAATGTTAATCATTACCAAATTGACCAATATTGTTTTTAAAAACAAGCTTTTTCAATTATTTACAAAAGTTTTCTTAAGGTGAGATTACCTACAGATTAGGTGCAGTTGAGGACTACCCAAAATGTCAGGATGTCCACTCTACCGCCATAGCCTGTGGCTAATCATCTTTGCCCCCATTCTTTATGCCCTTTCTCTCTTAGCCCTTATTCCCATTCGCTAAATTAATCCAAATGACATCTGATTTTTTGTTACCGCCAAAATTATCCTTTATGCAGGATCATTAAACTAAACAATAGTCTGTTTGTAAACAAATGGTTTCCTTTAAAAAACTGTGTTGATGAGAATTTTATTTATACAAATATTTAGTCACTGAAACACAAATATACTGAGGTAAAAAATAGCGATATTAGTATTCTTTAGCATAAAATAGTGAAGCAAGTGGTTTAAAGTTACATTAACATATCTATGCGATTTAAGGCTCAATAATGGATGATATGAATCATTATATTAATGGAAGCAAATGAAAGGGCTAATTGGATTAAAAAATAAAATAAAGCACAGACTAGCTTCATGTACCCCAAAAGGCAACTATGCAGCCACGGACACGTATTATGGAGTTATTTATCCTCGTCGTTATTAATTTTTATTCCTGATCTATTCCATCCTAGATCCAACTCCTTAGCTATGCTGCGCTGACACGGAGCACTAACTCCAAAACAGATGTCCGTGGCTGTATAGTTGTTTTTGGGGTATATGGTACTAGTCCTTGTTTAATATTAATGAAAATATTGTCAATATTTTTGAGAATCAATTTTACGATAAATTTCTTCTATTTGATACCAGAACAGAACAGAACAGAGCAGAGCAGAGCAGAGCAGAGCAGAGCAGAGCAGAGCAGAATAGAACAGAACAGAACAGAACAGAACAGAATAGAACAGAACAGAACAGAACAGAAGAGAAGAGAGAAGAGAAGAGAAGAGAAGAGAAGAGAAGAGAAGAGAAGAGAAGAGAAGAGAAGAGAAAAGAACAGAACAGGACAGAACAGAACAGAATAGAATAAAACAGAACAGAGCAGAACAGAACAGAACAGAACAGAATAGAATAGAATAGAATGATAGAATGGAATAAAACCGAACCTAACAGAACAAAACAGAATAGAATAGAATAGAATAACTTTATTGATCCAGGCGATTCCATATATATGACATACGACAGGTCATAGGTATATTAATAGATAGTTTTATACATTACTTGACTTTAATTTACACATATATAAAAAAACATTCGAACACACGGATGCACATACATATATCAGTCATATTACTCATTCAAACATAAGTAAATAAATGATTTACACTAACTACATCTTTTACATTATTGGTTAATTTATTATAGAGCACAGTTTTATCCTAGTTCGTTACTAATTTTTTGCTATTGAAATACTCAGATATAGAGAATAAATTTTTGTTAAAATTGTCGGAAGGGTAAGGTGAAGGAAAATAGTTACAAGGTATAAAACAAATGTTAACTATATGTTGAAAATACTCATAATAATAAGAATAGAGTATTGTATTGTACCGCAACCAAATTATGTATCCTCCTTAGTGAAACTCTCTCTACGAAATGCTGACACCACCAAAAACTCCCGCATATGCTGTTACCTTCACCCGTCCTAAGTCCGGGAAATGCGCCAGGCCGGCACCAGCATAAGGAGAGTATGGTTTCCGACATTCGGCCTTTCTGCCAACATTCTGTCCTCGGGATGTACTTTTAGTAATCTTGGCTCGTGTGCTAGCCTTTGCTTTTATGTTAGCCTTATGCTAATATTTGATTATGCGTTATCCTTGTGCTAACCTTAGTTTGTGCTAAACTTTGCTTGTGTATTAGCCTTGTCATAACCTTTGATTTTGTGTTCTTCTGATCTTAAGTGAAAACTTCAGCTTACTTCTCGCCTTTTAGTGTAACCCAAGGCTTCATCTAATCAACGGCTATTACCGTCCGAAACTTTTCCTTAAGAATTCTCTTAAATCCTCATCTTCATAAAGGTCATTTAAAAGCACTTTTATAACACGAAAGGGTCCTTTATACTTTGGCAGTAGCTTCCTACTAGCTCCAGATGCAAAACTATCTGTCTTTGTGACAATAACAAGATCACCTTTATGGTACACATAAGCAGCAGCTCTAGTCGCATCAAACCGTACCTTTTGCACTGTTTGATCCTCACTAATTTTCTGCGCCATACCTTTACGCAATTTTTTTAAATCGACTCGGTCCAAGTTATCTTGAACTTCAATTAAAGTTTTAGCTTCCGCTACACGTCGACCTTTACATCCTGTTAAAGCCTCTAAGGGCGAGATTCCTGTAGCTTGATTATGAGAGTAGTTCATAGCATTCCAAATCTGCTTCACATATCGATCCCATTCATTTTCGGCACTGCCTGCAGCTGTGGTAGTAAGTGCATTTAATCTAGTTCTGTTGTATCTTTCGCATTAGCCATTTACCGTTGGTGTTGCTACCTTAAGCACATGTCTAATATTATAGCTTTCACAAAACGACGTGAAAGTTGCAGACGTGAAAGCTGTGCTTCGATCAGTAATCAGACGCGTCGGTACATCAAACAAATGCATATTATCTGTCAGTATCTTTATAACACGTCTTGTACATGTGTCTTTTACAGGTTCTACTATGATGAACTTCGTGAAACTATCTATAATAACTAGAAGGTATTTATTGCCTTTCTTACTTGATGCAAAAGGTCCTAGATGATCTGTATGTAACGTGTGAAATGGTATAGATACCTTTTCAATTGGGTGTAACATGCATTGTTTCTTACCAGACCGCTGCTTGTAATATAGACAATTCTAACAAGAACTTACATATTTTCGGATATACTTACGCATTCTAGGGAACCAACAATTTTGAGCCACATTTTTAATAGTCTATTCTGGACCAAAATGACTCCTTTCATCCCTATCTCTTCTCCAGTAGGAAGGCGACTTAACGTGTCAACATGCAACATTCTCGTTTCAGGTCTGTACTCTATATTAAATTAAAATCCTGAATCACTAACCACCAGCAAGCTACTCTAGGTATTAGATCTTTCTTGGAAAAGGTTGTACGTAACGCACTGCAGTTTGTTACTACCTTGAATTCTAAGTCTACTAAATCAATACGAAAGTGCCTCAAGGCAAGCACTACGGCTAAGGTCCCTAATTCGTTGGAATGATAGAGACTTTGTTCCATAGACATCTGCTTACTGTAATAAGCAACAACTGTATCTCTGTGTCACTTCCATCTAGTTTTTGTAAAAGTATGGCCCCAAAATCCAATGCGCTAGCATCCGTGTGTAGTTCTGTGGCAAGAGTGGGGTCGGAAATTGAGAAAATGGGTCTCGAGGTAAGAATTTTCTTCTTTTTGAACAGATGCTTTCTGCTCTTCTCTCCAAAACCACGCTACATCTTTCTTTGTAAGCCGTGTAAGAGGTTCTACTATTCTGGCATAGTCCTTATTATGCTTTCTAGAATACCCAGCTAAGACTAAGAATTGTCGAACCTGTCTTATATTTTGCGGAGACACCATTTCTTTTACCGCACGTACCTTTCCTATATCTGGTCGTACACCATCAGCACATATCTCCCTACCAAGTTAATTTATGGTGGTCTTGAAGAAAGAGCACTTGCTCAACTTTAATGTCAAACCATTATGCTTGAATACTTCTAAAACTTGCGTTAGTGTGTCAATTACCTCTTTAAAAGTAGGCGCCGGTATAATGTCATCAATATACGGAAAAGTAATAGAATTTCTTAACTTCCCCAATACCTTATTTACCAATTTTTGAAAAACGACCGAACAATTAGCCAGCCCAAACAACATTCTCAGAAATTCATAATGCAAATCGGGGGTTACAAAGGCCGTCTTTGCAATCAAGTTGTTTGCCATGGGGACTTGATAAAAACCAGAAGCCATATCTAGCCCTATGTAAAATGCGCTATCTCCTAAATGGTCAATTTAATCCTCTATAATTGGAAGTGGAGACCTGTAAGTTGCTGAAGATCTTTCACCTGTCTTTCGAGATCTTGTATCCTTTCTTGCGTAAATGTTTACATCTCCCCCTCCAGACTTGCAGTTGCGAGTGGCGAATAGGGGCGGCCATCTCCTCTCGGAGAAACACTGCAACTTCCCTCATAACACTCAATTCTGCTACCGGCGGAGATTCCCGCGAAGGTAGACGCTATTTTCGTCTATTGTTCCTCTCACCTATTGGGGACATTGAGAGCGTTCTCGTCCTCGAGCGTATACGAAGTCTGTTGTTGTCATCACCTTCTATTATCTTAGAATGTATACCACATCTGCTTCTACTAACACTGCTTTCCATGTTCACTCACTTATTCACCTACGTTTACGTCACTTAAGTGCACTTCTGCACACTCGCACTCGAATGCACTGGTTTTTTTTGCATTTTCACTAATTTTCTATCAGTCCTTGCGAAAGGCTTTTTGAGTAATCCCACCGCTGCTATGTAAGGTGAAGATATAGTCTCAAGGTATAAAACAAATGTTAACTATAATATATTGAATATACTCATAATAATAAGGACATAGTATTCTATTGTACCGCAACCAAATTATGTATCCTCCTTGGTGGACCTCTCTCTACGGAATGCTGACACCACCAAAAACCCCCTCATATGCTGTTGCCTTCACCCGTCCTAAGTCCGGGAAATGCGACAAGACCAGCGTAAGGACAGTATAGTTTCCAACAGAAGAAACAGTGACTTGTTTTTCACGGAAATATCATCTGCTGGTCCATATTATTTATATAAAGAATATAATAGAGGACCTAAAACATTACCTTGTGGTACACCAATAACTACAGGTGATTTTTTGATCTAGCATCTAACAAATTTACAAACTGTTGTTTGTTTTTTAGGTTTCTTGTATGTGCCTCGTATACCATAAGAATGTTGAAGTTTGATATGAAATCGAAAAATCTCTAGTTATACCAGAGCAATTTTTAATACGTACTTACATACATACATATATTTGCAGACTGGTACAATGTAGTCAATAAATCAATCCCAAGTTATGTTGTCATATAGAGGAAGATTACAGATAGAATAATTTGTAAAGTAAATTTACATTCATCAAAATTCATCTGACCTTGATCGTACTTATATGAAGGAGACAAGTAATGCGTATGGTAACCCATGTATGTAAGAACTTAATTGGCTTGTATAAAACAGGCACCGTCGCCGTTGTAAAGTGAAACTCGCTGACCGCTACAATCATACATAATATTTAATTGGGCCCGTAATCTCATCGCCTCCCACGTGTCTACGGATCGGCTACGTCGCGTATTCTTTGACTGTGGCATCTCCCGCTGAATCACATATCTCAAAAACCCACTAGGATCTCACACTCACACACAGTGCCATATTAGTCCAGGAAGTATACGTTAAAATATTGACTGTGAACTATTAACCCGTAAGTACCAAAATATGTACAGGGTGAATTAAGTGAGTTCCATCTTATTGAGAAAATAAATACAATACTGACCGCATATTGATATTCAAATGAGTTCGTTGACCATTACGCTATGAGCATCGCGATGCCTAGTAAATATTCCTCGACAACAGGGGCTATGAAAGTATGATATTCTAATTCATTAAATTCCAAGATATTGTGTTATATCTATTTTTATTTAAAAAAACAGTTTTATAATTATAGCAGCTGTTTTCCGTATTTAATTATTAACTTAGCTGAATTTTTATTTAAAGACAAATTTTATTATTTTAGATAATTAGTAAAAATTTCTGTTAGCTGTTTACAGTTTAATTTTGAATATTTATTTATCAGTGATTAAAAATTCAGTAACTTAAAATAAAATGAAAATTTTAATTAAATATTTCTTTCCGTAATTTTAATTTAGAATCATTATTGTCCGTCTGTCCATTAAAGCTTCGTGTCTTTGTAGTTAATTTTTGTCATTTAAAAGTACGGCCACTAACCACACACTAGCAATTTGCATTTTTTTTTAATACTGACTGCTCTAACTCAGGCTGCTGCTAACGATTTGCGTACCCTTGTGGTAGCAATCACGCCAGGATTAACATCGTTGAACTCATACGCTATTAAATACCTTATTATTCTGCCCAGGTATTAGATAATCCTCCAGACAACCATCAAATCAGAGGAATATTAAAATAACCTTGCCTTGCTCTTCTAAATATTATCCTTATTTCTGTAATTTTTTTATGACTGCAGATTCATATGTAGATTTTTGCACATTCCTTCCATATCTCATATTATCGCTTTTTAGTTCACTCGACATGAATTTCGAAAGAAACGAACACGTTGACATTATTTTTATTATGGGATCGAGCGAACAAAATAAGTTCATTTAGTGAAAAAATATTTTTCCTGCTTTTGTTCTATTCTTATAAACTATTTCGTGTAGAAACTGTCTCAATAAAAATTTCAAGTCGATTAAACAAAAATTGAAGGAAATATTTGTATTTGATTAATATAATGCTTTGGCCGGCAGAGCACACCAGAGTGACGTCAACAGCTCCTATTAGTTAAGTTTGCCTGCAACAAATACACAGGATTAGTATATGATCGACACATTTAAGGTGACTATGATATATTGAAGTAGTTTAATTACTAATAACTACCGCATTCTGTGTGATATTAGTTATTTAAAAGTGGATTATTCTAATTAGCTGGAACTCAAAGGTTCATCTAAAAGGGTGTTTCAATAAGAGCGCAATTTTTCAAGGTTCAATAAAATATGGTTTTCTGTACCAAAGTACTGAAATATTTATTGAGTTGTAATGTAGACATTTGGGAGTTATGTATGGAATAACACATCTGATAAATGGCTGCCATGGCTTTGCTGGTACATGCGTACTCTTTTGGTGAAATTTTGAATAACGGTGTTGCATACGTGTGGCGGTATTTCGTTGATATAGCGTCTAATTTGGGCCTTTAATGCTTCGGTGGACGCAGAAACTTGTGACTTCAGATAATCCCAGAGCCAAAAGTCTAAAGGTGTTAAATCGCAAGAGCGTGGCGGTCAATTCTGGTCACCAAACCGAGAGATGACATGACCAGGGGAAGACTCGTGCAAGACCGTCAATGTTTCACGGGCAGTATGGCAAGTGGCAACATCCTGCTGAAATCACATGTCGTCGAGAGCAATATCTTCCAATTGAGGCACAAAAAACTGGGTTATCATAGCACGATAACGTTCGCCATTCACCGATACTGCTTTACTTGCCTCGTCTTCGAAGCCAAACGGCCCAATGATTCCTCCAGACTACAATGCACGTCAAACAGTGACACGTTTTGGATGCATTGCTTTCTCATGAATCATTCGTGGATTTTCTGAGCCCCAAATGTGGCAGTTTTGCCTATTAACGAAGCCATCGAGGTGAAAGTGGGCCTCGTCACTGAAAATGATTTTGTCCGCAAAATCTGCATTCACTTCTTGTTGTTCAAGGATCCAATTAGTGAACGTTCTTCGCTAAGCATGGTCTGTTGGCAGAAGTTGTTGTGTCAATTGGACATTGTGGGCATGGAGATGCAAATCTTTAATGAGAATACGCTGAAAAGTGGTTGTTGTAACGTCCAATTCTTGTCCACAATGACGAATCGACGTCACAATGTCTACGAGCTCGTGTCGTGTGTTTCACGTTACTAACCGAACCAGTACTTTAAAATTTTTTCGATTTTTCTATTCACAATAGGTGAATGAGGAACATTATTTCAACCGAAAATTAGACGCACTTTACGAATCGTGGCAATCAAACTTTCACCATTTTGATAATAATATTTAACAATCAAAACGAGTTGTTCTATCGTGTAGTGTTCCATGTTTACTAACTCCCATCTGTCTCCTATCGACCTGGCATATCAATCTTGTGACATTGTAACAGCCAAACTGGCACGCAATTCAAATTCACTCTTATTAAAATACCTTTTAATACAATTTGCCAATGTCTGTTTAAAAATTCTGTTCCAAAAATAACACAATGCAACCGTTTTCAGTTTTTCCTGACAATCAAAGTTATGTACAAGAATATTTAGTTGTTTTGCTGCCTAAAAAATTGACTCTACGCATAGTTTTTGGCCACAACTAGAATGAAAATTTTCATTGTAGTCAATGATGTTTTATCCGTTCTGTTCTTGACTATATTTATTTGTTCATGTTTATGTTTAAGTTTTTAGAAATTATATACGTTTGCAAGGAAAACCTAATTTATATAGTCCTGATGATGTGTTAAAATACATGAAACGTCGACTGATTAATACTTGGTTTTCTCTTTATGCCGACCGTACTCAACTAATTTAAAAATAAATATTTTATCTGGCGTTGTCATAGTAGTATTTTTGCACTCGGGAATTACACAATATTTATAGTTTTGAATTTTGAAAACAAACAGCAACTGTTTGCAGTTTTTCAGATGCCATTTCATGCAATTCCTCAGGCAGATTTGGATAGCCTGATCCTAAGTATACGGAGACGATGCAGAATACAGAGCAGTCATTGAGTAAGCCATACCATCTAAATTCATTTTACAGGGTGCTCCAAGAATGTGCGGCACAAATAGTAAAAAGCTGCTATGAAGATGGCGCCGATAATGATTCGCTTCCGAGATACAAGATGATAAAGGGCTATCACAAAATAAATATATTTCTATCTAACAAAACAGCTTTTTGAATTACCACGATATTTGGCATAATTTATTAAAGAGAAGGATTTAATGATTTGGCATACATTTTGTTGAGTTTCTTGCAAACGATTCTTTTTACTACAAGAGAAGTTTTTATTAATTTTCATTTTTTTCAGTTTTATAAAAATTCCACATATAAATTTTTCTGAGATTTTTTACCAATAAAAACACCCCAGGCAACAAAGTCTTATCGGATAAATCATCATAAGAACTTTTTCTCTTATTTTGACGTCAGGATTATACTCTTGAATTTTAGAAAAATCATGTTAATGTCTCACTTTGCCTAAATTTATTTAAAACGGCGCGTGACGTCTTTTTTAAAACGGTTGTAAATAAACGGAATTTAGATACCCACTGTTTAATTTTTAAATCTAAATATAAGTCCCTACCTCTTCAGTCTTTAAGATGCTTTAAAACATCTCTAGACTTTATTCATGTGTGTATAACAGACTCATATAAAGATTCTAGAGATCCGTATTGCATTGAAATATTTGAAGGAAGATAGAGGATACGCAACGTTGTACCAGATAAACTAATGTAACACTGAGGCTACAACGAAGTCTTGTGGCGCCAGACACCATACATGCACATGTTCACTATGTACTTGTCTATGACACTCTTTCCATATATGTTGTTGTTGCATCTAATGAAAAAATCAAGCATACAAAGCGGCAAATTGACTCTCACCATGTTTTCTGTGTGGAGAGCGATTCGAAGTGGAAGATTTGTCATATAGAGCATATGGGATACCATTGTTAAAAAAATATGTATTTGTAAACACAAAAAAAAGGTTGTAATTAAATAAAGCGTTAAAAGTGAAAACTATACGTATATAAATACATATGGTAACAATGTCTAAGAGAAAAATCCTGTGAAGAAAAAAAAATTAAACTCTAACCGCTGTTGACTAAAATATCTTCGCCTGGAGCTTTGTATTAGATACAATTTGGTTTATTTTGACTAGGTAATATAAAATGTTCTAAATAAATTTAAACTAGCAAATTTACCACTTGTATATTTATATACACAAGGAAAAGATTTTTTGCTTCCGATTGTGAATCCTCCTGCTCAATTTTTCAAAAATTTGTGAGCGGCGGATATATTTTACAAAAAGAGTAATATGGATTAAAATAAAGATATAATAACGTTAAAAATATGTTTGCTAATTATTATTTTCTAAAACAATAAAAGAAGGTTTAGTGCCATATCCCCAAAAAAAGAAACAATTATGCAGCTACGGACACGTGTTTCGGAGTTATTGCTCCTCATCAGCATACCGTAGCTAAGGAATTGGATCTACGATGGGATAGATCAGGAACAAGAACTAAAATAAGGCTGGAAAGTAGAGTACACAGTACTCAATTAGTGCCTTCATGTTCCCATGTGCCAGATATGGGGCCTCGATGAGCACAGTCAACACACAGAGCTCTATGTGTACTGCTCATTTCCAACTGGCACATACAAACAAAACAAGATAGATTTATTGGGGTTCAAAATAAAAGAAAGAAGGTTTAGTGCCATATCCCCAAAAAAGAAACAATTATGCAGCTACGGACACGTGTTTCGGAGTTATTGCCCCTCATCAGCGTAGCGTAGCTAAGGAATTGGATCTACGATGGGATAGATCAGGAACAAATGAAATTATGAGTTTAGTGAGAAAATTGTCAAAAATTGTTTACCATAATTTTTATAACACTTTGGAGATGTTTTTTTAATCTCTACCAATAGTCCCCTGGCTGTAGAATCTTTTATTAGAGATATGTAAATGTAACAAACTGTCACTATTTTTCTACTAATATTACACTGGTCTGCAACGAAATCCTCCTTTAAAAAATTATGCTATAAGTATGAAGATTTTTAATGCTCTGAATCTATTCCCGTTGGCCGATTTTTTTCTATCACGTCTAGATTTTTTTATATGAATTTTTTTTTAAATTTCATAAATTTTGTTTTTTTTTAATTTTTTTTTGTCAACATCAAGAACAGTATACATACATACAAAATAAGTTTTAGCGAGTTGTAAGAGAAAGAAAGTAAAGTCACAGCGAATACTGCGCATGCGCATATCTACTACCATAAAAATCACTGTCAATGCTTTCTTTATTTCTCTTACAACTCGCTAAAACTTATTTTTGTATGTATGTATACTGTTCTTGATGTTGACAAAAAAAAAATTAAAAAAAAAAAAAAATTTATGAAATTTAAAAAAAATTCATATAAAAAATCTAGACGTGATAGAAAAAATCGGCCAACGGGAATAGATTCAGAGCATTAAAATCTTCATACTTATAGCATAATTTTTTAAAGGAGGATTTCGTTGCAGACCAGTTATTATTAGTAGAGATAAAAAAAATCTATATTCATATAGTGTGAGTTGTGAAAAATATTTTTTTCAAAATTTTCCTTCTAAAATTGGTATTGTGATTTCAGTCATATATATCTTAGTTTTTTTTTCATATCTTCATTACTAACATGAGTTTACACTTCAGGTGAAATTATGTCTCAGCCTCTTATAAGCAGATTGTTTATTTTTGAATAACAGAGTCTTCTACGTAACTTGCTAATTTTTTTGATAATAAAAAAAAATTCTTATAGCATTTTCCACGTACATGTTAAATACGTCAATAGATCATACCGATATCTAAAAATATACAGTGAGTATAAAAAAATGTGTTCTTCTTTAATGAAACACCTTATCAATTTTTAGATGTTTGGATTTTTATGTATTTTTTATTTAAAAAATGCAAAATACTTGTATTTTCGTGTAATATTAAGGAAGTCATTAAATTCCGAATTCCAACGGAGATTTAGTGCCGCTTGGTTTAAATCACTCTCAGGAGTTCGTGATGAAATATCTGAAATAAAAATTGTTTTGACATTTTTAGTAGCTCATATCGTTAATTGTTGACATGTTTTTTTGTATTCTTCTGAAAATGCATTATTCCTGGGAAAACAGAATGATGTGATTGATATATATGATGATTATATTGGAAATAATACAAACACAGTAGCGGTTTTAAGAGAATATAGGAGAAAATATTCACAAAGAATTCAACTATCAAAATTTGTATTTTTGAGGAAAGAAACGGTGTTTAAAGCCACGAAAAGTTAAGAAATACTAAATGAAGAAAGGAGAAACCTGTTTTAAATGGCGAATTTGAGCTAAATGCATTATCATATTTTGAAGAAAATCCACAACAATCAATTAGAAATTGTTTCAGAATAGTTGAAAGTATAAATTCTATTCTAAAGGAACACAAATATAGACCATGCTCAAAATTGCCTGTTTAAAAATTACTCCTCCCGATTTCAATTGGTGTTTGTTATTTTGTGAAAATAACATTTCAGTATATAGAAAGTATGATAATAATAATAATAAATAGTCTTTATTGAATAAGTAAGAAACAAATACACATTAAATTCTTAACCAATCCAAATTTTATGAACAAGCGAATCATCATATTTAACCTTCGGGTGTTTTAACAAAAAAAAATACATCACTGGACGTCATCACTGTCATAAAGAAATACATCAAGGTCGACAGTCTGTCTAGGTTTGGTGTGGCATATTTAACAATAAAATAATAGTTCATATATTCTTTAATGGCAATCTTAATTGAGCAAGATATTTAATGTTCCTACAAGAAAATATTGGAAAAGTTTTAGATATTCCATTAACTTAGGTAGGAAATATTATTCGTCAGCAAGATGGTGCAATTCAGGTCCAGCAGTATTTGAATAACTACAGGGAATGAATTGGTAGACAGGGTTCAGTTCTATGGCCTGCCACAAGCCCTGATTTTACTCTACTTTAGACACTTTTCTGTGGGGGCATTTGAAAACAAAGTTTATCAAGAAACTCGTTTGAAAATTGATATTATTCATGAAAAAAATACACGAGGAAATAAATTTCTTAAACAATAATATTTACATTTTAAATTGTGTAAAATACAACTTTCTCAAAAAGATGTAACTTGTGCATGGCACAAAACGGTGGTAATATGAAACCTCTCTTATAATGTAACATTTTCATTTCAATAAATTTTATACTGGTCTTCTTCCAACAGTGGCGTGTCTTGAGTTTTATAAACGGGAAAGCTGTTGCAAAATGAATACCTTCCTAATTAAAAATTTAGCGGGATTTTCCGGCTTCGTTTTGCAAATTCATCAATGATGACAAAATAATACTTTTGGTCTAGAGACATTTGTTGAATTAGTTCCTTTTTCTATGGATAACGGTGCTAAATTAGTCAATCTTTCTTGACTGGTTGAATTTCTAATGATGAATTTGTGGCGGGAATAGTAAGAGTTAATTCACAAATTTAAGATTTTCAAGGCGAGCTTGATTTAATCCACAATCGTTAAGGGATTTCCATAAATCACACACTATTTTTATTTGTACCTTCCCATGTGTTGTATATTACTGAAAGTTCGGATCGCAATGTAAGAAAATCAAAATATTGTAAATATTTTTTTTTTTAAAGATTCAAAAGCAACTTTTGGAATTGTAGTGGTATGACCATTAAAATTTGTTAACTCTAAAACTTATTAGTTGTTAAAATCTTTGAATCTGGTATCCGTGTGTGTAGAAATATTGTCAATTATTTCTGAAATTAATCTCCGATAACACATTTTCTTGTTCTCCTACAATATCAGGACGTTTTTTTTTTTTTTTTGGTGGTTGAGTTTCTATTTTCAATTACTCAAGTTTACTCCATACGCGATCAAATTTTTCTTTTTTGGATAAAGCATTTGACTTGAATCCCTGGATCTTTTTTATGTAGAAATATACCACTCGATTTCTCTTGTAAAACTGCAAACACGTTATCGCAAAACGGAAATATTTCAGAGAGAAAGAGAAGTAAAAGATTAAAGTTAGTGTCTGTTTTTAACATATCTAAATAATCTCAAGAGCAAAGTACTGTTTCGTGATCCCATTCCTCCTGATGATCTAATGTTTCTTCAAAAAATTAATAAGTAGCTCGCCATAATCAAACACAGTTTGCATCAATCTAGCAATATAATTCCATTAAGTTGGAGCTACTTTGGGCATTATTTTATGAACTTCGGAATCTAAATGCGATGCTGCTTAAAGTAGGAGAAACACCTTGCATTCATTGATACTACTAACAGATTGTTGTAACACTAAATTTATTCGATTCTCCATACAGTGTATATAAAATGCATTTGGGTAGGTTTATCTTACGTAAGCATGTAGTCCTCCTAATTCACTTACCATTCCTGCCGCTCCGTCGTAAGTTTGCGCGACTACTTTTGACGTACATTTAAGTTCACCAATTATGGATTGCACAATGTCATAAAAAACATTTGCTGTTCTTTGCGTAGAAACGTCTAAAAATCCTAAAAAAGCGTTCTTTAGTATCACCGTTTTTTGTAACATAATGTACAACACATTTTTTCATAATTTTCCGCTCGATTATTCGTTTGAAAATGTCTACATATAATTTAGCTTGTTGGTTAACTTTGCCCTACCTTTTAAAATATTTTTTTTTACCCTTAAAATTGTAAGTTGAAAATCCTCTTATCACTAAATTGCACACAGCACATTCACATACAAGTTTCCGTCGCTTCAGAACTATTTTGCGAAGTTGAGGAACTCGGTGTCTCCACTACAGCTTACATACGCACTATTTTTAAGTTGGGTTTTAACGTTCTTGCGATTAAAATTGAATAGAATAGAATTTTAAACAATAAATAATTTCAATATCCAAAGTCAATATAAACACTAATAATGTGAAGCAATAACCAAAAATCACTTTAAAGTAAATAAACTAATCGTCTCGATTGTATATCTAAATACACGCTTGCGTTTACTCACAATACATTACACATTTACCGTATTTAAGTACGCTGTGAGAAAACAGCTTACACTCGAACAACTCACTTCGGAACAATTCGAATGGTTTCGGCGTCGTAAAATTGAAAAGCTGATACATTGCATATTTATAACAACACATTTTAAAACATTTGTTTTGACATATCGAGTTCATAAGCGCCATCGAAAAAGAGATTGGGAGTAATAAGAAAATAAATAATATATTTTATTATTTTATTATTCTTTCATGGAGAATAATGATTGTTGTAAAAATGAATTAAATATAAGTTAGTGTTGTATTGACTCTATTATTGCAAATGAATTTTTGTTAATAACTTTCTTAACATTACACGAATTACACAAATATTGTATATTTTTGATATCAGAAAAGTAAACATACCCAAATATGTAAAAATATATGGGGTGTAATTTGAAAATAGTGATAAATACTAAAAATAATACCTAAACAAACTAAAGAGTGTAATCCTCTCACTTTACTTATATAATTTCAGATTAAATGAAGCTGCACACACTTCTTGGTGATTGATAAATTTTTATCACACAAAAGGAAATGGTAAGGCACAAAAATACAAATCACCATGATGTGTGTGTGGCAACTTCATTTATTCTTCAGTTAAATAAAATGAGAGGATTACGACTTTATACTTAGGTAATATTTTTTAGTATTAATTACTATTTGTAAATTAATTTTACCCTCTTTGTTGAAATACTTTGATATTTTAGTTTTTGTTATACCTTTATTAGTATAATATATATATATATATATATATATATATATATATATATATATATATATATATATATATATAAAAAAAAAAAAAAAAAAAAAAAAAAAAAAAAAAAAAAAAAAAAAAAAAAAAAAAAAAAAACAAACAAGTAAGCGTTTATTTACATCATAAAATATAAAGAAATTACATCTGGTAAAAATCAATAAGATCACCGTGACACGTGTTTCTGACTAATTGGTCTTCATCAGCACGGTGTAGCTGAGTTAAAATGATGGATAAAACTCGTAAAAGACACAAAAGGAAAACCACTGACAGGAAGCCAGTCGCACCTTTGTGGCTTCCATTTGGATGACTCCGGTATGGGAGCATCGTCCAAGCATCGCACACGCGGGCAACTATAGCAACCTGCATGGGATTCGGACCCAGGAAAATGAATAGGTACAGAGCAAGAGTTTAAACGCGGGTTTATTTACATTACAGTAAAAAATAAATGAAATTAACGGGTACCGCCCGCAAAAAAAAAAAATTGCACGGTGAATAATGCAAAAATTGCAAATGGCAGAAAGATGCAAACCGTTTTTTCTTTTTTGCGGGCGGTACCCGTTAATTTAATTTATTTTTTACTGTAATGTAAATAAACCCGCGTTTAAACTCTTGCTCGGTACCTATTCATTTTCCTGGGTCCGGGAATCCCCATGCAGGTTGCTATAGTTGCCCGCGTGTTGCGATGCTTGGACGATGCTCCATACCGGAGTCATCCAAGTGGAAGCCACAAAGGTGCGACTGGCTTCCTGTCAGTGGTTTTCCTTTTTGTGTCTTTTACGAGTTTTTATCCATCATTTTAACTCAGCTACACCGTGTTGATGAAGACCAATTAGTCGGAAACATCATGTCCACGGTTTTGCATCTTTCGCCATTTGCAATTTTTGCATTATCCACCGT
Source organism: Rhamnusium bicolor (assembly GCA_029963845.1). Lineage (NCBI taxonomy): Eukaryota > Metazoa > Arthropoda > Insecta > Coleoptera > Cerambycidae > Rhamnusium > Rhamnusium bicolor. The sequence continues at coordinate 203,063 of JANEYF010002428.1, read as the reverse complement.
GCAATTTTTTCTTTTTTGCGGGCGGTACCCGTTAATTTCATTTATTTTTTATATATATATATATATATATATATATATATATATATATATATATATATATATATATATATATATATATATATATATATATATATATATATATATATATATATATATATAGAATAAAATTTCTGTTTTAATGTACGGGCTTAGCAGTCTCAGGCAGAAATAAAAGAGGACTCTTTTTACTGTTCGAGCTTTCGAGGCTTTATTGTCTCTTCTTCAGGAACTCTACAATTATTATAAAATAATTACAGTCTGTAGTTGAAAAGGTAATGTAAATACTTACGATAAGTGAGGTTATAAATAAAATTAACAACATGTGGAACAAAAGGTGGGTGAAAACCCAACAATACTCTTGCGTAAATGTAAAAGTACACTAACAATAGTTAAAAAGTTAAAAACATTTACACTTCAAGTGATTATTATACGGATAAAATTGGATGAACCCACATTTGGGTAGCATCGACTAGGAAATCAATCACGGATAAACAACTATAACAGAACTATGTCATCTGAAGGATGTATAGTTTTGAAGGTCTACCAACCTGGCTGGTTGTTCAGTGGTCACAACTAAACTCACATGCTATACTGAGTGTTATTCTTTTCCTGGGTGTGCGTAAAGTTTTTCTCCGACATAATAGATAGGTATAAATAATGCTAAGGCCTTCGATGTCTGTTTTTTGATTAAGTGTGTCTTCTTCTTGGAAAATGTGTGTCATTTCCAGGGAAGGTTCTTTTTTGCAAATTGTTTTCCCTATCTATTATGCTAACATTATCATAGTCCATGTCATGTTTGCACTCCATGCAATGTTTAGACAAAGTACAAGATGGTTTTCGATTGTTTACATCACTCTTATGTGACGTAATTCTGTCTTTAAGGCGTCTGCCTGTCTGTCCGATGTACTTTTTTGTCACAACCACCGCATGGAATGCAATACACGACACCGAATTAACCAAAATGTTGTCCTTATCTTTTGTTTTGGAGAAAATACTGTTAATGGTCAGTCTGTGTTTAAAGGCAAGTTTAATATGTTCATATTTACCAAAGAATATATTGAACTTTGTCGTTAAATTGTTAACAAAGGGTAACGAGTAGTACTTGACTGGTACTCTGTCACCCAATGCAATATTGTCATTGTTATTGACAGTCTGTGTGGTCGGTCTGTGGAAAAGTAAACTATTGACTAATTTGGGTGGGTAACCACTGTTTTTAAAAGACCAAAAGCTTCTTTAAGTTAAGTTTCCGTAAGGAGGCATGGCTAGTTTTGATGACCCTGTCTTTCATTGCAAGTACTAGATTTATTTTTTGTCGTTGTGGGTGGTAAGATTCATAATGTAAAAATCTACCAGATGCGCGTTTGGTGTACCTATGTGGTGATGAGGGTGTTGTCTGCCCTTCTAATGAGTTTGGTGTCTAAGAATGGAACACTCTGTAGAGAATCTTCTTCCTCTATGGTGAATTGCATACGAGGGTCGTAAGTGTTAAACACTTGTAACAACTCATCCTTGCCTCCCCCGGAATGCTCAAAATAAGATCGTCAACATACTTTTTGATGAACGGGACTTGAAATGTGAGTTTACTTAAACAACAATCCAACAGATCGTCCATCACATATTGTGCTAAAATGGGTGAGACTGGGCTCCCCATTGGCATACCTAGTATTTGTTTATAGTAAACATTGGAATAACTGAACACAGTGGTGTCAAACACAAATTCTACCAGTTTTAGTAACCACGTCCTTGTATTTTACAACACTGTGAAATGTCTTCCCAATGTTTTTTCTATACTTTTTTTGCTAAATCTAACGAGATGTTGTTGGACAGGGCCTTTACGTCTAGGCTGACCACAACGTAATTATCGGCTAGTTGAAATTCATTGATAAATTCACAAAAACGGAATGAGTCCTCAACGAAATAGTTATTTTCTTTCTTATATGATATCGTCAGTAAGTCAGTGATCATTTGAGCTATGCCTCTGTTGGGGCTGTTCACCCCTGAGATTATAGGACGAAGTTGTAAAACCGGCTTATGAATTTTAGGAAGACCATAGAACTTATTGACGACACCATTATAAAACCTATATGATTTGCCTTCCTGGCCAGTAAGCATTTTTCTTTTTTTCCAGTTCAGACACGATTTTGTTAGCTTTTTGTTGTATAGTAGACGAAGGGTCCCTGTTAAGAACCTGATAATACTCCGGGTCGTTAAGTATACTCATCGCCAACGTGTCGTACTATTGTTGACTAATAATAGTGGTAACGTTCATTTTATCTGATGGTATAATTTTAAGATTTGGATTATCTTTCAGGAACTTCCTACACCTCGTATACGTGTTGCGAAGTTGACCATTGCTGGTAGAGGGTTGATGGTAGTAGTTAGTGATCATGTTAGTAGTTTGTGTCAAAACTAAGTTTCTGTCAGATTCAGGAATCTTGCTAGTAACACAGTCAACATCAGCTAACAAGTGTGAAATTCTTATGTCTTTAACGTTAGGCTCGATGCTGAATTTGGGGCCTAATGATATTTATTGGAGCATCCTATATATATATATATATATATATATATATATATATATATATATATATATATATATATATATATATATATATATATATATATATATATATACATATATATATATATATATATATATATATATATATATATATATATATATATATATATATATATATATATATATATATATATATATAATATATATATATATATATATATATAGGATGCTCCAATAAAAAACATTTTTTGTACTCACTGTATATTTTTAGATATCGATATGATTTGATGACATTTTAAAAATAAGTGAAAAATGCTATGAGAAAATTAAAAAATTTTTTTATTGTGTTAAAAATTAGGAAAATATAGGGGGGAAGCATGTTATATTGAACACCCTGTACAATAAGAAGCAAATAAAATATATTGCACACTATCAGTATACAGGGTGTTCTGCGTAAAATTCCAGATTAATTTCTCAGAAATTAACACATTTTAAAACAGGCTTTACATAACTTTGGTGACTATTATTTTATGTATGAATGCCAAGATTGTCCTCAATGCTGTGTCCGTCGCGACGCTATTAAAAATTCTTCTTGTCAGAAGGGAAATTTATTTAGTATATTAAATTCTGAGAAATTTGATATAATATAATTAATGTGTTATTTTAATGATTTCCTAAATATACATACATGTATATAAAAATAACCAGGTTATTTTAAATAGACCAATAACTTTGATTCAGATAATCAAAATTGTATTGTTTAAACGAAAAGTATCACAATTTATTTAGTGCATACAATTCTAATAAGTTGATAATATTACACTTATGACAACGAAATGGTGCAATTAAGTAAGCAAGTGGTAAGTAAAATCGCTTTGGCATTGTTTGAATGTATTTGCAAAATTTAAATGAAAAGAAAATAAATTTTAGAATAATAAATGACATTTATTTAAAGAAACATACACAAATTATTATAAGCAAAAACATACAAATTTAAACACAAACTTTTCCAAAAAAATATTTCCTTTTCTTTTGATTATTGTTTTTTTGAACTTTGTAGTATATACTGATTTTGCGATATACTGGCATAGATTTTGTTATGTAAATCAGCTATTTCTTCAATCCCAATTTCGTAGATTATATTTTTGGGGTAACACCATATGAAAAATTCAAGTGGGATTACGTTAAGTAAACATGGGGTCCCTAATAGTCCAATTGTGCTAATTCATTTCCTAGGCAAATTTGAATTTAAGAAAGTCATCAAGTTCTTCGTATAAATAAGATATAGTAATATATTTCATACAATATGTTCAGAAATAGGTATCCTTCAGAAAAGGAGCAAATTTCACCGTTCCGTAAACCAACATATTTCTAAAATGCGGTTATATGCTGTTGACGATTACCTTTCCCAAGCAACATTTTACCAACTACCGACTACTTTTTCACTAATTCTGACGTCAGAATTATTACAAATAGTAGTCGAGTAATAACTTAAATTTTATAGTTGTAATACGATGTCGAACCAAATATTGCGTCGACCTCGCAAACCTACTGCTTAAGTCTGGACGATTTACCAACGTTGATTTGCCGTTAGAAAACGACTTAATAAGGTTTGATATGTTTTCAAGTCATTATCCAACGTTGATGAGACGTTGACAACTGACTAAAATAGGTATGGTTATATTTTGAATAACTTACCAACATTGGTAGACGTTGACAGCTGACTAAAATAGGTATGGTTAAATTTTGAGTAACCTACTAACGTTGTGTAGACGTTGGTGACTAACTGAATAGGTCCAGTTTGTTATCGGAACACTTGCCGACGTTGGTTAGTGGCTTAATAGGTTTGATCCTTTTTAGTTATTAACCAACGTTGGTTAGACGTTAATGACTAACTTTAGTAGCTCCGATTAATTTTTTCAGTTACCAACGTTATACTTCGGTATAACGTTGGTAACCGACTTTATAGATAGCTACATTCATCCCAAGTAACATTTTACCGACTACCGACTACTTTTTTACTAATTATAAGGTCAGAAATATTACAAATAATAGTCAAGTAGCGTCTTAAATTTTATAGTTATGATACAACGTCGGAGCAACGTAGCTTGAACCTCGCAAACCTACTATTTACATTTAGCACATTTACCAACGTTAGTTTGATGTCAGAAATCTACTTAATACGTTGAGTGTGTTTTTAGATTATTATCCAACGTGATTAAGTAGATTTAGGTATTTTTGGGTAACATTCCAACGGTGGTTAGACGTTGCTGACTAACGTAGTCGTCTAGCAACATCGGAGGCTTTTGGGCCTTGGTATAACATAACCTCAAAATTAATGTCGATAATTCAGGTATTGGTAGATATTTAGTAAAGATTCATACACCAACTGCAACAGATGGTCGATATTATCGCGATTATTTGGAATGAACGTTAGTGTTAGTGCAGATTTCTGCACCAAAGCCTACTAAAGGTTGGTGCAGGTAAAATGATTTAACCGTGACGTCGCTGTTAGTAAAAATAGTTACACTTATTCCCGTCTTCGCCATATTTTCTGGTTCCACAGAAGGAAATAATAGGCGGCCATGTTGTTTATGTGTACAATTATTTTAAATACACAAAATTTGCCTCTTTTTTCAAATAAAGTAAGCAAAAGAGTTTTATTTACTCGTAAAATTAATTAAACAATATTTCAATTGCGCTTTTTTTTTGGAAAGGGAAAATATTTTTTGAAAGTAAAAAAATAAATATAGTACTTTCGTTCTTAAAATAAACATTATTTTTATGGGTTCACTATATTTTTCGACCTACTTTATATATATCTATCAATAATATTTCTTTCCTTTCAGTTTTTACCCCACCAGATAAAATTTTATTCGAAGTATTTTGTATATAATACATACTCCATGACACAAAATTGCTTAGTTTCACTACCTACATCCGACTTTTGTAGGTCAGATTAAGGGCAAATTTTAAATAAGGTTGGTAATAGCCTGACAACCAACTTAAGCCGACGTAAAATTTGGTGAACATTTGGTCGGTAATCACAACGACTAAAGTCGGTCCTCTACGTCGAATCGATCCATATTTTATTGACCAGATTAGTGCAAATATGGGTCAGCCCGACGTTTTGTGTACGTCGCACACCGACTTTTAGTTGCGAACAGCAACGACGGTTCGTCGTCAGAATGTTGCTTGGGTTAAGAAACAGATTGATTAAATTTTGATTTATTTCAGCCACATTCTTAAAATTTGGTACACAATCATCCCTATCGAGTTGTTCCATGTTATACAAATCGGGTCAATCCACTAGATACATGACTAGCGGTATGCTCAGTTTACAGTTGCCCATCTGAATACGAAATCCGAATGAAAGTTAACGATTTCGTCCGTCAGGGCGCTTGCTGGGAGTGTATACGAGACAAATGGTAATGGTAATGGTAATGGTGGGGGAGGCTGACACCTGGCAAGTAGGCCAGACGGGCCCTTTTACCAACCCCCAGCTGTCCCCTCAGCCATGTGTTTCTCTTGCTCCCTCATCGAATCTTTCCGACCTTCTGATGAAAGTCAGGATGTCACTCATTGCGAGAGAGCTCATCTCCTCCCTTAGAAGCGCCTCAGAACCGAAGATACTGTGTCTCAGGCGCCCAAACGCTTCACACTGTCCCACGAAGTGGTAAGATGTCTCTTCATCACTCCTGCATCTTGGACATGTAGGGTCTTCCTCAATGCCTATCAATGATAGATGCCTCCTAAGTCTGCAGTGGCCTGTCAGAACACCGATTAAGAGATTCAGAGTTTTCCGACTCCGTTCCAGCAACCAGGCCGTATACGAGACAAAGTAGAATCAGTAATCAATCAGTAATCAGTATCGCTAAAGCCACGGTGGAGAGTACTGCTTGTTTATTTAAAGAAATCTTACAGTATTAACGTATTTACTAATTTATATTAATGTTCCACAATTTTAGTGTTTCTACTGAGACGCCACAGATAAAAAAAACACTAAAATTATGTAAGATATCAGAACAGCACACAATCAAATATTGATTTTTTTGCGAAACAAAAAGTAATTCTAAAAAACGTAAATTAATATTCTAGTAGTAAAAAAAATAATACCAACTCTAAAAGAATAAATAACACGTAAATAGGTAAATAAATAATTCAAATAAGATATTTAAAAGACCCCTTTCTTGAGAAAGACAATATCCTAACCTACTGTTAAATCCCTTTCTGATATTCGCGCTGGCAACAGACGGGCGACTGTAAATTACGCATATCGCTTGTCCTGTATCTAGTGTTTGGCTCGATCTGTATAACTATATCGTAATCGGTTTCATGGAAACCATATACAGTGTGTCCGTAAAGTATTGAATAAATTCATTATTTCTTAAACCAAAAATATTTAGAAAATATCCTCGGACTCGTCGATATTTAATTTTAATTGCGCACCTTATCCTTAATTTCTTGGTTATAACATCATTACTGTTTTTGTTGTGACGTCATCGATATTTTTTTAAATGGAACACTCTGTATCTGATGGTTTCCCAATTTTTGGATTCTCAATCAACAGCTGATTCTAAAAATGTATCATACTTAGGATCTAAAATTGATAAGTTGAAAGATATGGTCATTTTGATATAAGAATTTACTAATTTTCCATGTTTTGTTTTAACAAATAATAGTCACTAGAACTAACGGTTAGTTAATAACAAAAAACAATTTATAGCACATGTTCGAACTGTACTCCTTGTTGTAGATGATTAAAGTATTGCTGAACGTTGTTTATAGTTACCTGAGAAATGTTGTTTCTGTTCTAATTTTCTCTTTTAATTCTACAAAGTTTTCCGGTTTGGTTTTATAAACTAAGTTTTTTAAATGGCCCCAAAGAAAATAATCTAATATATTGAGGTCCAGTGACCTTGGTGGCCATTCGATGAGTCCATGTCTACCAATCCACCTGTTCACTAAATATTTGGTCAAGATACCTTCGAACGTCTGATGCATAATGGGGAGGCGCACCATCCTGTTTTCCTGCTTTCGTCAACATTCCTAAGTTTAATTCTACTGTGGAACAAGTTTAATAACGCTGGGATGAGATGGCTCATTAAAAATTGGAGATATGTCGGACCGTTTACAGTTCCATCGAAAATATAGGGTCCAATGATTCTATTTCTTACAATTTCCGTCCACACATTTACCTTTTGTGGATACTGTGTGTGCTGTTCCCGCATTCATCGAGGATTTTCTCTTGCTTGGTATCAACAATTCTGACGATTCATTTCATCATTTAATTTAAAAAAGTAAGTTCTTCGGAGAAGATCATATTTTTTATCAGAAGAGAATGTTTATCATTGTTTCACAAAACTGTATCCTCCGAGCTGAATCATCATCACTTAGTTCTTGTGTTCTCGTGTTAAGCTGAATCTTAAACGGATGCCATTTTTCTAATTTTAGGACTGTACGTACTGACGTTTTAGTAACATCATATTCGGGACTAACCTGGCGAATACTGGTATGTGGATTTTCTTCAACAGCCAGTAAAATATTTAATTTTGTATCATTGTCAACACCTTGGCGACCTGTTTTGGGTAAATCTTCCACCGTACCAGTCTTACCAAATTTTTCTTTTTTTTAATTTTATTCACTGTCGATTGAGTTATGGGTCGTTCTGGATATTTAGTATTGAATAAATTACATACTTCTTGTTGGTTTCGCATTCTATCACCATACCTAATCATCGTAAGCATTTTATTCTCTGTTTTACAGATACACTCATGTTATAAATTAAAATAAACAATTATTGGGAAATCACTACTGGGGTAAAGTATTATTACGTGATTCACGATAATGATAAAACAAAGATACAAACAAAACTAGCCTACTTCAAAAATTAATAAAAAACGTGTATATTTTACTTTTTCACTTTTTTTTTAAATGACCGTATCTTCCAACTTATCACTTTTGAGCCCTAAGAGTGAAAAATGTAAAAAAAAAATAGAGGATAAGGTGCGCAATTGAAATCGACGCGTCGGGTTTTTTCTAAATTATTTTTGGTTTAAAAAGTAATGAATTTAATCCATACTTTACGCACACAGGGCCATATACATTGTTGTTTCTTTAATTACTAATAAATTGTTTTTGATTTGATTTGATTTGGTTCTATACCAACGTGAAATAAATGCTAGTTTTACACTAATATTTTTAACTTACTGTTTTCCAAAATATCTAATTTTTGAGAGTAAAACGAAATATTGATCACATAACATAAATAACTATTTTAAATAATGAATTTTCATATAGCAATTATTAAGGCGTGTGATGACTTTTACATAAAATTCAGGAGAGGCAGGAGAGGGTAGTACGAAATTATAAAAATTCTTATCTCTTTTAGTGGTTTATTGCTGATTCAACTGGAGGTACCTCACTGTCGATATTGCTACGGTTGCATTATTCGGACAGCGCTGGATTTACTGAGGGAAACGCCGCTCTCACTGACACTAAATTTGCTAACATGTCTTACGCCCAGCTCAAACCCCTGGACCTGGCAACATAAATTTCGAGGAGTATATTCCTATCATGACATAAGGACTCACTAAGAAGGGCTTTTTCGAAATTCGACCTCTAAGGGGTAAAATATCTTTTCACGGATTACTCAATATCTCTTAAATCCGATGAGATATCGACTTAGTTTTTGCAGGTTATCCATACAAATGTTTATAAACATAGCAAAAAGTGAGCGAAATTAGAAGATTCTTAAATCAAATGCTATGCCATAATCGTATCAAAATAATCAAATGCTGAATCTATGAAAGATAGAGGGTTGATTTTCCCCCTCGAACCATACTACCTAAAGGATTTTTCTCAGCGATTCGAATAAATTAAGTTCCAACCTTCTATATGCAATTGGGGATGAGATATTGAATTTTTACTTCTTTCAACCCTAATTTTCGACATAAAATGTTAAATATCTCGGTTTGCATGAGAGACAGAATTTTGTATCTCCCCCCAGAGCACTAACGCCACGTAAGATTTTTCCTGGTAATTCGAATAAAAGAAGTTCAACCTCCGTATCCGCAACACGGGTTGATATATTCAATATTTTGTGTTTTCATCACTCATTTTTAATACAAAATGCTAAATATGACGCTGACAAACCTTTTAATATATTGCCTCAAATTTCACGCAGACGAAGTTGCGGGTAAACAGCTAATTACATATAAATGGAGACAGGATCTAGGTAGAAGGTAGAAAAAAAATGTATTTGGGATTTGCTATATTTACGAATAAAGCGGTACATTACACTGCACTTTGTCAAATATCGCTATAAACATTAAGCCAGCGCAGAAATAATATAAGGCAATATGAATAATCATTATCTTTCAATTGTCCCGAGAGTCAGGTAGCTTTGGATATACTCTATTTACTGCACGTTTATTTTTGTTATTTTGTATATAACAAGTAAATATTTGGACTTTTTCTGCCTCACTGTAAACCATTTTGATTATTTCATTAAAGAAATGTCACTTATCAATCATAATAGTTGTCATAGCTCACTTTAATAGTGTTAACTTTACCATATTTACGTAACTAGTTTAGCTGAGATATTCGACGTTTAACAACTCAAAAAACGGTATATGGTAGGGATAACACATGGTATATTTTTGAAATCAGGAACAAAATATCATTCCAAAAATTTAATAACATATACATTTAAAAAAATATATTATTTTTTTGTATCCCCTGAAATCTGCATGCTACTGTACTTTTGATAGCATTTTAACAAAATTCAGTCATAACATAACCACACAACTTTAATTTAAAACTTTTTTTCTATAGGATGATAAGGGGTGGATAATTTATAATGAATAACTCTGTACTATTTACGTGTACGCTAGTAATATAATCAACCCAGTAGTTAGGAACCTACTTCTGGATATGCTTCTGTATTAATTATTAAAATCAAATTAATTCCCTCGGAGACAAAATATGTTTTTTTCAAATACCTATTATACCTTATACCGTAATACAGTCAACAGTAATATATAATTTTGAAGAACCTTCACGCTGACGTACAATTTCGAAGCGTCATAAATACAGTCCACAACTAGTTTAAATTACAGTTAACAGAACTTAACTAAACTTCACCTACGGCAAGCGATCAGAAGTTTTACTCATTATTCACAAGGGGTCTTCATAACTACTCTTTGGTGTTCAATAACTAAACTGTATAATTGAATTTACCTCTTCGAATCATAGTACATTATAGATTAGTGATATACTCTGGAAATAAGATGACGTCAGTGCAAAGAGGCAATAATGCGTTTGACATAATATACGTTCTTAAATCATTATAAAACAAATGTCTAGAGTTTGAGCAATATATCGGGTAGTCCAAAAAAACCGGAATTTTTATTTTCGTTTACAACTTTTTTGATTATTTACCGAATTTAATTTTTTTGAGGTCATTTGAAAGCCAACGCCTTCTACTAAAATGTTAAATGTCAGCAATTGACATGGTTCATAAATCCAATATGGCGGATGTGATGAAATTTACCTAATATTTAAAAACCGTTGGAATATTTTTTAAATGGCAAATTATATGACAGTTTTTTTTATTTTGAAGCTTGATCTTCTAAGAATATTTTGACGTATAGATTACGAAAATCGGTTAAAAACTTACAAAAATATGACTAATAAAGTGAAAGGTGGTCTAAAAAACAGGAATTTTTATTTTCGTTTATAACTTTTTTGATTCTTTACCGATTTTAATATTTTTTAGGTGGTTTAAAAGCCAACGCCTTCTACTAAAATATTAAATGTCAGCAATTGACATGGTTCATAAATCTAATATGGCGGATGTGATCAAACTTACCTAATATTTAAAAACCGTTGGAATTTTTTTAAATGGCAAATTAAATGGCCATTTTTTTATTTTGAAGCTTGGTGTTCTAAGAATATTTTGGCGCATAGATCACGAAAATCGGTTAAAAACTTACAAAGATGTAGTTGACAACATAAGGTATGCCTCATAACAACAGTTTCAAATTAATTCTTAAAATAGTTAAAGTTACCCATGACAATAAACTTTTCGTCATGGTTACAAAACAAATGAACATTGATACTTTAGATCATTATTAAATGTCATTTCAGTTGCTTAGATAAGTGTTTTGTACTAGTTTTGTTATAATGGTGTTGTCAAATAAAGACAAGATTTTCATTAAGAATTATTGCTACCCAGCTACAAAGTTTCCGAGATATTACAACGATTTCCAGACAATAACTTTTAAAAGAGTTGTATTTATGACTTTGCATGTAAGTTTCGAGAAACTGGAACGATTGAAAGACCTCAAGGAAGTGGTAGGCCGAGATCAGTAAGATCAGAACTACGTATTTATTACACTTTGTAATTAGTGTTAATATAAAGAAAAGATAGAGCGGCTTAATTTTAATATTTTTGAATTTTTTTCAGGAGAACATTGAACAGGTCGCCAATTTGGCAATTAGCCCTGTAAATTTTATCGAACCAGGACACTGGCCTCCTAATAGTCCAGATGTAAATCCCTGTGACTATTACTTATGGGGTGATTTACAAGAATGGCTATACAAGAATGGTCGCCATTTCAATCAATACTTTAAACGAATTGCAGCAACGAATTATAGATTGTTGGGAGGAAATTGACAAGCAGACAATTTTTGTAAGTTTTTAACCGATTTTCGTGGTCTATACGTCAAAATATTCTTAGAAGACCAAGCTTCAAGATGAAAAAAACTGTCATTCAATATGCCATTTAAAAAAAATTTCAAAGATTTCTAAGTATTAGGTAAATTTGATCACATCCGCCATATTGGATTTATGAACCATGTCAATTACTGACATTTAACATTTTAGTAGAAGGCGTTGGCTTTCAAACGAACCCAAAAAAATTAAAATCGGTAAATAATCAAAAAAGTTATGAACGAAAATAAAAATTCCGTTTTTTTTTTGGACCAGCCGATATTCTAAATAATTATCGAAAATTCAAAAGTACTCAAAAATACAATGTTTTGTCAAAAAAAAAAATTCAAATAAATTAAAAAACAATTATTGATATATTTTGTGATAATTTTACGCATTTTTCTCGTTCGCTTAAAGAAGCTGTTTTAACTAATTCTGCATTTTGACCTTGACTATTGTTGATTACGCCGTTCATGCATGTTATTTAATATTATTCGTATCTCCATCATTTAATGATTTTTTTTACTTAAATTATTGTTGAATATTAGCTTCTATTTTTTGTGTAATGTCATTGACTTTACTAAGTCCTTTGAGCATATTCTGTATTTGGACAGCTAGTGTCTGTCGCACTTCTATTTTCTATTGTCTATTTTCTATTTTCTATTTTCTATTTTCTATTTTCTATTTTCTATTTTCTACTTTCAATTTTCTATTTTCTATTTTCTATTTTTTTTTAATGTTTAGCTATAGATTTTTGCTGCGCTAAATTATATCTGTTAATGAAATACTGTGCTATGTTGCTATGTGTTTGTATCCTATTTATGGATAGTTTTGTCTGTTGGATTTCAATAAACCTTATTAATATTACCATATTATTATTATTATTCTAAATAAATGTTTGTGTAAACATTACTCAGTAAACTGGATGTTTAATTTGCTATGGACATTGACTGTCACAATTTCAGTTTATATCTGTGGAAAAACTGTCAAAACGAATTTTGGGTCTTTTCAGTACTTTTTTCGATATCCGGTGTGTTTGTATTGCAAAACAATCAATAAATTACAAGAACATTTTCACTGTTTACATGAAACATATGTTAAAATTAAATCCAACTGAGCACAAGAATAAAACTGTCTCAGCTTTGTTTCTTTAGATTATAAACGAAAGGAATTTGAAATACCGTTAACCACTTTTTGTTTGAAGTGTAATGTCAATTTTTTTTTAAATCAAGTAGAAATCCTTATTTACAAATTTTTCTTCAACCTAAATTAAACTCTGCAGACTACACTGTTTCATTTTTAAACAGAAGGCACTATTCTCTCTTTCTGTACCATATAGGCCAGTAGCGGCTGTTGCTGTAGAAATGTGGGGGTTGCAATATTTAGAGGTATCAATTATTATAATAGTTTACGTTACATAGGTTAAAAGTTACCAACTTTGAATGGTTTCTAGAAACATATCTATTTTTGCATAAGAATAACTTTATAATAATATAACAGACATTTACGGCAGTGCGATAACAGCCTTATTAATATAGGTACGCGTGTGGAAGTTACACAACGAGTGCGTAGCACGAGCTGTGTTACGTCTGATAATGAAATCTATAACACTGTTAATAAAAATGCCATTCATACCAGTAAACGTACAAAAAACTGGGCAGGCTAAAGCCGTGAGCTCTGTAGATACTACCAGAGACAACCACGAGACGTTCAAGTACTTGTATTGTTTCGATTCGGAATATTGCACTGGTCTACTGTTTGGGAAGATTAGAATAGATGGCGTGCGCGATGATGAGCCGTGATTTAAAAAAGCGCGCGATGCGTTTTGTTGGCTGTTGTTATATTTTCAATTACATTTTAATGAAGAAATAAAACAAAACAGGTAAAATAAATCGTTTATTGATAAAAAATCAATAAAATAAAAAGCCACAACGAATGCAATAATTATGAAGATATTTTAAATAATCTAAACCAAAGAAAAATAAATGGCTAAACAAAAAGTTAAACATTTTACAATTAAATAATGACTATAATACTTTCTTGAGCAACAGGTATCTATGTAATACAAAACCTATATGACAAGTACAAAAAAATATATAATTAAGCCTACCAATAATGAAAAAAAATGTACATTTGCTTCCCAACATCCCAGATATATGTATCAACATCGATTAATGCTACATATTATCTATACAATTAGGTTTGCAATTTAACAATACTTTTAACAAATTTAATAGTAATAATATTTAATTGCTTAGGTAAAGTTTACATTAATAAAACATATTATAAACACCGATAGGTTTTTACAAATAAATATACATATCCTACACAAGAACGAAGAAGTACTTGTTCGTAGGTACATAAATTATATACCTAATTAATAATTGTTGGGTAAATATAAACTTATTAGGTAGGCGCATATGTACATATTACAGTTTCAAGCAACATCAATAGTTGAAAATAAAAAAACATTAACAATAGCATTAAAGTTATCAAGCCATAAGAAGCTACTAAAATAAAACATATTTATTTATTTTATAGTTTGCAAACTGTTTCTGACTGCTGCTGGAACAAACCTCATATTAACAAGTATCGATGCTAGAATGTCGTCAGCTTATGTTTACATTTTGTTTGTATCCTTATGATTCTGGATGTTTTCTTGGTTTTTTCTTTTACACCACCAAAGAATCCCAATTTTCCACACAGCTTGCACGATTTTCCTGGTTACAATTTCATAATGGTCAGAACAGGAATACCATGAGAAGTTCACATTATCAAAGATGAATTCAGTGACTATAACAGAAATCTTGGGTTTATAGCAAAAGGTTGGACCTAAGAAAAAGGAGACAATTTCATTTAAATACCTTTAAAACACAAAACACAAACTTACTTTTGGTCATTGACTGGAAAATGGTCCATTTTTTCCATCTGGTCTACATTTGATCCACAAATAACACTTGTTTTTGTGGCATGGTTATAATAAAATTACATACTACACTAACACTAATAAAATGTTCAAATAAAATAGTAATTAGAAGTCACAGTATTTTACAGTTCGTAATCCAATATAAAATAAAAAACGACACACACTACACAATATCAGCATCAAAACAAACAATATGGCGATTGGATGCAACATGAACGATACCGTTTCCTGTGCTGCCAGCGGCATTTACGAAAATCTTCCCAAACTGCAACAAAGATAGATTCATTGAGAAACTCCTATGTACAACAACGATAGAAGTATGTCAGTAATTATATCTAAAACCGAACACATTTTTATATGTACTTCAATGTCTCGTGGTTGTCTCTGATACTACTAAGCTACGAAGTTTTTACTCGATTTGCAACTTGTCAAATTTTTATGGAATAAACTGGTATGGAGTAGGGAGTGGCTGAGGGCTCGTTAATGCGCAGGACTGCAATGGAACTAAAGCATTGTAACTAAAGTCTGCCAGCTACCTGCAACCGCCCCCCCCCCCCCCGGCCCCCTTTTTGGAATTTTTTTTTTTAAAAAAAAAAAAACAGGGGGGCCGGGCGGGGGGGGGGGTTTTTGTGGGGGAAAAAAAAACCCCCTCTTTTCCGTTTTCGGGGGGGGGGGGGGCCCCCCCCCCCCCACCCCAACCCCCCCCCCCCCCGGGGGGGGGGAGGGGGGGGGGGAGGGCGGGTGGGGGGGTTCTTTTTTGCGCTTTTTTTATTCACGTTATTAAGCCCCCCATACACCTGCGAACAAATTGCGCAATAGAGGCTGTTGTGCAAACAATTGTATAATGTATGGTGTTGTTTGACGTGCTGCGCAACTAGTTGCAGAAGTTCAAACTTGGTTGAAATTAATTGCACAACGAGTGGCGTTGCGCAACTATTGCATCGTCAGACGGCATGTTTCCGTAGGTATACGACAAAAGCAACTGAAGTTTGTATAAAATTGTGCAGTGTATGGGTGACCTTGTTCGCACAACAATCTGTTGTGCAACGTTAGTTTGCGCAATTTGTTCGCAGGTGTATGGGGGGCTTTAGAAAGGGAAGTTTCAGATTAAATAAAAAAAGTTTAGGTTTGTTGGTTCAGTGGTTCAGTGTTTATACGTTGGGCTTCTGTGGTTAGACGAGGAAATAAAGCACTAAAAACGGCTCAAACTCCGAAATTTCCGCAGCAAGACGGATTTTAATGCGGTTTTTTGCAATCGATTCGTGAGAGCATCAGGATATTTTGTGAACTAATCTGATGAATAGCAAATGAAAAATTGCATATTTGCATTGTAAAAATGCATTGTGCAAAGTGCATTTAGAATAATTAATTTGCAACTCGGTAAAAATTGATTGAAATGAGTCTAAATTTGTTACTCGGGGGTTTTCGGGGTCGCTGAACACGAATATTATGGCGGCAACGTTCTCCGAGGTACCTGGAGCCCAGGGTGGACACTATCTACCTCATCTCATAGAATTATCTTGAGTATAGCATCATTTTTAAACGAGTTTGCATATGTTACTCTAAATTATTTATTTAAATATTATAATACTACCAACTTTGTCTACTGGAGCCTGAATTTTTTTTTGAGTTTGGCGCGCTTAGTGTTGGTAGCATCGATACCTCGATCGATACGATGAGAATTCAGGTAAGGCGTCAGCTTCTCATTCTAGTTCCACACGTGGCGTAAGTTGGCCGAATTATACAGTGCTACAGAGTTGCAATTGTTCTAATGTAGAACATTACTTAGAAGAAGAACAATTATCGGTTGGAATTGGATTTGCAGACGAAGAGAATGAAGAAGAAAACTTCAATGTGTAATTAAACAATAAATGTTTTTCATTGTATAAGTTTGTGGTATTTTTTTAAACAATAAAACATTACAAATACAATTGGAGTTTTCAGAAATTATTTTTGAAAAATATTGTTTGAATCTACATCTTCATTATAATATATAAATAAATAATTTCGAGTAATATATGCAAATTCGTATATAAAAATGATGCTATACTCAAGGTAATTCCAGGAGATGAGGTCCACCCTGGGCTCCAAGTACCTCGGAGAACGTTGCCGCCGTGATATTCGTGTTCAGCGACCCCGAAAACCCCCGAGTAACGAATTTCAACTAAATATATTAAAAATTCACAAGAAGTTCCAGGAGATGAGGTCCACCCTGGGCTCCAGGTACCTCGGAGCTCGTTGCCACCATGATATTCGTGTTCAGCGACCCCAAAAACCCCCGAGTAATGAGTTTCAACTAAATATATTACAAATTAACATGAAATTCCAGGAGATGAGGTAGATAGTATTCACCCTGGGCTCCAGGTACTTCGGAGGCCGCTGCCGCCGTGATATTCGTATTCAGCGACCCCGAAAACACCCGAGTAACAAATTTGGACTCATTTCAATCAATTTTTACCGAGTTGCAAATTAATTATTCTAAATGCACTTTGAACAATGCATTTTTACAATGCAAATATGCAATTTTTCATTGCTATTCATCGATTGTTCACAAAATTTTCTGATGCTCTCATGAATCGAATGCAAAAAACCGCATTAAAATCCGTCTTGCTGCGGAAATTTCGGAGGTTCAGTGCTTTATTTCCTCGACTAGGTGTTCATTAAAAAAAATTGTTTGTAAATACTGATTTTGGGATTAATTTCTTTTCTAGGCTAGGTCTATTTATACTCTTGTTCATGGTTAAGTTGCAGAACAGGATAATCAAGAACTTCGTTCTATATTACTAACACCATATACAGTTATAACACCAGATATAGTACAACTCTCTGTATCTGTAAATTAACGTTATGTAGGAGAAAGTACAAATTAGGAGACAAGACAACACACCCAATATCTATGTATAGTGGAAGTAACCTCTCTCATAATTAATTCCACTGCCATGATCGGGGGTCGAACCCTGAATAGTTTGGTGAGAGCCAAATGCACTTGACTATCGACCAATCGTTACATTGTATGACGATACAATCTAACGATTTAGTACTTACTCGATAAAGTATATATTTATTTATTTATTTATTTAATTATTTATTTATTTTATGTTCCCTAGAGTCTCCTTAATAATTGCTGGAAGTTTCTTCTGTTCGTTTCAATTTATATCAATATATAATTTTAGGTATAATATGGATAATATGTAATAAACATTTCTGGAAAATAATCTTTATAGTAATAGATACTATAAAGATTATTTACAAGTTACAACAAGCAATTTAACCTACTGCCTCTGTCTATATTTGTATAATTTATTTTTGTATCAATTTAAATATTAAATATATTTCATCTGGGTACTAAACATATATCTCTTGCTCATAAATTCAAATTACAGGAGAAATAGTTATTTTAAAATTGTGGTAACTTCCTTGGAATTTAAAGAGCACTCTTACAGATCGCGGATTAGAAATTAGAACACGAAAATCTAAATTTAATAAGCACGTATCCCATTTATTTTGACGTTTTGCTATTTTTTATTTTGCGCATTAACATAATTTGTTTTTAGTTGGATTTATATAAAATACTTGTACTAATTTTACATGAAAACATAAAAAATAACTTTTCAAAGTGAATAATAATTAGCAAAGGTGATTCTTAGTTAATAGGAAAATGCTACAAATATAAAGTTGTTTATATTTTTCTGTTTTTGGAGATGTTACTTATAAGGATATCGAAATAACAAAAAATGAACAAAGATGATCGACGTTATACAAACAAAATTACTTAGTCAAGAATAACAAAATTCATACTGTCACAAATAAAATTTGCATAATGTTTTTGTTTATTAACGTTACTGAGAATTGTTATTCTAAATGATATATTTTAGCATATACGTATTAATATTTAGGTTTCTCCAAAGTTGTTTGTTTCACTTGTTACGTTATATTGTGAGTATATACTGTGTGACACTGAAATTTCAACACCCAGTGATACAAAGTGAAAATTTAGTAAACAAAATTATAGGCCAACCACTTGCCTCAACTCCTAACAAGATATGTAGTATGCCAGGACACTGAATTCTGTTTAATCGGTCGTCTTCCAACATATACACGAAGATCATGGCCATGATGTAAAGACTACCTCTTGATAGACCGTTGTATTATAAAGGATTTTGTGTAATACTATCAATAACATGGATGATTACAGACATTACAAGACACTTGACACATCTCAAGAGCTTTTGTTACACTTGCTCCAATACCTTGACGTATTAGCACGACTAGCGAGATACATAGGATAACAAGTAGCCAAGGTATGCATGGCAGAATAGTTCTAAGTATGGCATGTAACTACCTCAGACGCTCGGATACTCTCTTCCGGTTCACGAAACATCACGAAAATGCAGGAAAAGGGCGCAGAATTGTTCAAGGTAACAAAAAGAGCCGCAGTGTATTCGGTCTCATGTTCGACACGAGGTGAGAAGACCACCTGAAATCATAGCTGCTAAACAAGAAAATCTGTTTTGGCAGCATATCGATGAGCATCGTGTCTTCTATAAGAGCAAAGAAACACTGGGTTTATCGACCAGGCTGACATTCACCTCTTTAAGGTACGGTAAGAGTAACTCAGAGACTTATTTAACCTGACAGGGTATCAGTTCATTGAGCTGTTGTAAATGCCAACCAGTGCTCTAAGTTTTATTAAATAGCATGTGCGTAATCACATCAATACAATGCAATGGTAATAATGACTATAAGAACTATAAAATTTGGAGAAAATTACTTATACTTAAAGAAAATATATTGCAAGACAAAAAATGAAACTATACAAGTATATAATTAATTAAAACTGGTTCAGAAGAAAAATCGTTTGCACTCTTTTCTTGAATGAAGCGTAGGATAACATAAGAACATAAAAAACTGGGGAACTTTATTAAACAAAATTAGATGCTAAATATGAAAAAAAGACTTAAAAAGAGTGGTTACATGCTTAGGAATATGTAACGTATTTGCTACAAATTGGAGATTAGCATTGCTATATCGATTTCGGTTTACGGTTTATTAGTTTTTGTGAATCCCATAAAAATAACAAACAAATACAATTTATTCATTTTGGTCATTCTTTTAGTAGGTAGTTTTTTCTGTGTGCTATTCCCGATTTCAAAATGGTGTTAAATATTAATAATGATTTACTTTGGAGATCGTAGAAGTACACAACAAGATTTCTGCTACATATTAAATAAGAGGGATCCAAATTGAAATCAATTGATCTCTGAGTGAGCAACCTTTTAGAAAACTTTAATCTTTCACTGGATGTGATTTTATAGTGAGTGGTGACTTTGGTCATCAACACCGAACAGATACTAACCTCTATATTTGGTTTTTGAACTACAGTAAAAGAATTTTCCAAATACATCTTCTGTAGTGGAATTTTCCTTGTTTGCTTCTAATTTGAAGATTTAACAGATCCGTAGTAATCCGTTGTAATTTACACACATTTTAAAATGGAGGTCAATCAGAAAAATGATAATTCTTTAAGAAATTGACTTTTAACCAATTTGCTTTCAGGTCTGTCGACTTGTACTTGTATCACAAGTGAATTGATTCGAGACATATTTAGCAAACTATAGAACACAACCATTTGCCATCTTCGAGTAGCTCTGCCAGAGTTGTAAGAGGTACATAGCTTATCCACAACTTCAATCTCACCTTTTTACTATTATACATTATAATTATTTTATTAGTTCTTTCATCAATGTTATCGTCATTTTGACAAGTGGTAATTAAAAGGACATTTTTATTTCTTTAGTTCTTTTTGAAAATCGAACTACTGGACCCTATAGGACGTTCCTTTCCTTGTAAGAATTCTAATTGTAACCCCTTTTGGTTTTTTTCTATAATATCTATGGTGGTATTTTTATGTAAGAATTTTTGAGCGAGAGGAATAGTTGTGAACTAATTATCGGTTGATAAATTACGACCAGAACCAAAAATTGTTTTTTTCCCTTTGAGCAAAGTGTTTTCTATACACCAGCTAACCTAATAAATGAAAAGATATGCTGTAGAAGACCACAAAAGTGGGAGTAAATTGGGACACTCGCTTCATGTTAAGGGATTTATTAACGAATTAATCTAGACAACATAGGAAGTACCTCGGTTAACAGGGTATGAACATACAGTAGCAAAAAACAACGTCCATGGGTAGCTCAAGATTTTCATCAATGGTTATTTCATGTCAAGTATTGTAATTTTTCTTGCAGTTGTCAATATTATACCTCTCAGATAGATATTAGTTTGTAAAAAAAAAATTCTGGAAATTTGTTTGCATGTTTATTTTGGTTTCATGGAAATCGTGAGCACTGCATCAGAAACCGAAGGAATGCCAAATGTGAAATTTATCATCCATTCGGAGAATTTTAAGAATGGCAAATAAGAAAGGTGAGAAATTTTATTTAATTGCTGTTGCCTTTCACATTGTTGTTGTTTTTCGCATCGAAATTGAACTGCACGCAACAGGCTTGACACATCCTTCTTCATCGATAATTATATCGAAGAATACAAGTTTTGCGTAACCCGCTAGCATGGCCACAATATTCTCCAGATCTAAAATCATGTGATTTATTTTCTCCCGTGTTGAATCAAAAGGCATGTTTTCACGGATCTGTCTGTTGCTGGACCAATTGTGCACCAACACCTACACACACACAGTCTCAAAGTGAATAGAAGTATCATAGGATAGAAAAATATCGAATACAATACCCAGGTGGTATTTTAAAAATGTATTGTTCAAATTGTTTAATAAGTTATTGAATTTATGGCTTCATTTCTGTACTGCAAAAAATCTAATTTAAAATTTCGTGAAATGAAAATGAAATAAAAAATTCGGAAGATAATTACCATATCCTGTATTATCACTACCTCTTTGGATATGTTTGATTTTGGAAGAGAATAAGAGAAGTAGGTTGAATATCAAAATGGATTGTTCCTCAAATTCTAGTATTTCCTTCTACGCCAATGATAAGGAGAATTATCCCACTACCTATCCAATTATTTCAATATTACAAATTTCATTTATGAAGACAGTAAGAGTCCGGTCCTGCACACAATAATATAATTAATGTGTTATGATGGTTTTCATTACGACAATGTAGCGAGCTTGTTGTAATCAATGCTAACAGTAGATAGTAGAACGGCAACCCTAATCAATACACTTGATCCTCACGCTATTGACAACGTGAACGCTACTAGGTATCCGTTAGCACAGTGGTGCGCACCCGAAAGAGATGAAAAGGGACAAATCTCCCCTCAGTGAACAAAGCAAATTTATTGTATTGCTTATATGTCACGAAATAATCACCTTTAGTCAGTTCATAATCCTTTTTATTGGATACAGAAAGGAATCATTATTTTTTATCATATCCGATACCTATACAATAGGATTTGTAAGGCTTATTTGCCTTTTTATCACAGAAGAATCAAGGTTTTACGATAGTTATCTATAGATAGGAAGAATTAATTCACAAATTATAAGCAAACGTGCAAAAAGGATAAGTTCAGTTTTGGCCATTTTAAAACTAGACACGGGTTCCTGTTTCTTTTGATAAGCTGTATTCAGTTGTAGGCAAAACTCTATTAACTCCCCATTGAAATCAGGCCCAAATTTAGTGGTTCCATGTAAATGCGGATAAATCCAAAACTCAAACAACCAAGTTTTCATCATATTGAAACCAGAGATCAGTCATTCTTGTTGGCGATCGAGTTGAGCGAATTCTACAGAAATATTCCGTGATTATTTCCGCCTAGGAATACGAAGTCATGTTGGCCATGTGGAGAGGCTGAAGATCAGTTAACATAAAAGATCTTTAGGTAGGTTTGAACAAATTAGAGAAATAAAGGACCTAAAGCAAAATATTATATATCAACAGCACTATTGTGAAAGTCTACGGATGTGAAAACTTTAAGTTTATCAGTAGTTTAGAAAGACTTAAGAAGTTTAAGTGATATTACAGGGTGTGTCTACGCTTTATTTCTACTTTGTAATAGTTCCCCATTTGTCAACCTTTTTTGTAAACACTGGCAACGGTGTAATTGACGAGGGACGTGAGTCGTTGCAAATAAACAAACCGAACCGGCTGTATTCTGTGTGTAAGCATCAAAAAAGTGAATAAATCATTGTACACAACAATCAAACCAGAGTTTTATTACTCGAAGCAAAATAAAAGACAAATTAATCAACATATGGTCCTTCAAATCCGATAATAACCAGTGAAACTCAAGTAAATACAGTCAAAAATTACGACGTTGAGGAACGTCGGCCATAACCAAGAAATAGGTACGTGTAGTAGAAACGAGCAGCGGACCTTGCAAGTTCTCAGCGGCGAGCAGCAGCATTTCAATAAAGATCGAGCTGGGCTACTACTGGAAACCGATCAGCTGGTGTAGCAGGCAGGCAAATTGTACAAAGCTGTAAGTTCGTTCCTTGTTTACCTATTTTAATGCCTAATTTCCTAGAGAATAAATAGTTTCTTTTTGGATAGCTTCACAGTTAATTATCTTTGCAATATTATCAATTAATTGTATTCAAAATGAGCCCGCCAAACATAAAAAAGCTTATTAAAACACGTAGTTCATTAAAGCAACGTCAAACTCGTTTTAATGATCACCTAGATGCCTTTTTAAATTTGGTTGCGGGAATTTCAATTGAACAAACAGACAGAGCAAATATATTAGAATTAGAAACGCGGTTAGATATGCATCAAACCATATTGCAAGAGTTTGATGACGTACAAGTTTTAATCGAGGAGCAAAGCGAGGATGAAAATGACAATTACAAGGAGAGGGAAGAATTTGAAAAAAATGTATTTTTCATTAACTGCTAAATGTAAACAAACAATTATCGATTATTACAAGGTTGTAAATGCACCTGGTCCCGAGACAATGCAAATAAAAAATAAACAGGGCTGCTCTGACAATGATGCTGTGCCCTATGTACAAAATATAAAATTGCCTGAGATCAAATTACCAAAATATTCCGGTGCTTATGAGAATTGGTTGGAGTTCAGAGATACCTTTGACTCTTTAATTAATTTAAATCAGTCTCTTAGTGAAATACAAAAATACCACTACTTACGTGCGGCGTTAGAAGGCAGTGCAGCACAGGTGGTACGGTCTTTGGAATTTTCAGCTAACAATTACAGTGTTGCATGGGATACTTTATTAAATAGGTACAATAACGAAAATGTACTTGTACATAACCATGTTAAAGCAATTTTTGATATTCCAGCCTTAAATCGTGAATCTTTTTCAGAATTAAGAAAAATGCTTGACACGCTTTCAAAACATCTCAGATCGTTACAAACTCTTAATCAGCCTATCGAACACTGGGACACACTCCTAATTTACATTTTAACTAATAAATTGGATAAAACAACGGCGCGTGATTGGGAGGAGACTAAGGTTCATGTCCCTGGTAATAATAGAAACAATAAAATGCCTACCTTAAACGACTTTAAGTTGTTTATTAAAAAATAAAGCAGATCTGCTAGAAACTTTAACTAAAACTTCGGAGATAACACATAATAAAAAACCATACCACAAAGAATCTCATGCTACACATGCTTATCAAGTAAATACGGCTAATGCAAAAAAAATAACATGCGTTGTTTGCAAGGGTGAACATTTCATTCAAGCTTGTTCAGACTTTTTAAAACTGTCAGTCAATGCTAGGATTGAACAAATTAAAAAATTGAGGTTGTGTATAAATTGCCTGCGAGGTAACCATTTATCAAAGCATTGTTTCGCAGGTCATTGCAAAAAGTGCAACGCTAAGCATAATACTCTACTTCATTTTGACGACAAGCCCGGTTATAGCGAAAGTAGGGCTAGTTCGAACAGTACAAACCTCATTGCAAATTCTGCCAAGGCCATTCAACCAATCGACAATGAAACTAGTCATATTTTTAACTACTCTGCAAACAATAATAATGAACACACGGCTGTTTTATTGTCTACTGCTTTGGTACAAATTGTGGACCGAGTAGGGTACCCACATACCTGTAGAATCTTGTTAGACTCTGCATCTCAATCGCATTTCATTACCGAAGAATTATGCAATCGGTTAGGCCTAGAGAAAACAAAAATTAACCTGTCTGTTGTAGGAATTAATCAAGTAATGTCGCACATAAATCAAAAATGCAGTTTATCAATCGAGTCAATGTATAATTCCTTTAAAACTACAATTACTTGTCTGGTTTTGCCAAAAATTAATGAAAATATGCCAAGCCAACCTATAAGCGTTAAATCACTTAATATACCTAGTCACCTGAGGCTTGCTGATCCTGAATTTTATAAATGCAACAAAATTGATATCCTGTTGGGAGCAGGAATATTTTATAACCTTCTTTGTGTGGGTCAATTTCAATTAGGTACCAACCTTCCCACTATGCAAAAAACCGTTTTTGGTTGGATAGTGTCCGGCCCCATTAACTCCATCTCTAGTGGTCAAACACACTGCAATCTTGTTTCAAATTTAGATTTGCAAAATCAATTAAAACAATTCTGGGAACTAGAGGAACCTTCTATAGAAACTCCAATGTTGTCAATCGATGAAACAATTTGTGAGGATATTTTCCAGAAAACCACAACCCACGATCAAGAAGGGCGATTTATTGTTCAAATCCCTTTAAAACACACACCATCTTGTCTAGGGGATTCTAACCAATCGGCTCTAAATCGTTTATATTCCATAGAGCGCAAATTAGAAAAAAATCCAATTTTAAATCGCATGTATGTAGATTTCATGGAGGAATACCATAGTCTTGGTCACATGTCGAAAATTGCAAGTGATGATAAGTCTGATTATTCATATTTTTTACCACACCACGGTGTACTTAATGAGCAAAATCAAACAACCAAACTCAGGGTAGTCTTCGACGCCTCGGCTCGCTCAGACTCGGGTACATCGTTGAACGATCTGCAATATATAGGTCCAACGATTCAAGACGATCTTGTCTCTATACTTTTAAGGTTTAGACAACATAATATAGTCATTTGTGCTGACATAATAAAAATGTACCGGCAAATATTGATCGAACCAAGGCAGAGATCCTTACAAAAAATTCTTTGGCGTCCTAATTTCTCTCAGGAGGTGAATACCTACCATCTTAATACTGTGACTTACGGTACGGCTTCAGCTCCATGGTTAGCAGTGAGGTGTCTTAAACAACTGTCTTTAGAAAACTCAAATTTATATCCTAAGGCTTCGAATACTATAGCGCATGATTTTTATATGGACGACTTATTGTCTGGTTGTGAAACAGAGGAGGAGGCATTACAACTTTGTGATGAAATTCATGCAATTCTCAATTCTGGGTGCTTTCACCTACAAAAGTGGGCTTCAAATAGCAGCAAACTCTTACAACATGTGAAAAGCATAAATCCATTAGCAATTTTAAAGTTAGGTGACAGTGCAAGGACAAAAACTTTAGGGCTATATTGGTCTAGTTCTTCTGACACCTTAATGTATAGCATTGGGTCTCCAACCGCAACTTCAATAACAAAAAGGTCTGTGCTATCTGACGTTGCCCAAATCTTTGACCCATTCGGTCTATTAGGCCCTTGTATAGTTATTGGCAAGATGATACTGCAAACCCTGTGGATGCTTAAACTAGGTTGGGATGAGGCTTTGCCGGCGGATTTAGATTCAAAATGGCGGAAATTCAGGCAACAACTTTTGGAATTAAATTCATTGCAATTACCTAGACTTGTGGTATGCTCAGAAGTTGTACGTGTAGAAGTTCATGGGTTCGCTGACGCATCCTTGGTAGCATACGGGGCTTGTGTCTATATTCGTAGTATAAGTCAATCGGGGTTCATCCAAATGAGTCTGTTATGCTCCAAAACTAGAGTTGCTCCATTAAGGTCTATTACCATACCAAGACTAGAGTTATGCGCTGCATTATTGCTTGCTCAATTGGTCAAAAAGGTGAAAACTTCGATGACGCTGACGTTTGACGAATGTTTTCTTTGGAGTGATTCCACTGTGTGCTTGTGCTGGATAAAAACCCAACCAAATCTTTTGCAAACTTTCGTACAAAATAGAGTTTCCCAAATTCAAACCCTTACAAATCCAAGTGACTGGAACCATGTACAAACATGGGATAATCCCGCTGATTTACTTTCAAGGGGTGTATATCCTAACGATCTTTCAAAATCTACAATTTGGTGGTCTGGCCCACATTGGCTAGGCAAATCGCAGGATGCATGGTTGCAATCGTCCTTCCAATTTAAGGGTGAGCTACCCGAGCTTAAAAAACAGAAGGTGTCTTTTCAAGTAATTGAACAAACCGAGTTGTTTCCAATCAGCCAGTTTTCAAGCCTGTCAAGGTTATTAAGGGTAACAGCTATGTGTCTAAGATTCGTCTATAATTGCAAACGGCACAACTCGAATCGAAATTTTGGCCCGCTAAGTGCAACTGAACTAGCCAAGGCACTAACTTGTTTAGTCAAGATATCCCAAATCGAAAGTTTTCCTAAAGAATTATCAGCCCTTAGCGAGGGCAAGTTATTGCATAAAAAATCGTCACTTCTTAGTCTAAACCCGTTCCTAGATCCAGATGGTGTTTTGCGAGTGGGAGGTAGGTTACAGATGTCTTCCTATGAGTATGAAAAGAAGCACCCGGCGCTTCTTTCGAACAAACATTATTTAACGAAACTCATCTTTTTGAATGAACACATCCGATTGTATCATGCTGGTCCACAACAATTACTATTCTCTGTGCGGGAACGCTTTTGGCCTTTATCGGGCAGAAATCTTGCAAGAAAAACCGTACATTCATGCATAAGATGTTACCGAATAAACCCTGTATCGAAAGCTCCAATTATGGGCATATTACCCAAACCTAGAGTTTATCCGAAACCAGCCTTTACCATAACCGGAATCGATTATGCTGGCCCGATTTTAATAAGGGACAAGAAAGGCCGAGGAGGTAAGGCGTCTAAAGCATATATCAGTTTATTTGTTTGCTTTACTACAAAATCTGTACACTTAGAACTAGTAAGCGACCTTACCAAAGATGCCTTTATAGCTGCGTTTAGACGTTTTACATCCCGCCGAGGAAAACCCACCGACGTGTATACCGACAATGGAACGAATTTTGTCGGGGCAAAGGCAGAGTTGTCAGAGTTAGCAATCTTTTTGATGAATCAGGGAAACCGAATTACAACAATCATTATCCAACACAGGGGTCAATTGGCATTTCATACCTGCGTTTTCTCCTCATATGGGGGGAATTTGGGAGGCCGGAGTTAAGGCAGCTAAGGGGCACTTAAAGCGAGTTTTGGCGAATGCATTGTTAACTTTCGAGGAGTTGTATACTATTTTAACCGAGATAGAAGCTATTCTCAACTCTCGACCCATAACACCCATTTCCTCTGACCCCAACGATTACTCCGCACTAACACCTTCCCATTTCCTAATCGGACGACCAGTTACTTCTTTACCAGACCCAGATCTAAGGGATATTGCAATGTCGAAACTTTCCCGTTACCAATTACTGCAGCAAATACAACAACATTTTTGGGACAGATGGTCCAAGGAATTCATAGCTGAGCTACAATCTAGAACCAAATGGAAAGTAAATCAGAACTCTTTAGAAGTTGGCTCCTTAGTAGTTCTAAAGGACGATCATCTGCCGCCTCTAAAGTGGCATCTTGGGAGAATCCTATCTGTTCATCGAGGTCCAGACGGCATAGCCCGAGTGGCGAATGTGCAAACCAATAGTGGTGTAGTGCGTAGGTCGTTTGCAAAAATTTGTAAGCTACCAATTGAAAGTGAACCAGTGTCGTGCATTGATAAAAAAGATTCTTGTTAATGAAACATGAACTGCAATGGCCAATTTAGACGATCTTTACCTATGAACTAACCTAGCCTATTTGTTATTCTATATTGTATCTAAAACATAAGCCACCTTTGTCTATTTTTAAAGCTGACCCTTTCAAGGTGGGGGGTATGTCTACGCTTTATTTCTACTTTGTAATAGTTCCCCATTTGTCAACCTTTTTTTGTAAACACTGGCAACGGTGTAATTGACGAGGGACGTGAGTCGTTGCAAATAAACAAACCGAACCGGCTGTATTCTGTGTGTAAGCATCAAAAAAGTGAATAAATCATTGTACACAACAATCAAACCAGAGTTTTATTACTCGAAGCAAAATAAAAGACAAATTAATCAACAGGGTGATATAGAAGAAAAGGTGAATATTTTGGAAGGTGATAGTGTCGATCATTGTGAGAAGAAAATATATATGAACGTGTGTCTATTTCTAAATGCTTACGAAGATACATCTGTTTAAATTTACAAATAAAAGACTATGGTGAATGGTAAATTTACTTTTCCTAATGTAAATGTTTCATCATTAGTGAAAGTAGCTTCATCAGTGAATTGAACGGCGATTTGCATTCATCCAAAATTTCAGTCGTTTAACATAATATCCTCTAGAAGGTATTGCACAAAAGGTAAAATGGATGAAAGCCTTGGTGATGTTCATCTTAATCTTGTCTGTGGAACATCAAAAAACGTAAAAATTCCTTGCGAGCTAGTAGTTGCGCTAAGTTTTTGTAAAAACCACCACATATTCGGCATGTGTAAGGATGGTGTACTTTTTCTCGCAATGACCGATACTGTCGAATTTTGAAGTATTTCCCCTTCCACCTGTACCACTCATAAAGACAATTATTATGGAAAAAAGATTGATAAAAAAACCACTAACCCATCAATTTGGTAGAGATTGGAAAAAAGAATCCGGAGAATTAAAATGATGCCTGAAGATGCTAATTTATTTTATGGGAAATAAAGAAGTAGCAGTTGAATCACAAGGAGCATTTCAAGAAGATAATCACATATGCGACTTAGTCGAAGACTGTTTCTTATTATTATCTTTGATTAACTTTTACATAGCATTTATTTCTATTTTTACTGTTTTGTTTCTAACCTTTGATACAATTTCTAAGTAAACATGCTGTGCAAAACCGGACAAATCTGGAATAAAAAGTAAAAAACAAATAAAATATCTAAGGGTAACACTTTGTAGCAAATTTTGATAATACCTTTAAGGAATTTTCTGCTAGAAATTTTTGTTTAATTTCACACAAATTGTTAATACCGCATTTATCTATTTGCATGTTTGCCCTTTGTCCTTTTAATAATAATAATTATAATAATAATAATAATCGTCTTTATTTTGAGTATACATGTAGGTGTATTACACAATATACGCATATATAAATTTATGATGATGTTGGGGTATGCGCGGCGAAGTTTAGCCAGTGGGCTACTCTTACACTTAACCGCCACAGCTTAATATATTATTATATA
This sequence comes from Rhamnusium bicolor, assembly GCA_029963845.1. Taxonomy (NCBI): domain Eukaryota; kingdom Metazoa; phylum Arthropoda; class Insecta; order Coleoptera; family Cerambycidae; genus Rhamnusium; species Rhamnusium bicolor. The sequence goes on along the minus strand of JANEYF010002428.1, from coordinate 172,503 downwards.
TACATATATACATATATACACATACATACATATATACATACATATATACACATACATATATATACAAAAAAACTTAACTATACATACAAACTATAAATTAACCTAAAACCTATAGCTAGACATGTACTAGACTACACAAAAGATTGGTCTAGTTTTGAAAATATTTAAAATAAATAAAATAAGTATGCACCTAAATAAAAAAAAGAACGTAAACTTAATTTCATATTAGTCTGTTCCAAGAAAGAAACATATCTAAGAAGGTAATAATATAATAAATACATAAATAATAATCGTATAACCAATATTACTAGTTTGATAAAAGATGTGACTTAATTTTTTTCCTGAACTGATTCACAGAAAGATATTTGAAGTTATTGGGTGTAGCGTTGTAAATTTATACTGGATTGAAACTAATAATCTGGTGAACATAGCCGTACTGTGTAAGGGCATTGTAAGTGTGTTGGGAAATCTGATATTTAAATTGCGTATGGCAGTACTGAAAACAAGCTTTTCTTTGAGGTAGGCAGGTGACGAATTTATTAGAAGCTTTTGAATTAAAACATGATAGTGGCATCTAACAATTTTTTCCATATTTGGCCAGTTAAGGTGTTAGCAAAAGCAGCAGAAATGTGATCAAATTTTTTTAAGTTGCAAATGAAACGGCAATATATATTTTGTACTTTTTTGTATAAGGTTTTTTTGTCATTTGATCCAAGCAGGGAAAATATACTAAATCACAATAACTGAAAATAGGCAACACGAGTGACTCGCAGAGTTTTTTTCCTAAATTTGTAATTTATTAAATGCCTGTTAGCAAATAAAACTTTCAATTTTACGAAGGACTTTTGAAGCAGTTTACCAACATATGGCTCCGTGGTCTAGAGGTAACGTACTTGCCTCGAAACTTCGGGGTCCCGGGTTCGATTCCCGGTCGAGGAATTATTCTGTGAGAGAGATTTATCGTAGTATACTCGGATAGTGGATGTGTGTTCATTGTCTCTAAATGTGTAGCCCTCTCCCACACAAGGTCATTCCAGACCTTCAGGGATAAAGAGGGTTGTAGTTTCATGTGGTGTTATAACATGAGATTTAAATCTGAGGCCATCGTCGAAAATGATACCCAGTATTTTTGATTCGTGTGATAGAATTAAAGGTACGTTATTTATATTAAGGAGTAATAATTGATTTATACCTTCCCGTTTAGTCTCTGAGTAAAATAGGAGCATACTGGTTTTGCTTGGATTTAACTTTAAATTATGCTTTGTTGCATAGGAAAAAACAGACTCAAGTTCTTCATTAATTTGTAATGAAACCGTTTGTACTTCCATTGCCTCAAAATTATATTGAAGAAGTATATCATCTGCGTACGCTTGAAGATTTGCAGTTTCCGCAGATTTTTTAAAATCCGACGTATAAATTAAAAACAAGAGTGGGCCCAATATTGACCCCTGCGGCACTTCAGAAAAAACAATTTTTGATGAAGATATTTGATCGCAGATAGATACTCTCTGATATCGATGAAATAAATAGGATTTAAACAACATAATTTCTCTTTTCGCAAAGCCATAAAAGTTTAATTTGGCACAAAGTAAATCGTGATTAATGGTATCAAAGGCTTTTGAAAAGTCCAAAGAGATTAACACTGTAACAAGCTTTTTATCATAATTTCTTAGTATATTGTCAGATAAATTGAGAAGTGATGTAGTTGTACTATGTTCGTTGCGAAAGCCAGATTGGTGAGCAGGAAGTACGTTATTTGCTGATAAATATTCTTCTATCTGAATGTGTACTATTTTTTCTAATATTTTGGATAGAACTGGCAACAGACTAATGGGACGTAGAGCGGAAACGGTTTGTGGATAATTTATTTTAGGCAGAGGACAGATCAGCGCCTGTTTCCAGTGTATTGGAAAATAACCAAACTCCAGGCAACAGTTTATGACGTTAGTAATGTAGGGCGTTATTATTGGAAGACACAATTTTACCATATGTAATGATATTTTATCTAGTCCACAAGCATTCGATTTTAAAGATAGGATAACTTTATTTACATCTTCAACTGTAACTAATCTAAAATGAAAATATATATTCGCATCATATTTTGTATTGTTATAATAATCAATATTCTCCGCACTGTTGTTAGATTTTACAAAAACAGATGCAAAAAAATCATTTGCTTCTTCAGGATTTTTTAAGTGTTGTGGTACAGAAGGGTAGGATTTAAAACGAATATTTAGGGTTTTTAAACCTCTCCATAAATCTTTATCAGAGTTTTTATTTTGTAAAAAAAAATTTAAGTATGCTGCTTTTTCTCGCCTAAATGAAGCCAATGCGAAATTACGCAAATGTTTATAGTTATTTAAGTTCTCACTAGATTTATTTCTTTTATAAACATTAAGGGCCTTATCACGTTCATTGAAAATTAATTTTAAATTGTCGGTTAACCAAGGTACATGAGATTTACTAACTGCAATGACCCCTTGGAGACAAATAACGATTTTTCATTAACCGTCGATATTCCCAATAACTACTTCGATCGCCACTTGAAACACCATTGAATTGTGAATGTGAACTGTTTACAATACTTTAATAGAGAAAGGTCATAAAGGTTTAAGTTGTTGGAATATGGAGGCCACGTAATGCGGTTCCATTTAGGCCAGAAAATCCGATTGGTGGTCATTGCGTGTTAAAACAAACAAACCCTAGGATCGTAAAGAAGGCATTTCAAGTAATCAGAATACATTTGGTGGTAATTTCTGAAACACTTCGGTGGGATTAAAACCACACTTAAGGTACATTATTAGAGTTATTTGTTTTCCCATTGAACACAGTTTTTTAACTGGTAGAAATATCAGTGTTGGATAGCATAAAACTTACAATAAGATGAGTTAAACGGGAAAAAAATATTGAGTTTTGTTTTCTGGAGAAAAATTAAATTCATGAAAATTGACCGATCATATGCGTATTCAATTATTCTGCATACACTCATAAAAATATTTTTTGTACGAAAGGGAATAAAACAGTATTTTACTGCCTCAAAACAGTGAGTAAAAAGAGCGTTTATTCCCTGAGAGATTTAAAGTCGCCATAGAAACCAATGAACAATACAAACATAACGTAACATCAATATTTTTATCATGTCAAACTTTTGAGAGTAGAAAAAACAAATTATGGGTCAAATATATAAACCATAAAAAGTAGGTTTATTTCAAATTAAAATTAATATTAATAAGGTAATTTTCACAGTTCATAATATTTCGTAATCAATATTATTTAGTAATTTTAAATAAATAAAGAAAATTTGCTTTTAAATGTTTCAAAATTATATTTTCACTCTACACGTATTTCGGCTTTTTAGGCCCTTTTCAAGAGTACAGATGAGAGGTACTAAATTATAATTTGTGTTCCTTGCTTATATATTGAATGTTACATCTGGCAATTTATACTAATAAAAATGGTTTGGAAGATTTGGCATTTTTTAGAAAAGTTAATTACTTTATCTAAAATGTGGTGACCTGCGAATATTTGTTGTTCATTTGTAACCGTTTTTTATTTTTTGAGAGCTTTCTTAATTTCTAATATTTCTAGTAAGTCTAATTTTTTGCTCTTCTTTTCGGAATGAAGTAATTCTACAATATTCATATTTATAAAGTGATTGTTTTCTATACAGTGTGTTGACATGCCGCGCCGGTGCTATATACGTTGTTTACAATAGACTTTTTATGTTCTTCAAGTCGCTTTTTTATGTTACGTCCAGTCTGGCCAATGTATATAACGTCGCAGTCACTACATTTTAGACACTCCTGTCTTTTGTAGTTTTTCTATTTTATCCTTATTGTTTATTAACATTTTTCCTAGGTTATTTTTATTTACAGATATTGTTTTGCAACCTAATTTACTTAATTTATTGCTGACTTTATCACTAATTCCAGGTCTATAATTAATACATTTATGGATGATATTGGCGTCTTGTACAGAACCAGCATAAAATTCCTTATACATATTTTTCTTTTGTTTTGTTTTTATTAAATTATCTATGATACTTTCTTTGTATCCATTATTCCTTGCTATTTGTTTTATTGTGTTGACTTCTTTTTTCAAAATTGTTTGGACTTAAAGGAAAGGTTAGCAGACGGTGAACAAAACTATTGTGTATTACTGTATCTGTACATTTAGTAATATTTAGTAATCTAAACGTCAAATAGAAATAAATAAAAAATAATATCAAACAGACAATCAAATACAAGGATACCTTAGATAAATTCGTAATAAAACACAAATTATTGTTCCTTAGTTTTCACGTTTAATTTTTTTTGTAATAAAAATTGTGCCCGTTCGTACAGGAAATATTGTATGTACCTCAGGAATAAAACACTCACTTTACTCTCATAGTGCATAAATAACTATTAAATGAAACAAAACATACTTAATTTAAACAAATCGTTATTTCATATACCGGGTGTCAACGAGTCATGTATCAGCCAGCAATTTTTTTTTAATTGGAATAAAATTTTCAAATTTAAAACTCGCGTATGAGAAGTAAATGGACTAATTTTGACGAACAGTTTCACCGGAGGTGTCATCAATTTTGAATTTTTAAATTCAAGAACTGTAAATTTTAACATATTCTGATTGTGCATGAAACTTTCTATACAATAAATCGAAATTTAAGACATTACCTTCAAATATGGCGAACTTATTTCAATTTTTTCTGAAATTCTAAATTAATAATTGAAACTATTTTTATAATGAAAATTTTCCAAATAGGAACTAGATATCATAATATGGTTTATTTTTGATATTTGGGTGTAATATGAAGCAAATATTTATTATTATAATGAAATTAGAAAAAAATTCATAATAATTTTTTCCTGAATTTTGGACGATAATTACTAATTATTTTCAAATAGTAGCCTCTATTTTTTTCTTCCCATTAGGAATCGTGATAATTCAAGCTTTAAATTGATGTAGATATAACGGAATTCATTATAAATAAGTTGTGGAAAATTTAAAACTTTTGGTCTTATGAGAAAGATATTAATCTAAAACATTAAAATAATTTGTAAAACTAAGTCTTTGGAAATAAATGAGAATTTATCCACAAAAATAAGTCACAAAAAAATCATAATCACAAAAATTGTAAATATCAACGAAATCAACATTTATACTTTTGAGGACGATTTTGAAAGGAGATAAATAGATAAAAGTAATTTTTGACGTTTCAAAAAAGTCACATTTTTTGACGTTTCAAAAGTCATATGTTGAACGTTTCAAAAAAACTCGATGTGTGGTGGAGTTTTTAATATAAGAAATTTTTGACGTTTCAAAAAATTCACATTGGTGGAATGTCACTAATATTTTTTTTTGTTGGGGGTTTAAAAAAGTCCCATTTTTAGAATGTCACCAATATTTTTTTTGACATTTCAAATTGACGTTTCAAAAAACTCACATTGGTGCAATGTCACAAATATTTTAAAATTTGAAATGTCAAAAAAATTTTGATATTTCAAATTGACGTTTCAAAAATGTCACTAATATTTTTTTTTAACATTTCAAATTTTAAGAACCGATTTTGCCCATCAGCGAACTCAATCTCTTCCTTAACCTCTAGAATGTGTGTACCAAATTTGAAAGCTTTATCTCAAAAACTGTAGCTGCTATCGCGAACCACACAGTCAGACAGACAAACGACACAGACAGAAAATTTGTTTATCTGAAATTTTGTGTATCGTCATAATTCGTCGAGATTCGTCCAGAAATGCAATAAAAAATTTCAAAATTTTTTTCACGAATACATACCTTCCTCACTTTGAAGGGTGAGGAAGTAAAAAGAGACGGTTCCCCCGGAAAAAGTTATAGGAAATGTAATGTGTCCAATTTTTTATCTTGTTAATATAGTAGATATGGTCGCATTATAAAAAAAATAACTTGAATTTTATATGTTCATTTCTGCATAAATTAATTCTTCTAACGAATTCCCTCAAACAATTATCCAACTGTTGTAGATTTCATTTATAGTTCTTCTGACTCGTGCTTCTAGTTCTTCCCGAATGGCTGACTGTACAATGTAGACTCTATTTTTCAGAATACCCCAAATATGCAGGTCCAGATATCAGTTAACCTGTTAGGCCACCTGACCAGTCGATTTGTACCAATCCATTAATTTTCGAAATTCGCATCTAAATGGTTGATGACTATTCGGGCATTATGAGGTGACGTCCCATCCTGCTGAAAAAACAGTCTATATCTGGTCGTCTCTTGGCAATTGATTAATAAAATCACTGTTAATATTAGAAACTGATCATCAAAAACTATTGGAGACTGCAACACTTACCAAACACGCCCAACCAAACATTAAAGCCAAATCTGTCTTGCTGGTTTCCTTCTCTAAAGAGATGTTGATTTTGTTGTGTCCACTATCTAGTATTTTACCGGTTGAATAATCCCAGATTTGTTTATCTTGATTAGTCAGAAAATAGTATTTGCCTGGCAAAATCATTATTTCTTATAATGTTAGTTATAGCCCAGTCACACAATGGCACTCTTCTTTCAAAATCGTTTCTATATAAATGTTGATTTATTTTATATTTAAAGTTTTTGTAATTGTGTTTCTTTAAAACCCTTCTTGCAAATTCGTGGCTTATATTTAACTGATCACCAATTTCAACAAAGGTTAATACATTTACTTCTGTCACCTCGTTTATGATAATTACCCCTTTAATTTCATCACTTACCAGGTCAATTTTTCTAAATTGAGCTTCGTCGTATGAAATAATTTTGCGGCGGGTATCTTCTGGTTATTTCCCTTCAACATTATCACGTGTGAAATCGAACTCTATCAGCATATAGTTGTAGTAAAACAACGACTTGCAAGATAACTCAGTGCATCCCTCTGATGATTTAAGCCTGGCCAAGCGATGGTACATTCAGAGTTGGACCAATGCCATCGCGCGCTTGTTTGATGACGATGACACGACACACTTCAGTTGTTATCTGTCGGTCGATGCATAGAGTATTAATAAATAATAAATAATGTTGAGCGTAGAGTAGAAAACGACCGTACGCTGATAAAGTGAATAAATTTATCGGTGAATTTCCGGATTTATTCTATGATGGATGTAAAATAATTTGTAAAGTTTGTGATCAAGACTTAATGTGCTGGAATAAATACGGCTGCAAAATTCATGTCAATAGTAACCGGCATAAAAATAAAAAAAAGGCATGTCTTCTTTGGAACCTCAGTTTATGTTTGATTTACTGTCAATGCTGATTGCCTGTGATGTTCCCCTGCGCATATTGGATAAACCAGCATTTCGGGAGTTCTGGAATAAATACAATCCCCAGGTGAATTTACCGAGTCGTTCATCGTTACGTAGATATGTACCAAGTGTTCGTGAAGACATTGTAAATAGGATTAAATGTGCATTAAAAAATACACGGCTGTGGTTATGTGTTGACGAGACGACAGATTGTAAAAAAAATTCTATTTTAAATGTTGTAGTACGTGTACTCGACCCTGTTAAATCTACATTTCCACTTTTACTAGCTAGCAAAAGACTAACTGCGTGTAATGACGAAACAATTATGCAGGTGGTGTTGGAGATTTTCGAAAAATTTGAACTGTCAACAAGTCAAGTGTTGATGTTTGTGACCGACGGTGCTGCGACAATGCGTTTGGTGGGCCGTTTTCTTCAAAGAGACGATTGTAGGTTTTTAGATGTTACGTGTAAAGTACATGCGTTCCATCTTGTAGCAAAAAACGATTGGAAAATGTTTTCCAGAGGTAGATGCATTAATAGCAAATACAAAAAAAAGTATTTCTCAAATCTCCTAAACGGCTTCGAGCATTTCACACACTATGTCCTGGTATTCCGGAACCACCAGAGCCGATTCTTACACATTGGGGAACGTGGTTGAGGGCAGCTTTTTATTATGCTGGATATTTTCAACAAATAAAAGCTGTGATACTACAGTTCAACCCTAACGAGGCTGGAGCTATTAAGGAAAGCCAGACAAGCTCTCTAGATGTTTCCCTTGAAACAGATTTAAAAACTATTTATAACAATTATAGAGGACTACACGACGCAATAGAAAAATTGAAAAATAATTCGTTGTCGTTAGTGAAATCGCTGCAAATAGTGGACGACATAAATACACAGCTACGGACTATAAATGACGCAAAAAAATAAGCCTCTTATTGAAAAATCGAGAGTATATTACGGAAAGCTCCTGATTTTACCAAATTAAGACAAATTTGTGATGGTGCATCTACAGCTGCGTTAAGTGAGTTCACAGAGTGTTTTACTTATGCCTGTATTACTTCCGTAGATGTCGAACGGTCTTTTTTCAAAATACATACATATTTTTTCACCACAGCGAACATCGCTTACTGAGACAACTGTAGAAAAATATCTGATGCTACACAGTTATTATTGAAATGCTCCAGTTTGTGATAACAACAACCAAGCTACCTCATAAATCTGCTTAAGAAGGTGAGTTTTGTACATACTTTTTATAAAGTGTACCAGTATTAAAAAAATTTATTTCCATTTATTTCATTTATTTATTTATTTATTATTAGTTATCACTTAGATATACAATGTACATGTGTGAACGTCATTTAACAGTTTAATAATAATGTGCAGCACTAAGCTTACAAAATATAAGGAAATACATAAAAAAAGAATTTAAAGCGAACGAAATAGTACAAAAACATACATTACAATATATAAAATATTTTTGTTTTTATTAATGTACTTATTTAAGTATTATGATATGATGCATACCCAGTACGTCTCTGTAGGACTAATGACCTTGGCCAGGCTTACTGATGAATCACTGATTCAGTTCTACATTTTAAAGGAGGTGAGTATATTTTAATGGATAATAACAAAATGTTCTAAGCTTTATCACACTTTAGAGAAATTATTACTTGCTTAGTCTGAAAAGAATTAATAGAGAATACATTCCCATATTATTATCCTGTCATAGATAATATCGTAAATAGTAAATAGAGCCTTAATATTTAAAATGAATTAGATTAGTGAGCATAACGTAATGCTTGGGGTGCCTTATTGACCAATAGTTTGACCGTTACTTTTTTATGTAAGCGTACTTCTATTTCTTCGAGATTAATTTTTTTAATCCAAAGGGTTTCATAAATTCTCTTGATTGAATATATTATTTTCATTGAAAAATTTGTATTATTGCCCATGTTGCATTGTATCAGAAGCGAATAAATTAAGCACCACTTCTATCGGCTCAAGTAGGCGGGAGTCAACTATGAAAGAGTTACATAATGGCGTAGTGGAGGTGCCATGGAATAGTAGGAGACTGTCTTTTCTCATCTTTTCCTCTGAATTGGTTTTGTGGCACAACAACACCACCTTTTTGAGCTATTGATATGAAATGCGTTTCGTTGGTTGTTTCTTTTTTTGTGATTCAGACAATCTGAAATTAATGAATATTCATTGTTCTTCACATATTTTTATTGTTTATTTAATTTCTTAAAACAAATATTTGATGTTACACATTTAAAAATAACACCACTTTACAGTTGTCTTTTTATTAGGTATATGATTCTGTTTAAAAAAAATTCGATGATGTCATCACGCAAACTATGATGTCGTCAGTTTTAAATTTTCCATATCAAAATATATGCCACTAAAATTAAAATTTTATGTATCCGAGGTTTTTTTCGATGACTTGGTACCAAACGAGAAAATTAATTTATTATATACTTTTGTTACAGAATGTATTTGCTGAATAATTTTTAATATTCTTTTTAATGTCTCTAAATTAATTATTCTTAGAAATGTCACCTGATTGTAATCTCCAGAAATAAAGTATTTTTTTTAAATTGTCGTAAAATAACTATAAAGTTAGATTTATAGATTTTCTATTTCTAGTTTTTTAGATATTCCTTGAGAAAAAATAACTAAATTTAAGTTTATAGTCATGAATAAATAGGCGGATTCTCTATATAGGTACTCCATTAACTACATTTGGTTTTCAATGTATTATTTGGAAAGATATAAATTACAGTATACACATATTTAATAAGGAATTGAATGTCGACTGTAAAAATATCATAGTAGTTAGTTATACCTTAACATTCTTACAATTTATTTTCAGCTCTTCGTTAAAAGCTGTATTCTATTAACTTTTTTTCTTATTACATAATTTTTTAAGAAGGAACTGTATAATGTGTTTTCTTGCTGCTACTATATTTGGCTGTATAGGGGCACTTGGAAGTTATCGCTTGTCTTCTCTGGCTTGACTTAATCTTGGGGTGTGATAAAGCCTGAAACTTAATTATGTTATAATGTCTTACTAAAACAACGAAAGAAAATATGAACGTGTTATAGTAATAAAAACATATTCAACATATTTTTATTTTGATGAAAATGGAAATGTGAGAGCCAGGATCCAGACTGCAAAAGAATATTCATTTATAATAACACCATAAGTAGTTAAAGTATGGTTGATTATTTTTAAGGTGCTATAAGGAATGTTTACTGCGTTTGATTTGAGGCAACGCAAATGATTTTCGCAAACGCAAGAAATATGATAGCGCCTCAAAAATAATCTACTATTCTTTGATTGCGAATGGTATTAACTATTCATCGAATTTTTGTATAATGTGGTTACTTTGCAATTTTTCCTTTCCTTATAGCTATTTGTATAACACGAAGGAAAGTGTAACATAAAAAACACAAACCAATTTTGATGGTGAAATAAAATAGATACTAGTTTTAAGCAGTACTCAAAATTAAAAAAAGATAATAGTGATAGTTTGTGTGAGCCCTAAATGTCAAAGTAGTAAATACAGATTTTTACGATCAACTATATTAACAAGACGATACTTTGAGTTGATGAAGGTGTAAAACTTAATTTTTTGTGTGTTTGGCAATCGAGTATCCGCATGTATATGAGTCCTTTGGTGATATAAGGGGTTCAAGTATCTGCGGTATTTAATTGGATTAAGAGATTAGTGTCTTTAAAGAAATATTCTCCCTAAAGACGTCTAAGTATTACCATTTTCTCGAGTAATAGTACATATGTATGTTCTTCCTAAGTTGTACTACTAGATACAATTTAGTGAAACTGTAACTAGATTTTTTATATTTTGATTCGACTTTTACTTAATGAAAATGCATTTATAGTGAGCACGAAAATAAACTTGGATGTTTGATTTTCCCTTACTTTTATTTTCAGATAATAGTAATACAGTGGCTTTGACGAAGAAAAATTTGTGAAAATTATGCATACAAGTCCATGTTTATTTTTCACAACACATGCTAAAAACTCACCCGTGGAACCTGTTTACCAAATTTTCGTATTAATCAAAGAAAATTTACAGCATTATTTCATTTTAAACTATAATTTCAGGTGTACTATATTTTATCGACGCGTCGAATAGATACTGATTATTCTATTCATAATTCAATAATTTATTTAATATTTAAAAGCAATACGATAATAACATATTTATTAAAGAGGTTATTTTACGGAATAATATTTTACAAACTAACTCATATGCCGATAATGTATTGATTTTAATCGTCACATCATTCAGGGCATTATACAGGTTGTCTCAAAACGGAATTCACTTTTTAACAATTCATGAAATACATAACGTGTAATTTTTAAAATTATATTTTATGAAGATACTAACATATAACGGATATGCGGATTTTAATTTTTAAAAATTGCATTATCATGTGTTTTCCTTCTCGTTGGCACATCCTGTTGTTGATTTCGACACATAGATAGCATTATAAGAAAACGTGTAAGGGAATAAGGTCCTGTGATCACGGAAACTAGGAAATGTCACCAAAATTGGAAATAAATTTATCTGGAAACAGTTGCCTTGACGGTGGCGATAGACTAATTTGCCGTGTGAGGATCTGTTAAAACTCTAGTTCTAGCATTGTAACCAGAAAATGGTTGAAGTTTCGGCACGAGGAAGTTGCGACATACAGCACAATATCGAAAGCTTTTCATCGTTAACGCGCGACTAAGATTATTGTCAAAAAAATTTCTCCTCGTGATGTAATATTAGCTGAATGTCTTTGAACTTTTGTTACCAACTTCTCTTATCGCGATACTATCGGTCAAACTACCCTATTACAATATAGGGAATTGAAATATCCTCTAACATTTATCATTCTTTTTCAAATCTTAATTCCCACCTAACATACCATTCACATAAAAGGCAATTCATATATAAATCATTATAATCAATAATGTGATAAAAATCTCAATAACAGATCCCGGTGGAATTCCTGATGTTATAAGCTTTAACTTTCATATTTTTTTACTATCTCGAAGTAAACCATGGAGAGTATTATTACTTCTTTTAGTAAACGTACTCTAAGATTTTATTACGTATAACTTTCCATGAAAGTAAGCACCGACGAAAGTTGACAGATTATTAACTAAAAACATGTATACTTTTTGATACAGGCCAACATTTTTCAAACCCTGAGACCAAGCTATACGTTTTCGGAGGTTTTTGGTGCATTGAATTAAAATCCGACCTCAGAATTGCTCCATCACATCAGGTTTTCGAGATATACTAACATAAAAATGCATAAACATGGTTTTTTGCTATATTCGTTATATTACACCGCGAATTAATTTTTCTCCACAAAACTCGTTGCGGCATCTGAAAGTACTACTCTTCCCCTTCAAAATGCATTTTGAATTTTTCAGATATTTTATTTTTTCTCGGAGAAATCGTCCGTTGAAATTGATTAGGTTGGCGTTTCCATTAGAACCATACAAAAAAAAAGTTGATGCGGCAGGCGAGAGTAGTGTAATTACATAAATTTTTGGACGGTAAATCCGAATTTGTTGTCGGTTTATCTCGAGCAGGTCATGAACCTTAAGAAATTCAAATTGATGGATCCGATATGGCGGGTCGGAATTCTGATTTCTAAATTACTATAAAAATCGATATTTCTTATATATTTTTTCCTCAAGTAAAGTAACGTTGATGTTTCTTTGCATGAATGGTCGCATATTACACTCTTAGTCGAAACCAGAGTCACGAAACGATGACGTGATGGTGTTAACTCCATTTTTCTTGATCTTTTTTCTGTGAATTTTTTCTTATACTTTAGAACTAATTAAAATCATATGACTTCATTTTCTTATTATTATTAAGAAAATCAAAATAAACCTTTAAATTACCTTGGAACTTTATCTCAAGGTCAAGCTTAAGGTCACCATTATTTAACCCCCTCAAAACCTAGCAACTTTTGTCTGAAATATTTTTCGCTATCTTCCTTAATTCTTGAAATATTTGCCTGAAATAATTAGAAAGGATCAGGAATATGGTGGCTATCGAAACAACTGAGCATTATCAAGAAAAATTTTTGGACAAAAGTTGTGTATTTTTTGTTAGAAAAATATGATGCTGTCATAAAAAATATGCCCTCCCATTTAAAAAATCAAAGTTGACCTTGAAATGACCTTCACAATGCTCTTCCGAGGTTATCGCAATTATATCATTCTATTGCCCCTTCAGAACTCTTCAAAATTTTGTCTGAATCTCTTTTTTACTAAAAGTTGACATAAAAAAAATTAAGAAGCCTGGTACATTAAAATGGGACACCATGTATAAATAAACAATGTTGCTACTAGAAAGATAATTTCTCTGAGAAGAAATAAGAGACTTTCATATGCCTCAACGAGTTTTGTAGAAAAAATTAGTTCGGGGTGTAATATAATCCCGGAATATAACGAAAACCCATGTTTATCTCGAAAACCTGATGTGATGGAGCAATTCTGAGATCGGATTCGGATTCAGCTTACCAAAAACCTCTCGGTCTTAGCGTCTGGAGTTTTGTCAAATTTAAATAAATTAAAATATTTTCATTTATTTTCGTTTAATAAAAGTCATAAACCATAAGGACGTAATGACAATCTTGAAGATTAGAATAGTACTAAGATTGTGTAACCTATTCATTTAGAAATTACAATTCTAGTTTATCTATTTATATCCATAATTACTTAAGAAAATAGTAGGTCATTTAATCACGATGAGGGACATATGGAGCTCAAATCATATACAGTTTACAGTAATTTAATACAAAAAAGTAAGTCAACCCGAAAGAAACAAAATGCTTTTACATTCTAACCGTGACATTGCACGATACAATTTATGTTGATTTTTTTTACGAAAAGTTTAAGGATAGTTTCATGTAATTTTTTAAATGTTATAGTTCAGTGTCTAGACAGGTAAGAGTAAAAATAAGTATTATACATGCAAAAGAAACGAATTACTTTTGTTTACCAAACATAATTTTCTTTATTATTATTGATATATATATATATATATATATATATATATATATATATATATATATATATATATATATATATATATATATATATATATATATATATATATATATATATATATATATATATATATATATATATATATATATATATATATATATATATATATATATATATATATATATATATATATATATATATATATATATATATATATATATATATATATATATATATATATATATATATATATATATATATATATATATATATATATATATATATATATATATATATATATATATATATATATATATATATATATATATATATATATATATATATATATATATATATATATATATATATATATATATATATATATATATATATATATATATATATATATATATATATATATATATATATATATATATATATATATATATATATATATATATATATATATATATATATATATATATATATATATATATATATATATATATATATATATATATATATATATATATATATATATATATATATATATATATATATATATATATATATATATATATATATATATATATATATATATAATAATAATAACTAACACCACAGAATGCAACCGCCGAAGCTGTCTAAAAAGGTAATTTGGAAAAAGTGGACATAAAACCATTTCCATCAACATGGCATGGTAGCCGAATGAGTAAAGCGCTTATAGCTATTTACTCGTTACGAAATATCGATGGTTCGAATCCATCATGGAGCAACAAATTTTATTTGTAATTTGCTTCGGATTGGGATGGGAACGAACTATCGATGCCCTAGATTTGCTTCGGACACCACAAAAAACTGTAGGGCCTCATCTCTCTTTGCTCAACACAAAATCCTAGGATTTTCTGGGAGTTACTTCGATGACATGAGAGACGGTTAAGAAAACATTTTTTAAATATTAGCAGTCAGATTCGAACCCACAGCTGCGATAGAAAGATTTTTAATCCCACTTGTCATCGCGCCCTCTAACCAACTACACCAACGAATCGGTAAAAATGGCATCTACCTTAAAAGTTTGCAGATAATAAACAGAAATTTGATTTTTCAACTCACTATTGAGGACCGAGAGGGTAAGCAACCTGAGGAATACTAATGACTTTTTAGCAAATTTCGTATCAAAAATTATGTCAAATTAAATAAAATGTTCAGTAATCTTTGAAACCCTCCCCAAGTAATGCAAATTGGTAAAATAAACGTGTTAAAATACTTCCCTCAAGCCTCAGTACACGACAAAAAGTCAAAATATCGGCATAAAAAACGTATATTATTGGTAGTATAATAAAAATAAAATAACTATAGCAAATGAATAATTTAATAAATTTTGATCGACAGTTATTTAACAAATTACAAATTTTTACCAAAACAATTAAAAAAAAATCGTCAAATAGTAATCCATTTAGGAATTTTAAACAAATCAAATGTTTAAAATGGATTCATCAGTTTGTTCCAATATCGATTTATAAAAGAGGATCGTTTATTAATTCTGGAGTTAACAAAAGAATTGACATCAAATCGATCAACTTGGGTGAAAGAAATGTATTAAAAATTAATATAAATTACAGCTTTCATAATGTAGTTAACAGCATTATAAAATTCTTTAGTCATTAGGTTAAATATTTTGTACGAATGTGACTCGGCGTATTTTATACGTAGCATTTAACGATTTTCTTATACTTGGTCCGTCAAGGGTACCGCAGGGATCAAATTTTGGCCCACTATTTTCTTTTTATTTACTGATAAACCTAAAAATATTGTCAATTAGAAGAAATTGTATTTATTTTAAATGTTTTGAAACAAAATGTCATAAATATCTTTAACAACTATGCATAACTTTATGCAATATAGTATCAACAACCTAAAAATTGTTCTTAATGTAAATTTTAAAAACACCTTTATTTTCATATACATATTTGATATAAACTTAAAGTGAGTGATTTCTGCCGTTACATTATTGTAGGCTTTCGATTAGGTTACGCTTCTAGTTCTACTGATCATTTTCTAAAATGAAAACAAAATGAATTTTTGTTGCTATACCGTGTGTAAAACGGCTAATGTAGCCAAACGTTAACAAAGACCGACTGAACAAGCCCCTATGTTCGCTGTGTGTCTTATTCCATCTCATTTCATCCTAGTTCGTAGCCATCGCTCGTATTCTTTTTCTAACTGACCACACTTGGCGCTAAACATATAGTATAAGTTTGTGTGTAAGTATGTCTACTTCTCAACTAAGAAAATTTGAGGTTTATAACTTATGTTCTAATAAAAGACCTACTTCAAGTTTCAAGTTATTTAATGCAAAATAAATAAAAGGGGGAACATAATGGAAAAAATTAAGGTGCATCAACAATAAAGAATAAATCCAATTTTTAATACATTTAACCATCGGTGAGGGGATATTTACATCTCAAATCTGACATGGGATCTGTACTTTTGAAACCGCTGCTCCTTCTAGTAAGAAAGTTGCATTTTTTCGAATGTTCCGCCGATGGACCGAGCTCAAAACAAAAACTTTTATGTTTGAAAAAGTGGCATGTCCGAAGTAGGCCAAGGAGGTTTCAGAGATTGAAGAGTATAAATCAGTTGTCAGATACGGGATCCAATTTTTACTAGCGCCTCTCCCATCGGTTGAATATCGAAAAAGAGCGGTTTTTCTCGTAGCGTGTAGAAAAAAGGTATCGGTGACGTTCACATCTCGAATTTGACATTGGATTCATGCTCAGCGATCTCAAGTAAGAAACTTGCTCCTTTTTAGATATTCTGCCGATCGGGCCAGGCTCAGAGCACACGATTAATGGAACGGCATGAACAAAATCTGTAGAGGGAGGTCCTTGGAGTTGCTGAATACAAATTAGATGGCAGAAATGAGATGCAAGGAGTAGTTTACATATTTTGGATAAAAATATGTGTATTCTGATGTTCTTTTCTCAACAGAATATTATACAAATATTAGGTAAAAGGAATTAATCGGCCCTTTAAAATATAAATTATTGTAGAATCTATTGAAATAACTATTTCATCCTAACTACAAACTCGAGAAAATTGTATTATATAATATGATTCATACCATATTAGAGCAAAACCATATTGAAATGAAACTGCAGAAATATTTTTTCACATACCAAAATCGTTGTGTAAACCAATTTTTTCTAGCACACATCTAGGTTGAGGTAGTTGTTTTAGCATATTATTACAATAATTTGTATTTTAAGGAGATGCTCAAATTGTTTTGCGTAGTATTCATTTGTATATTAGCCTGTTCCGAAGAGAACACTTAAAATAGAAGAGAACTACTAGTAACAAATAATTTAAATAATATAAACAATACGCTTTTATTGTCAGATCCTGTACTATAAATAAAGACTCGAATATGGAGCAATAACTCATATCAGCTATATTACCGTCAACTGGACTGGTTAGAGTATAATTTATTCATACTTTTCGATATAATACTGTCGGTATTGTACACCGAGTTAACCTGATTTAGTAGTTGGTTAATATTAATCAATATTACAGGTGACGTACGTTAACAAAAGTTGTACATAAATGTAGATAAATATTCCGGTTTATTTGCTTAGTTTTATCTATTTTGTTTTACTGGGTCGAACTAATAAATCAAAGTTATCTCTAGTATCTAGCAACTTGTCGGTTCTTTAGCGTGAATTCTGATCAGGAAAATTTACGACAAATATTCTTTGGTAAATGACCTTGTCTTAAAAATTACTTTTGTAATAAAAGTAGGTTATTTAAAGTAATTTTCTGTAAAGATATGTAAATAAACAGCAGTTCAATAATTTCAGAACATTAGCATATTAATGCAGTAAACGGCTAAAGTACGAAATAAATTCATCAAATCTGAAAATTTTTTTTCCTTGAAAAGACAGATCGATTTTCCTTACAAAAATATACATTCTTAGATAAAATTAAATTTAATTTAATTATTTTTCTTAATTTTGATAGATCCATTCCTTGTCAAAATGACAGCATAAACATTGTGATACCTTTCATAAGAAAATTTTCGAGCTAAAGAAAATTGAAAATTAGAAAACCTGCATTTTATTACTAACAAAAAATAAATCAAAAATTCTGTTGTTAGGCAAATAAAATTATTAAATTAAGTGTTCGAACTGCCATCCACCAAACAAAGGTTTAATCTTTTTATGTAATTTTCTCTAATCCCTTAAAACATTTCTGGATTATTATTTAAAAACCCCTACTTCCCTGACAATTTTTTATTTTAATTCTTCTAAATTATTGGGTCTATTTTTAAGTGTACCCCATAAAAAAGTCGAGAGGTGTTAAATCTGAGCTTCGTGGAGGCCATAGTATGTGCCACTTCTGCCTATCCACGTTTGATATTTCTGATTTAAAAACTCAATTACCTCCCTAATTGAGTGACATGGTGCTCCGTCTTGCTGCCAGATTGTCTGCGTAGAAATTTGTAAAAGAAGATCATCTATAAAGTCTTCTATTTCATTTTGTAGTAATTGTTTATATCTTCTTCCATTTAAACCACCTTCTTAAAAAATCGGCCCAAAAATTGTATTGTTCAATTATCCACACCAAACTCCTATAGACTGGCGACCTTGTCACTGAATTTCTTTTACTAGTTGGGGATTACCAATAATGTTTATTTCGTCTATTAAATAATCCAGATTAAGTAAAATTTGCCTCGTTTGTGAAAAACATGTTTGCAATAAAACCATCTTGTTCTATTCGTACTAATATTTCATTGCAAAAATTCGTACGCTCTTCGTTATTGTTATCATTCAATTTTTGAACCACACTAAGTTTATATGGTTTACATTTATTCTTCTTGACTACATTTTGAATATATCCGTAGCACATCTCAAGATCTCGGACTGCATCCTTAATAGATTTTGAAGGATGTTCAGTAAAATATAATATAACATTTAGTTCCTCTTCTTCATTTGCAGTATAATTTCTTTTGGTGTTATGCAACGAACTAGTTCTAAATTTTTTTATAAGGTGTTTAAAACAAGTGTTATGTGGGCATCTTCTCTGCGGATATCTTCTTGATATAAACGTTTGGCTTTAATTATACTTCTATTGAAAAGAAAGTATACATTTAATATATTATTACTTTCTTCTACAGAATACACGGGCATTATTATGTATTTTTATACAAAAAACTCTTTAAGAAGTACTCAAATTAGAAAAATAATCGAAACTGGCTAAACAAAATTAATTTGACAGATCAACAATCAGTATTTTAAAACATTATTGTTTCATGCATGGCTATCTATGTTAAAAATAATTTAGTTGTAGGTATCACAAACTTTTAAGAATATTACTTATTTATTTGAATAACTCAGTTATTTGAAGATGGCATATATAACAATCATATATGTTTATAATGGGGAGGAAAGGAACTATCCAAATATCCGAAAATATGGAGGGTGTCCCGTTTAAAAAACTTGACTATGTGGTGCCCCCTTTATATTCTTGAGATAGACGCAAACCCATGGCATATAGGAAAACTTGGTAAAATATGCTACAGATACATTTTCTAATTTTTGTTCTAACTGTATTTTTAAGCACAAAAAATGGGTTTAAAAAGTAGAATTTTCAACTGAGAACCCTGTATATCTTGAATAATTCTCCCAATTTCTGCGCATTTCATCTCTAATCCGATCTCTTAAATCCATTAAATTTTGTGGTTTATTGATATAGACCTTTGACTTTAAATAACCCCATAAAAATAATCAAGGAGTATAAGATCAGGGAAACTTGCGGGCTATTCTATCGGTCTTCACCTGCCAATCTACCTTCTAGAAAAGTTGCCCAGAAAATTGCGAACAGGACGTGCAAAGTACGGGGAGCGCCATCTTGCCGATACCGGTTAATATTATCTGAAAAGCCAGAATCACTTTCGTTTGGGAAAATTTTTGCAAATGCGGGTACGAGATAATTTCACAAAAGGTCCAAATATTTTTCCCCCTGTCAGAATTCCATCAAAGAACTAAGGACCTAATAGTTTATTGTCGACTATTCTTGCCAACTCACACATTTAATTTCTGCGAGTTTTGAGTATGCGCCTCAACCATCCAATGAAAAATTTCCCTACTCCAATACCTGCAATTTTGTCGCTTTACCAAGTCATTTAGACAAAACGTGGCTTCATCCGAAAAATATATTTGGCCGTGGATACGTGGAGTGGATAAGTTTGGCACAAGTCCATCATAGTTTTGCAATGTCTTTAACAGTTTCTCTTGATTTTGCACTAAATTTTACTGATTGTGGATCGGTTGGTAGATCGACCTGAATATTTCCCATTAAACAAATTGCATACCTCTTATTGAGGTTTAGCCTAAAATTTGTTTCATATTTAATGAATTTGTTCGAGTACTTTAGCCGCTCACTATATAATAAGACGAAAATAGGTTTATAAATACAATAAATGATATATCAAATAGACATAAGTAAATTCTGGACCCATGCTATAACAAATTTTGATGTTAAGAATTTTCCCTCTACTAAGATGAAGTGCTTGCCGATTGGGAAATTTTTCTGCCTATCATCTTGCAGATCTAAAACTAAACAATGGAATTCAGCATAAACCAAGTGAATGTCAGTTAATTTGTGAAACCGTATTGGTTACACTTGTTACGTAAGGACTGAATGACAACGTTAAAGAAAATTTAATTAATTAATTTTAAAGCCGCCTACTTCACATTTTACTGTTTTCATGATATCTCATAATAAAATGCATAACCAACTATTTCTTATAATAGTAGTATAATTAGCATGCATAAATGGCAAGCTAAGGTTCTTTGACTACGGGGAAGTCATTGGATATGTACAATTAAATAACGCCACCAAATATCTTACGAAAAATATTGGTATATCGCCTATTGCGATACGATCTCTTTACCAATAGCAGTAAACATGTTTCGCTCTCCTATGAACTCATCGGTACTACGGGCTGGAGATGTGGACATATGTATTTAACTGCTAGTCGGTTGGGAGCGCTAAATGTGCTACAACCCGTAAAAAACACACGTTCTGAACTACTCTTTAAATCAAAAGATGGCGCGTTATATCATCTGTGGTTTTAGTCAACAAGAACTTAAACGAATATTGGTTAAAATGTCCTTTGCGATGTATGTCCTTCCTTTCTCCAGCCTGTAGTACAGATGAGTTCATAGGGGAACAAGACATGTCTACTGCTATTGGCAACGAGGAATACATTGCAACACGCGACATTCGTAAACTATTTCACACAATTTTTTTCACAAGCGGCTACTCCTACGAGAATAATGAATAAGATACAAAATGCTTATTTTAGTCATTACTTGTCAACGGTATAATAATTCGCTACTGCATGTGAATAAGGGGATGTACTATGTACTTACATAAAACTTATCCCCTTATTCACGCACAGTAGCGATTTATTTCCTCATTATTTACTCAATTTTTTTTTTAATTTTTTTTAATTTAAATTCTGTAATTCTGTTTTTTTTTTTATAAAGCTAGTATTTTGTGTGAGAATTAAAATAGACTTTTTTGTATTAAGCTGATGTAGATTAAACACTTGAACGCGGATAAATCAATTTTTTTTAAGATAAGTTTAAATTGCTGAATTTGAAAAACAGTTTATTATATAGCAAGGGGGGGAGGAATGCCTTATTATTTTTTCCGAGGTGTAGTTTGAAGTCTGAGGGCTACAAATATACAGAAAGAAAAATTTATTGGGAAGTTCGTTGGGATAGAACAAAGAAGAAACTACTTCAGTTCAATCGCTAACGTTTCGACTATAATTTCTTCAGAGTCTTCTTCATATCAATAAATAATTCTCAAGGACACAAACATATCCCTCATCTACATTCCAGAAGGAAAAATAATGTTCTCTCCCGTGCTATATACAGGGTGTTTAATAGAAAATATACATACATTAACTGTGGTTGCGAGACACCTAATTGGTTCTAAATAACCCATGAGGGGGCACCCCACATCAACAATTAACGTGACAATGACATTTCCCTATGAAACAATCTGTATGCTATAGTTTTTATGGCCGAGAGTAGAAACATCACAATAATCCAAAGTTTTAATGATAAAGAATTAATAATAAATCCGACTGTCATCTTTGACAGCTCAATGAATTTATGAAATTAGTAATCTTAGAGATTCACACGTTGACAACTGAAACTTGTTTACAAGCAAAGTAAACCTAACATCCAACGAAAAGCTTTGTGTAATTTTCCTGCTAATATTAATTTCAATAATTATTCTTCTGTATCATTTACTGTGATTGTAAATAAATAAGTTCTTGGGTTCTTATTTATTTGATCGTACTTTATTATATCCTTTAAACTCACTATCTACAATTATTCGTGAGGACATAAATGTTTTAAGCGAGGATTATTTATTTGAATGTGCTGCGATCGAGGTTAAAATTAGGGGTATATGTTATGTAATATGTGTTGTATATAGACCTCCTTCTACCGATATTAATATCTTTATTGACAAATTAGATTATTTGTTAGAGATAGCAACGGAAAATGATAAATTGGTAATAGTAGTAGGAAGATTTTAATATTGATATGTTATCTACAAAAAATGCCAACAATAAAGATTGCATCATGAATTTGTCGAATTCTTATAATATAAAAATCACAGTAAATACACCTACTAGAGTAACTAAAACAACTGCAACATGTCTTGATAATATTTTTGTTTCAAATTTGATAGAATGTAATACAGAGGTACTAGATGTAAATATATCTGATCACTTTGCTCAGCTAATAGGTATTAAAGATAATGTAATGACTAATACTAAGACATACGAATATAGGCGCATTTTCAGTATAGAAAACTACCAATTTTTTTATAGTCTACTATCACAGGAGACATGGCTGTCAGTGTACGAAGCCGCAACTGTTGATGACATGTACAATGTTTTTATTCGAATTTTATTAAGCTACTTTAACTCATCATTTCCTCTAAAATCTGTTAAAATACAAAATAACAAAAACAGCAAAATGGATTTCAAGAAATATTTATAATGCCAAAGAAACATTAACTTTAATACATGAATCATATCAGCAAGGTAGAGTTACAAAACAAATTTATGTAGATTATAAAAATTGTTATACTATTCTTCTTATACATGAAAAGTCTGATTATTATGAAACTCAAATTAATAATTCTTGTAATAAATCTAAGACTATTTGGAATATAGTAAATACGGAAAAGGGAAAAAATAAAAAAAAAAATTAGTCATTTACAGAAATTAATGATAATGGTGCTACATTACATCGCCACAACTGTCAAGTGAAATTTTTAACAATACCTTTGTTAATATGGCTACTGATCTGGTTGGAACAATTTCTGCAAATAATACAGTTGAACTTATCACTAGTAATCCTAATTCAATTTTTCTGTTTGAAGTAACACAGAATGAAATATTTGACATCATTAATAATTTAAAAAATAAGTATTCCAGTGGTGAGGATAATATAAGCAATGTCATGGTAAAAAAAATCTGCTGTTATATAGTTGAACCGTTGACTTATGTAGTAAATCAGTCTTTGAGAAAAGGTGTTTTTCCATCAAGATTAAAGACAGCTGTTGTGAAACCTCTATACAAAAAAGGTGATCCTTCATCAATAGAAAACCACAGACCTATAAGTATGCTATCTACTTTTTCCCAGTTACTTGAAATTGTCATGTGTAGAAGATTAATTCCATTTTTAGAATCACACAATGTTATAACTGAAAGCCAACATGCATATCAGAAAAATAAATCTACAACAACAGCTACCTTTGATTTTGTGAGAAGGATATTGGACTATCTAGACAATGGAAATATTGCTCTTGGTATATTTCTCGATATATCAAAAGCTTTTGATTGTGTTGATCACACTACACTTCTCAGTAAATTGGATAAGCTAGGTATACGAGGAATTGCTCATAACTGGTTCAGTTATTATCTTAATGAGAGATATCAAAAAGTATGTATTACAGCAAATTCATCGGAGTATTATTCCAGTACCCAAATAGTACTACTAGGTGTGCCACAGGGCAGTGTGCTTGGGCCCATATTGTTTTTATTGTACATTAATGATTTGCAACAATATCTAAATAATGACTCAGTTTGAATAACAACCAATGCTGACGACACAAATATTCTAATTTTTGATAAGGAGTATGATAGTTTAGAAATTAAAGAAGCTAATGTGATGCAAAAGATATCAAAATGGTTTAAACAAAATTGGTTGATATTAAATAATGATAAAACTAATTGTATTTTGTTTAAACATAGTAGAAACAAAAATGCATACCTGAAAGAGATAGATATAAATAATGTAAATATTAACTACACGGAAAGCACAAAATTTTTAGGAGTGACAATTGATGAACATATGGACTGGGGGTATCATGTACAAGCGCTTTGTGGTAGGCTTAGTTCGGTTTGTTACACATTAAAAGAACTGAAGAAGGTAGTGAATCACAATACGCTTCTTATAGCTTATTATGGACATTTTTACAGCTTAATGTCATACGGAATAATATTCTGGGGTGGTTCTCATATTGAAAATATATTCATAGTTCAAAAAAGGGCAATACGAATCTTATCCGATTTAATAGTAAGTGAATCGTGTCGTCAACATTTTAAAGCATTAAAACTATTAACAGTTCCGGCTCTTTTTATTTATGAATGTCTTTGTTTTGTTTTCAAGCATTTGAGAGAGTTTAAATGCAACATCAGAGATCATAATTATGAAACAAGACACAAAGATACTCTCTCTTACCCAATACACACTACAACCGTCTTAGAAAAAGGATGTTTTTATAAATGTCTGCATTTTTACAATATGTTACCCACCGAACTGAAAAATATTACATCTATAAGTATCTTCAAAAATACCATAAAAACCACTTAATATCTGCAGAACCCTCTTCTTGAGAGGAAGTGAATGAAATAACTTTTAAGTATCGCTCTTTAAAGTTTTAAATTTTAAGTTGTATTTTTGTTTTTTTTAATTAGTAGTAGTAGTTTTTAAGCATCTTACATTTTTATTCTTTGTTTTTACCTGTATTTTTATCTTCTCTAGAATTTTGGACATGTAACACACTTAAATTGTAAGATTTTTGTCACCGTTACGCAATAAAATTCTATATCTATTCTATTCTATATTTCATTTTAGATATGTCAAAAATTTAGTAAAAACTGTCAAAGTATAATATAAGCTCCCTAGGTAGTTTTTACTATATTTTCTCTCCGTAGGGAGAAAATTCTTTACTTCTGTCACAATTTTGATACCAGAGAAACTTATTTCTGCTCCCAGTCGTGCAAAAATATTCTTTTCTTTGAAACTGAAAATGTTTGTTTAAGTTTTAAGGAAATAGGCAAATGTGACATCATTTTCGTCCAACCTGGAATTTAAAATAATTGTAGTTATATCAAATTATTCTTAAACAGTCACAAAATGCGTCTAAGCTCTTGAAAAGAAAATTTTGGTTTTCAGCCAAGTTTGCATTCTTGAGCGCATATTAATGACGTGAATTTCCGTCTGAAAGATGGCTTTTAATAGTCTACGTCAAGTGTAACTCTTAATTAATCAAAATTTCTTAATGAAGTTTGATACGTATCGGTCAAATGTCCTGATTATGGAAAAAAAAATGTCTAGCCAGTATTTTACAAATTGCTGAAAAAAAAAAAACTACTGAATTAATAACAAAAATCCAAAGCAAAAAGTATAGACATGGCATGTATTTGCACCTCAGTTATGTCTCTGAACTGTATACAAACAACTCGTTTTATTTGTTTCTTTGCCGTTCATATGTTAAATAACCTATTTTAATCTCAAATGCACGTTAAATTCTAGTAATTTGAAGGTATTACTAAAAATAATTCCCCAATCCCAATTCTTAAAGGCCATAATTCAGCATTTTTATGTTGCATGATATCCGAGTTTTAAATAGCATGTTGCTAAGAGTGTAAATAATTATACTTTTAAAAATATTGTAAACATCATGTAACACTAATACAAAAATGGGAACCACTAGAACAATAGAGACTAAACAAGATGGCTGTGGTGATAAGTAAGAACATTAATTGTGTGTTAGTAATGCCATCATAAGACATGAACTAGGTTAAGTGTGACACTATAATTTTTTTTCCGCAATACGACTGTGCGTGTTGTCATTTAAAATCTAATAGCCATGAAATAATAACACAGATCTATTTGAAGATATAAAACTAGTGGTGCTTACCGAACTGTGTTCATCTTGACAGCAGTTGCATGTCCATTGATTTAAATCAAAAATGTATATCTGCTTTTTAATAGTGTGTCAAATCATACTATAGTATTAACATAGCAGATTTGATCTAAAAGGAAAGATAATTGTATTACGAATTATTTGCCATGTTCCCTTCGAAAATTATATATTTGGTACTTATTGATTAATTCAAATTACCAACAATATTATCCCGCAATAATTTATTTGTCGAAATACAGGTGATGAATTATTTTTCAGAATTAACCAAAATTTAAATACATGATATCTCTTAGATCTATACAAAAAGCTACTACATATACGCGAGACAGAAATAAATGGTTGAACCCAACTTCTATCCAAAAGTATTTCGGTGAGTCACTATCAAGGGTCAAAGTTCTAAAAAAAAAATTGTTTTCCTTTAAGCAACAAAAGAATGATTCTAACCAGGGCACGGTAACCGACTGGGTATAGCGCTTATAGCTAGCAATTTACTCGGTACCAAAGGTCGATGGTTCAATTTCATCCTGGAGCAAGTTAGAAATTTTATTTGCAATTTGCCTTAGACCTAGATGAAAGAGGGAATTGTCGATGCCCCAGATGTGGTTCAGACTCCACAATAAATTGTAGGGTCTCATCTCTCTTAACACAGAATCCTAGGATTTTCAGGGGGTTGCACTTTAAATAGTAACCTATATCACAAGTAAGTAACCAAAGAAAACCAAGCAAGAGGTTACATATACAGTGTGGAAATTAAGTAAAGCATAAATTCAGTAATTTCGTTGATATTAATTTTTTGGAAAAAAATCTCGAAGGGGTATAGCTATTTTAACTTCAGCAAATATTTTCAGTCTATTTTCAGTTTCTTATGTCATTTATTTCCTAAGTTATGACGTCATCGACTTTTTTTTAAATGACAACCTATATTTTTTTATTATTGATTTTGATAGTAGTTTTTATTCCGGTTCTGACCGTATAAAATTTTCAATATGTTATATTTGAGAAAAATCGAGAAAGACAGTCTTAAAGTTCAAATAACAAAAATTCATTAAATTGGGAAAATTTATCTAGTTGCCTAAGTTTGACGGAAAGTTATCGACGGCTCATTCTTTGTTATTTTGAAATTATACAAATAGTTGAAAAATCGAACTAATGTGATACACCGGCAACTAGATAAATTTTCCCAATTTAATGAATTTTTGTTATTTGAACTTTAAAACTGTTTTTCTCGATTTTTTTTCAAATAATAATATATTGAAAATTTTATACGGTCGGAACCGGAATAAAAACTACTACCAAAATCAATAATAAAAAATACAGGTTATCATTTAAAAAAAAAGTCGATGACGTCATAGTTTAAAAAATAAATGATATAAGAAACTAAAAATAGACTGAAAATATTTGCTGATGTTATACCCCTTCGAGATTTTTTTCCAAAAAATTAATATCAATGGAATTACTGAATTTATGCGTTACTTAATTTCCACACTGTATAATATTCTCTATGATTTTCTTCTAAAAAATGATTAGCATAAATTGAACCTTGTTTTAAATTTTTTTAAATGTTTTGTGTTCTGGCATCCTTTTCTTTCAGTTTGCCCAATGTCTGTGGTACTTGGACTAAAGCTCATATTGGACAAACTGGAAGAAATTTTAAGAAAGCGTTGTCAGAACACAAACGATTTTTAATAACAGAAAAAAATGCACTGATTCTATTCACCTTCTAGAAGCAAATCATAGTTTTAATGAGAATATCGAGATTTTTCATTTAGGAAATAGGGGATTAAAATTAATACTATTAGAATCTTAAAAAATTAATAAACTAAAAATTCAGACACAACATTAAATGATCAGCTTGAAACAAATTCCTCATTGCTATTAAATTTGTTTTAATTAATAGTAAATTATATTTTTATTCATTTATTTCTAATTAATTTCCTAATTACATATATTTATAATTAGTTTAATTACATAATATTTTTTACTAATCCAATGAATGACATGTAATTTTTTACTGGATAAGTACAAACATGTTATTCACTCATAAATAATAATTTATTTAAAATTATTTTTATAACATTATTGGACCTGTATGTATTTATATTCTGTTTAGAAGCGAAATAATTTTCGCGTTTTTATATTTTATAAAATATTTGTGAAAATCGTGAAACAGTTTTATTTCATTCAATGTCGAATGAATAATGTATTGGCATTTCTAGTAATACTAATAGTAATAATAGATAAGTCAATGTGTTGGTGAATAAATTATAATATTTCTCGATGTACAAAACATAAATTACACGATTAACTACAATTGATAGGTTGTTTAGCAACTTGAATGTGATAAAACATACATTGTCACAAATTAATCAACAGCATGAGTGAGGTATTTTAAATTAATGCCGTTTTCAATTACTAAAACTATATCTTTATTTTCGCCCACTAAATGTAGGAAGTAGTGCTTTTGATTTCCATAATCAGTAGCAGTGTTCGGCTTTACTTGTTACATATTAATTATACCATATATATTTAGAACTAGTAAATGCAAATTCACACAATACACGAAATCAAATTATGCATCTGCAGCTTTATTTTATTTATGTGCCTATAATTCATTAAATTTGTAGTATTTAAAAAAATGTATTTGAGAATAAGTATTTCATTTTAAACAAAATTGTAAATTGAAACTTTATCTACAATTCTCATTTACTACAAGGAAATAACCAGGACTCTTCCTGGAATATATTGAACACATTCTCCAATAATCACATTCATATAGAAATTAACAACCAAATCTCACATCATTGGGAGCACATGAGGACAGGAACCAAAATACAAGGCTTACCAGCTCACAGTGGTTCCGATCTGGTTTAAAAGCGGAAAAAAAGTCCCATTTTCTCAAGGTTCTGTACCTCAATAAAATTTTAGGGGCGCATGCGGAAATACCCAGACCATCCCTTCCTAGAATTTCAGGTCATTACGGCGATCTGCCTGTTTTGTACGCCTGGGTAAACCCAAGCATTTATGTAGTGCGCTTTAATGTAATAAAAGTTTGTTTAGTAGCCCGAGTTTGTTCAGAGGTGGTAGTTAATATTTTGTGCGATATTTTGGTGAAATATATATTGGACAGTTTAGTCAGGTAAGCAATTTATTTATTTCACAAGCATTAACTTCTGCATTGTTTCTCACTCAAATCAGTGTAAATTTTAAACTTCACGTAGACCTACAGAAAAATCCCCGCGAGTCCCCGCTCTCGAAAAATATTTAAAAAATAGCTTGAAGTGTCAGTAAACACATCAAATATTTGAGGACCACCACTGCCCCAGTTTAAAAATATTTAATTTATTTTGAGTCTCTGTGAGAATGTATTATTTTTCTATACATACATTAAACGTGATATGGCATAAAATAATTAATAATTATTTAATAATAATGCTACGAATAATGTTAATACTAATATTTTAATTTTTAGGAAATTTCGTCCTTTATTGAAAATGTTAACGAGAAGGCAACTTTTCGATATTTTACGACAGAAATCCAGAGAAAACCGCAATATTCAAACAAAGCATCTACTCAATTATTTAGTCCAATACTTTGAAATAGAGGATAATATTGACGAACAACGACGTCTTCAGATGGAGCAGTTTTTGAAAAATTTGAAAATTGCGCGAATACTGTGGATCGATTTTTTAAAAAGGAATGACAGTTAGTTAAATGGAGCATTTGTTTTTGAAAAATCAGATTTGGTTCAGAGAAAGGAGCCCTCTGCAGAGCCACAACCAAGTACATCAACTGGTCGTCCAAAGAAATCAATTTTAGAAATAGGAGAAAGAGTGAAAAGAAAGAGAGTGGAAAATATAGCAGCAGTATATGAAGCTGAGGAACTTACATTTGCTGCCAAAAAAAGTCTTAAAGAAAAGGGTCAACAGGCAGCTTCTAAACTGATTTCAGAAGCTGTGTTCACAACTCCTACTCGTGCTGGAAAGATAAGATCTTCATGGCTCAAGACTAGAGAACGGAAAAATGTTATACCATACAATGAAGATGAAGCAGTTTCACTTATTGTCGAAGGAAAATTGTCAAAGCACCAGTATTTACTATTAAGAAAAGAGAGGAAAAAACATAACGCTGATATTTATCCCGCCTACCATAGAGTTCTGGAAGCTAAGAGAAGATGCTACCCCCCGAAAGAAGCGTTCACTATTACGGAAACCTTGGCAGAAGTACCACTTCAACTTTATTCTCAGTAACCAGATCAAGAAAAACGGATTGTATGGCAAAATCCTAGGCCATCCTCTACAAGGTATTGTCGACCGATTCGCTTCCAGTTTCAAAAGGAAACCACACAACTTTCTTTGGTAGAAATGCAACACATTGAAGCTCAAATAGCAGAACTTCAGTCAACTAATTGTAGAGGTTCAGAACCAAGACATCAGAATTAGATATATTTGCATAATGTCAATGATAAACGGAAAAGTTTGTAACGCCCTTACTGACACATCTTCTGCTCAGATCTGCTATTTATGTAAAGCAAAACCTGTTGAAATGAATAACATTGATGCAGTTTTACAAAAGCAGGCAGACGAACAATCTTTTCAATTTGGTTTATCAACTTTACATGCATGGATTCGATGTTTTGAATGTCTTTTACATGTATCATACAGATTGGAGACAAGAAAGTGGCAGATACGAGGAGAAAATTAATCCATTGTTGAAATGCGAAAAAAAAATTACAACCAACAAACATAAGAAACCTCTTGATAGCAAGAAGGAATATAAGCCGGAATGTGCAAGACAGAAATAATAAAACTACTCAAATAGAACAGTTCTAAATACTGAATTACATTTAAGGTTTTCAGCTTATAACGAAGAATTTAAGAGGTTACCAAGAATATAAGTGTTTTCCCAATAGCAGGTTTGAAGGCTTTTCAAGAAATTCCCCCGAGGGCTGTAATCAATTGAAAACTTTAAAAATATTCCGAATTTATCAACTTCTTATGTAAATATAATTTTGTTGCATCTTGCAAATATAGAATATTAGATACAGTTTGTATAAAATTTTGTGAACATTTCGTAGGATTTTCTAAGGTGGTGTCAATAATTACCAACAACAATGATAACACTTTGTAAACACTTCCTCACGGATCTATATTGGAACCGTTTACCATTCTTTTGAGTATAAACGATTAATGAATTCATGTCAATGCTGAGTGAATTGTGTTGTTTATAGTTGAAGTCTCCATAACAAAAAGATACTTCTGAAGAGCTGCATGGTAAGCTCAATTGTTAATATAGAAAAATCTATCTTGTCAATATTTTTTACTATATAATAATAGTAATAATTAATAATAATAATATGTTTTATTTGCCCAACAGGTAACACCCAATTACAAGACAAATTAAATTATTCTTAAATACTACGAAATATTTTATAATATTTAGTAACAAATCTTTATATTAAACATAAAGGTAAATACAATAGATGTTATTAAAAGAACTGAAAATTAAATTTAAAAAAAGATAGTGTGATAGTAATAGTTAAAAAAGAAACGAAATAAGAACTAATTATTGAAAAAAAAAGTAAAATAATATAAATAACGATGGGAAAAAATTGTATATCTACATAACACACAAAGGAACAATCAATAAAGGTAATAATAAGCTAAAATTATGTACTAAAAGTTTGCTTAGCATATTTTACCAGCTGATTTTGTGTGCAAAGGTTTATATCACAATGTTGACTTAATTTGTTAAAATAATGGCACATAGAATCTATTGGTGATTTTTGCAACACATTGGTATTGGCTCGTTTACTGTAAAATGTGGTATTTTGTCGAGAATGTATTCTAGGAGTGAACAAATTAATTTGTGAAAGAATTTAAGGGCAGTCGTCAGTCAATTTTATTATGTAATAATTTGTACAGGAAAAGTAGCATAGAACAAATTCGCCGGTACCCTAAACTTTCAAACTTGTGCTTAGAAGATAATTGTTATCTATACCCCTCTCAGGATATATTCCTGTGTCTCTAAAAGATAATAATTTTAAAAATTTTCTTTGAACTTGCTCTAACGCGCCTTTGTGAACTAGATAGTAAGGGTTCCAGATTATGGATCAGTACTCAAGTTTTGATCGTACATAAGAATAATATAATGATTTTAACCAATTTAAATTAGTAAATGATTTACAGTTTCTTATGATAAATCCTAACATTTTGATTGCCTCTTTAGATTTAATATGTATATGTTCGACCAAACTAAGTTCAGAATCAAAATATATACCTAAATCTTTAATTGTTTGTACGCGCTCTAAAACAGTGTCGTTAATACTGTAGTTGTACTTAAAGCAATTTTTCTTTTTTGTGTAAGATACTACTTTACATTTAGCAGCATTGATACCAACTTTGTTCAGGCCGCACCACTTGCTGACGATATTAAGGTTTTCATGAAGATATATACAATCGTTTACGGAATTTATGCTCTTAAATATTTTCAAATCATCTGTAAAGATAAATTTGTCGTTTATAAATAATAGAAATAGTAAAGGCGCAAGGTTAGAACCTTGCGGCACTCCGGAAGTGGGTAAATATATTGACGATGTATATCCGTTGTAGAACATAAATTCTTGTCTGCCTATTAGATATGATTGAAAGTAATTTAATAGATTAAAATTAAATCCAAACTTTGCTAATTACTGTAAGAGTAATTGATGCTCGATGCGATCGAAGGCTTTGGTAAAATTGGTATACAAAGCGTTTACCTGTCCTCGTTCGTCTAGAATATTAAAAACTGTTTGACTAAATATTACTAAGTTCGTAGTAGTCGATATATTAGATACAAAGCCATGCCGGTCTACTGACAATATGTTTTTAGTGGACATATAGATGCGATTGTATAAAATGATTTCAAGAACTATAGCAAAATTACATAAAAGAGAAGTTTGTCTGTAATTGCTTATATTTGAAGTATAGCCTTCTTTAAAAATCGGAAACGCCTTTGCCACCTTCCATCGCGTTGGGAAAAATTGATGTTTCTATTGAAATATTAAACAGAATAAATAGCGGTGTTAAGAATGCATTGGCACAATCTTTCACCAAAAGGGATGGTATAAGGTCTGGTCCGGATGTAATTCTGTTCTTTAACTTTTTTATACCATCTTGAATTTCTAACATCGAGATGTTTGTAATACTGAAAAGTTCAAAGTTATTATTGCCTATAAGCACGTGATTGTCTTGTATATCACATGGAATGGTATATACTGAACTAAAAAACTCTGCAAATATGTTTACAATAACTTGTGAATTATCGTTATTATCCTTAATGACATTTTACCAGGTATTCGTGTTTGTTGCCGTTTTGATTGTGCAAATGACCAAAATATCTTTGGATCCGATGATATTGAGGACTGAATATTAGAGAGGTTCCTTTGATATTCTAAATCTGTCAGTTGTTTTATTAAAGTTCTAAGTTCTAAACTGTTCTAAATCGTGATAATAGTTTGTTTTTTTTTGTACTTACGGAAATGCTTATCTTTTTGTTTAATATTATTTATTATCTAGCTAGTGTACCATTTTGGTTAGTCCTTTTATAAAATCCAATTTGAGGTACATGTTGGTCCAAAATACTGTACAATTTAATGTAAAATGCTTCAACGGCTAAATTAACATCCGAAAAATTTTGTAAATAGTACCAATCCGTTTCTAAAAGAGCATTATATAGGGCTGGATAATTAGCTAGATATACTATTATAAAGATAACAGTTAATCCAAATCAAAATATCTGATGTGGACAGCACATAACTTTCTTCTACCAATATATATCAACTCTATCTAAAAAATCATTCTATTTAATTCTACACTTACCTCAATTAAATTTCAATAGCGTACCGTGAAATCTTACTAAATTTTAAAATAATTAATATCAGCGTCATTCGATATTGTCAATAATAATCCATGTCATATATTTTGATAATTTCTTCTTATTGACATTGACATTTGTGTAACTAAATTAGACCTTTCAAATGTCAAACTGTTAAATTTATCCTCCCCATTTAATGAGGCCAAATGTATAAAATATTTCAGTTTACACCAGCTTTATTAAAGTACTCGGAAAATATATTTTATTTGTTGATATAGTAGATATGTTTTAAATCTTTATCAAGAATATATTTTTTGTAAAGGCGAATACAAAAAAGTTTGGGTCTCGTGCACCTCCTTAGCCAGCCAATTTTGCTCATCAACGAATCCATTATTGCCTTTGGCGTTTAGAACATGTGTACCAAATTTGAAAGCTTTATCTCAAAAACTGTGGTTGCTATCGCGGTCCTACATACATGAAGAAGTTTTTTTCCCTAAAGTTATGTTTTTGTATTATAATTCGTCGAAATTCGTCCAGAAATGCAATAAAAAATTTTAAAAAATTTTCCCCGAAATTGTACTTTTTTCTTCTTTCATTTATTATGTCTCATCTGGTGGTACCACATTCACCAAATTTAATGTGTAACCTAAAATATTGTTGAAAATCTTAACTGCCAAATTTGTGAAGTCTCTCTTTAGTATTTTTTGAGTTATGGCGGACACACATACACACACATACACGCACACGTAGACGCACACGCATGCGCACGCGCGTAATTTTTCTATTGTTCAGTTTATCTTTGTATTTCTTGAATTTAGATTTTGTTTTATTGATTGTGGCTGTAGTTTTATGCAATATTTTGCTTGCGGTGTCATCTTTTTCTTGCACGTTTTGTAGTTGTGAAAATTTGTTTTGTGTTTTCGTGACTTGGGGAGTATTCTCCATAATATTATGTATTTTAACGGATTTTTGTTGTGACTGATGAATCCGCTTTTGATTATTTTCGGGCGTTGTAACATCAATATGTTCTAATGAAATCTCCTGTTCTATGTTGCTAGTTAATATTTTGTCTGATAAGGTAGATATACCTTTATTATTAGTATTATTGATAATTGTTTACTCGCTGGCCTGTTGCTGGTCAAGCAGTTCTCTCTATCTTGCCAGAGTCCTGTCTTCGTCCATTTTTGATGCTGTTGGAAAATTCAGATCGGCTTTTGTCATATTGTGTCTTCATCGTGTGCACATCCGTAGCGTATTCACTGTCGTAAAGAGCGTGGATCGTTTGCTCACGTGTCAACTAACTAAAACTTTATCCGTCCCTGTATTTGCTTTCTGATCATATTTTCTGGTTGTCACTGTATAAGGATTTATTTTAAAATTTTCGTTTACCGTAGAGGCAACACTTAGATTAAAATGTAAGGATTTACTAGTATTTTTATCGAGTTCTTTGTCCTCACTTTTTACGCCGGATTTGTGTGCCACATCGTACAGCCTCCGTTTAATGTTTCACCATTGGCCATTTCTTAA
Organism: Rhamnusium bicolor; assembly: GCA_029963845.1. Classification (NCBI taxonomy): domain Eukaryota; kingdom Metazoa; phylum Arthropoda; class Insecta; order Coleoptera; family Cerambycidae; genus Rhamnusium; species Rhamnusium bicolor. The sequence continues at coordinate 136,509 of JANEYF010002428.1, read as the reverse complement.
TTTTAATGGACTTTACGTCTATTTTGTGTCCTTTTTTGACACGCACTGAGATGTGTCTATATTACTTTTACCACTACTTTCGTCACTCAAGGAGACGGGTTCACGTGTTTTTCCGAATTTTCGACGTATTTTCGATGCGGTTTTACTCGCTTTATCAGAAAGCAGCTCACATACGTTGTCCACTTTGGCTATCGCATGGAACGCTCGACCTGAGCAAATTGCTCTGTACATAATGTAAATCTATAGATATGTGTTATGATGCAGATTATAATACATTTTTTTAGTATTCGTTGTTAATTTTACCTTTCAAGATTTTATTAATATTTGAGCTTGGCATTTTTAAACAAAAATAAACAGAGACAATTTTGTTAACAATAATATTTAGAAAAATGAGAGCTTTTTGACGGTGGAAAAATATATGTATGTTCGTGGCAAAATAATATGTGTTGACATCATCACCTCCGTTTTGAGAATTCTGAAAACAACCTGTATATGCCCGTTAACTTCCTCTTAGTCAAAGAACCCTAACCTGCCATTTATGATATGCTAAATACACTGCTGTTATGGGTATTGTATTTGATACTGACGTTTTAAATTTTGTATAAAAATAGTATCAAAAATGTCATAATTGAATATTTGCTAACTTGAAGAATATTCGCCCATATTTTTTGAATAATATTCGCTGAGATGAGGTGTCTTATTTGTTAAATTTAAAAATAAAATGTGCTACCATTGGCTGATTCAAAGTTATGATATATAATTGCTTTTTTGTTTTAAAAGCCGTATTAGAATTTACTATTTCATCTCTTCAGCAAATCTCATAAAAAACTAATTTTGCCAAATTCATCTTTTATTACTCTGGAAATAAATAAAAAATATACATTCTATAACGCGTAGGTATTCGTATATTCTAATAAAACTTTTCAAATAGTAAACCCACGTGTTTATTTTCTTACACAAGACTGATTAGTTTTGTTACACAATCTCTTCATATAATTTCAACATTGTTCTTGCCAGTCGTTCATTAAAATTTCTATAGAACTATTTCTCGTCTACCAGTGTCTGTATCAATAGATTTCCATATTAATAAGATGAATTAAAAAAAGTAATCAGATGCTATAAACTTTTTTTGTTGTCTAAACACCCACTAATTGACTCCGGATCAAAACTTGTATTTACTTCACGGCCTCTTCAAAGCAATTCTTCGATTAAGGACGACAAAGGAAAACTTGATTTACTGGTTTAATAACTAACGAGATGTAAAATAAAAGTATTTATTTATTTCTCAGAAGAGCATATATTATAAAGGTTTCTACTTGATCTTCCGAAGCAACTACATCGGCACTTGCAAATTCGACAGGTTTTTTAGTACACCAGCAATTAATCCTTGACGTAATATCCAAAAAAGAGTTTCTACTTGACTTTATTCGGTAGTGGGGATCCATTGACACTGCCACCTGCAAATTCGACAAGTTTTTAGTAATTATTAAATTAATTATTCACGTAAAAGTTATGACATTGTACCTTTCATTGTTTCGAGATATTTTTACTGGTGTGAAAGGTGAATAGGGTAGTAATAAACAAACAATGAAGAACAATGACGGAAACCTATAGAACCAAATATATGTAGATGTAAGTTTCAGTTTCAGTAATACCTTTGTGATGTTCGCTTTTTCTTCTTTTACATACTTTTTATAATTTTACTGATTGTACAGAGTGATAATTTTAAGTAGGTATCTCATTCGATCTCTTTGCTTCATTTCTCACCTAGGAATAAAATTTTTAAATTACGACATTGCGCTGATTATAAATGCGTATCATATATAACACTACCGGTCAACTGGAAATTACTTAACATTTTTTATATTAAGTCCTAATTTTTTTTACATGAATATTATCCAGTGTGGATATAAAGAGTTGGACTAATTAGATGGCTTCCGTGGAGTCGAGACCTAATTCCGTTAGATTACTTTCCATAGTATCACTGAAATAACACTTTATGAAAATTGACCATAAAAGATTGACAATTTTAAATTGAAAATTCAACAAGAATTAGATTTAATTAACAACTCCATAATTTTAACTTGATAAAGAGAGAATTAATTTGCTCAAATGCCTTCGTATATAATTTATTTAATTTTTCAAATATATAAATCATTTAAATGTTTTTATATGTTTACATAGCTGACTTTGTTTTAAAAATATATTAGTGTCAGTTTAAATTTAAACTCCAATGTTTAAACTCTAAACATGCAAGATAACGGTAACTAACATATTATAAATTTCTTACTTCAGAAATGTTTTTTCTTTAAACTAAGCCTAATATACAGGGAGTATCACTTAAAATAAAAAAGCTGAGGTAATTTTCGATTAAACCGGAAGTGAAAAATATGTATGTAATGCGAGTTATAATCAATGGAAGGTCACATGTCCACTTCCACATCAATATATCAGGTGTCATTTTTATATTTTTTAGTTTCCAGCTATAACTTTTTTTATTTGAAGTCTAATTGTTCATTTCTATTCGAATTACTAAGAAAAAAACACATAAGTATAGATTTGGATTTTTTTCCTAGGACAAAAATGAGGCAATGAGATCTTGTAAGGCACTTAAAATGACCACCATGTACAGGAGTGTTCACGAAAGATTGCCTCCCTTTTAACTTTTTTATTACTTGTTCTAGAAAAAAAATGGTAAATTCAAAAGTTGTAGGAAATTTTCTTCACGCGATTTAAAGATATACACCAAACATTTTTTTTTGGATTCATTGCTCCTTTCCAATTACAATTATATACAGGGTGATAATTAATTATATATCAATACTTCAGGAGGTTATTCCTACTAACATTTCAAGATGAAACGTTCCTGTTCATATATGTGTGTTCTAAAATAATTTGTTACTGAGATACACCCTGTATATGAAGAGATATATGTATGTTTATTCCAAAATTGATATAATTGCAAATAAAATAGAAATCTGAGCATCTGCACATGCCTAGAATACTACTAATATCTAGTGATGTAAATTTACCGGCTACTTAATTTTATTTTTAGCATTTTTAAACAATATTTTTATCCGGCTTAATAAATGCAATAAAGCATGACTTTTATGCATACATGTACACATGTCTAAAATATCACAAATATGTTGTCCAGTACAAATTTTTAAAATTTGTGCGTGCGTGCGTACGTGCGTGCGTGCGTGCGTGCGTGCGTGCGTGCGTGTGTGTGTATGTGTGAGTGTGTGTGGATGTGTGTATCCGCGATAATTCAAAAAATAATAATGGGAGACTTCCCAAATTTGGCAGTTAAGATTTTCAACAGCATTTTAGTTGACACATTAAATTTGGTGAATGTGGTACCACTAGAAGAGACATAATGAATGAAACAAAAAAATTAAAAAAAATTATTGCGTTTCTGGACGAATATCGACTATTTGTAATAAAAACATCTTATGTGGTCAGCACATAACTTTCTTATACCACTTTATATCATCCTGATCTAAAAAAACCATTTTATTTAATTCTTCACTTACCTCAATTAAATTTTAATTACATACCTTGAAATGGTTCACTAAAATTTTTAAATAATTAATTTCAGCTTCATTCGATAATGTCAATAATAATTCATGTCATATATTTTAATAATTTTTTGTTATTGACATTGACATTTTTGTAACTAAATTAGACTTTTCAAATGTCAAACTGTTAAATTTATTCCAACTCCATTTGATGAGGCCAAATGTATAAAATATTTCAGTTTACATCAGCTTTATTTAAGTACTTAGGAAATATATTTTATTTGCTTGATATAGTAGATATGATTTATAATCTTTCATCAAGAATATATTTTTTTGTAAACTCCAATACAAATTTGAGCCCCGTGGACCCCCTTTCAGATGGTAAATTTTGCTCATTACCGAATTTTTCATTGTCTTTGACCTGTAGAACAAGTGTACCAAATTTGAAAGCTTCATCCGAAAAACTGTGACCGCTATCGGCTTTTGAATTTTCAAAATGAGCAAATATTTTTATAAAGATTGACGTTTTTCAAGAAATTAAAAAAAAATTACAAGTACTGTGAACTCAATCCGGGGACACACTGTACATAGTTATAAAAAATCAGCCGTCAAGAGAGGGACGGATTCCTCATGGGACGACATCAAGGAGGCTAGGAGAAATTTTAAAAAGGAACTAAGGCGTAGCAAGAGAGAAAGCTGGCGGCAGTATTGTGGGGAAATGAACTCCCTACCGGAAACCGCCAGACTGATGAAAATACTCAGCTGCGAGACAAGGGAGACAATAGGATCACTACGAAGGCAAGATGGGACTTGGACTACTTCTAGGGAGGAGTCATTAAGACACCTCTTAGAGGTTCACTTCCCGGGCGAACGCCCTGCCGTTGCAGTACCCTCGGAGGGGCCGATGCCACCAGTTGACTGGCGGCTTGCCGAGGAGATTGTAAAGGACGGAGCTGTAGTCTGGGCAGTGAATGAGTTCGAGCCCTTTAAAGCAGCGGGGCCAGACGGGATCTTCCCAGCTTTGCTTCAGAAGGGCCTGGATATTCTTCTACCGCATTTAAGAAGAGGAATATTTGTAGCCAGTCTGGCACTGGGATATATTCCCCTAACCTGGAGGTCAGCTAAAGTGGTCTTCATCCCCAAAGTGGGAAAAAAGGACTACACAGCTGCCAAATCGTTTAGGGCGATCAGTCTCACGTCCTTCCTGCTAAAAGCACTGGAAAGGATAGTGGACAGATATCTGTTGGAAGGGGACCTAGCCAGGTACCCATTCCACAAGAATCTGCACGCATATAGGCGAGGGAGGTCCACGGAGACAGCCCTTCACGCCGTCGTGCATAAGGAGGTCACCCTAGTAATATTTTTTGATATAGAGGGTGCCTTTGATAAAGCAAGAACTACTACTATCTGCGATGCCCTTCGGACTAGAGGTACTGCTCCAGTACTGGTCAGATGGGTGAAATCTGCGCTGGAAGAAAGACGAGTTAGTGCTGCTTTAGGAGATTGCCAATTGGACGTCGGGGTGAGGGGGCGGCTGTCCACAAGGCAGCTGCCTTTCACCCCATCTATGGTGTCTAATAATGGATGGTCTCTTGGAGCGCCTAACTTCGGAAGGATTTTATGCGCAGGCATATGCGGACGACGGGCTGGTCCTAGTGACCGGCCGCTTCTTAAATGTCGTTTGCAACAGAACGCAGGTAGCTTGTAGAATAATAGAAAGATGGTGCGGCGAAACAGGTCTCTCAGTCAATCCATCTAAGACTGAGATGATCCTATTCACCAAGAGAAGGAAAATAGAGGATTTTAGGGCACCAACCATGTACGGTAAACCTCTTGCGCTTGTGCAGGAGGTTAGGTACCTGGGAGTGACCCTAGATAGCAAACTGTCATGGGGGGCCGCATATCGACAACGTCATCAAAAAATCGACTGCGACCTTCTGGCAATTGCGCCGAGCGGTAGGTAGGAACTGGGGCCTCAACCCATGGATCCTACACTGGCTGTACACGGCGGTCATCAGGCCTAGGCTCCAATATGGATCCGTGGTCTGGTGGCCGAGCGTGGACAGAGCGATGACGTCCCGAAAGCTGGCAAAAGTGCAGAGACTAGCTTGCCTAGGGATCACTGGCGCAATGAGGACGACACCGACAGTTGCTCTGGAGGTTCTGCTAGGCCTGCCAACGCTTCCCTCGTAGATAAAGAGGGAGGCTATGGCGGCCTATCTGAGAATGCGGGATTCTGGGAGCTGGCAGTGTTCAGGCAGAGCTGAAGGTCACGCAGCAATTGCTGGACTGACGGAGAGGGAAATCCCTCTCTGTCCTGAAGGTGAGAGAAGCGAAAGATCAGCTAAGGTTGGAAAGGAATTACACTCTCACTCTTCCTAGTAGGGAGGAGTGGAGTGAAGGAAGAACTGACTTCCGCCCGGACTCTCTGGTGTGTTATACAGACGGATCTCGGCTGGCCACTAGATCGTCTTCCGGGGCGGGAATATATCTGGAAGGCAAAGAAGTACAGGAGAGCTTTGCTCTAGGCTCATACACCACGGTCTTCCAGGCAGAGGTTTACGCCATCCTAGCGGTGGCAGGTAGGGCTGAGGTTAGGAATGGAGCGGAACAGATAATATACATCTGCTTCGACAGCCAGGCTGCTCTAAAGGCGGTGTGCTCCCCCAGGACGAGATCAGCTCTTGTCCAGGAGTGTGGGGATGCCCTAGAAGAGCTGGCCAGGCATAAACAAGTGAGACTGGTATGGGTCCCGGGACATATGGGAGTTCCAGGCAACGAGAAGGCCGATGAATTGGCTAGACTCGGAGCCGAGAAACCCTGTCACGGGCCTGAGCCTATGTTAGGTATTTCAAGAAGGCAGGTCACAACGGCCCTCAATGAGTGGGCCCACGAGACACTGAGGACGCAGTGGAGGACCAACTGCAGGCAAACCCGAGATTTTGTGACGGGGCCGAACAAATCGAGATCGGCCTGGTTGCTGGGACGGAGTCGTAAGACTCTGAATCTTTTAACCGGTGTTCTGACAGGCCACTGCAGACTTAAGAGGCATCTATCATTGATAGGTATTGAGGAAGACCCTACATGTCCAAAATGCAGGAGTGATGAAGAGACATCTTGGGACAATGTGAAGCGTTTGGGCGCCTGAGACACAGTATCTTCGGTTCTGAGGCGCTTCTAAGGGAGGAGATGAGCTCCCTCGCAATGAGTGACATCCTGACCTTCATCAGAAGGTCGGAAAGATTCGATGAGGGAGCAAGAGAAGCACATGGCTGAGGGGACAGCTGGGAGTTGGTAAAAAGGGCCCGTCTGTGGCCTACTTGCCAGGCCTCAGCCTCCCCCACCATTACCATTACCATTACCATTATAAAAAAATCATCTTCAACTACACTGTATCTCTTCTGGGCAGCTTTTGTGCTAGAAAGCTGAGTGCAATTAACTTTATTTTACATGCAAAAATGTAAATTCAAATCAGATTATTTACATTAAACTTAATATCATTTTCTCATGTCTGAAATACTTTTAAAAATAAAATTTTATTGACAATGATTATTGTTTCAGTAAGACCTAATTCGTTGAATAAATATAGAAGAACGAATATTTGTTAATAAATTATATATTTACATACATACCTATCAATTCTATTATTTAAACAAAATAAAATCATGGTGTGGTTAAGTACTTCATTTATTTGTTTCCTCAAACATTTATAGTTGTATTTGTATTTAACCGGTTATGAAAGAAACTATATTGAAATATTTAGTTATTCATGTCAAGGTTATCTATTAATAAAAATAACTTTGTAATCACAGAGAAATTAAGACTTTCTTTGTAATTATAAATAAGTGTTCGTAACATGATTTAAGTGTCCGCGTAAACGCCTCCGGACACCAAATTCAGTTATCTCATTCAATCATTATCCAGATTAACAACAAGTCGCACTTAAATTTTTAAACTGTTCATTATTGCAAAGGTCACATTATATATAAAATGTAGATTAATCTATTTTTCGTTATTCGCATATGTTTTTGATTTTTTCTACAGATGTTTTTATTATTTTATAACGATAACTCCTCACCACAACTCTTATTCTGTATTTGTTGGAGTGGAAATACACCATGGTTTTTAAAGCCACCACTAAAAAATAATCACACTGCGTTATGCCAGGAGAATGAGGTGGCCATTATATTCCCTAGTGATCATCTGTTTAGGAATATGTGATATAAATGTTGCCGGATATTTAAAGTAAATGTGTGGATGCACCGTTATGTATAAACCTCAAAACTTGGTGAAGTAACTCCTGTAAATCATGTTATAAACCATCAAATTTTTAAGGAATTGTAAATAATTTTCGCATTTAGTGGATGTATTATAATATAATTATTCCTAAATTCATGTTGAAAAGATGTCAACACTGACGTAGTTTTTCACGAAACACCAAAACATTATATACTGCATTCGACGCGTCTTTCGCCAACCGAGTTGGCATCATCTGGAGATGATTAAAGCTCAGTTTTAATCGTCAAGTTGGCATCATCTGAAGATCATTAAAACTCAGTTTTAGTCATCTCCAGATGATGCGCGTCGAGTGCAGTAAATAGTGTTTTTGTGTTTCGTGGAAAACTCTGTCATTATTATCTTCACATCATAGGTTTCAACCCATTCCAACAAAATGAGTTATTTGGTGTGAAATTTTGTCCTTGTTATTTGTTTAGAGTGTGGATGTATCCAGGGCCGCACATCTCGATTTATTAGGAAACCTGTTACCAAAGAATGTATCAATTTCATTAAATGGTAATAAAATCTGTAATATTGCACGCCTCTATCAAGCAAGTAAAGTATGAAAATTTCGTGATCTAGTCAACACCTTAACGGACATACTATTATAGTTGAAAAACTGATATGTAAAGCTGCAAATCGTTTCTGTGTACCATGGTCGTAGAGTACAGATGTACTTACTATCGCCGGCATTCACCTTGACCGCGAAACTCTTTCAGTCTATTTTTAGTTTTCGAATTGTGTACACGTTAAGTCATTTGGGCGTGTTACATATTGTTTTTGTGTTATTATTTTATTTGTTGTACTTTATTGTTGATACTAATTTAATAATAAAGCATGGCAGACGTACGCAGCGGTAGAAAACGGCCATTTGCTGACAAAGTGAATAATTTCATAGGTGAATTCCCGGATTTATTCTATGATGGTGCTAAAATAATTTGTAAAGTATGCGAGAAAGACTTGATGTGCTGGAATAAGTGTGATTGTGGATTTCACGTAAATAGTGTACACCATAAAAATAAAAAAAATGGCGTGCCTTCGACAACACAGTTTATGTTTGATTTACTATTAATGCTGATTGTCTGTGATGTTCCGCTGCACATACTCGATATACAACCATTTCGAAAGTTCTGGAATAAGCACAATGCCCAGGTGAAGTTACCAAGTCGCACAACGTTATGTAACTATCTACCAACTGTACACGTAGACATGGTATATAAGATGAAATGTGAATTAAAAAATATACAGCTGTGGTTATCTGTTGATGAGACAATAGATTGTAAAAAAATTCTATTTTAAATGTTATAGTATGAGTACTGGACCCTCTTAAACCGACAGTTCCACTGATACTAGCTAGCAAAAGACTAAGTCAGTGTACTAGCGAAACAATTACCAGGGTGGTGCTCGAGACGTTAGAAAAATTTGAATTGTCAAAAAGTCAAGTATTGATGTTTGTGACTGATGGCGCCGTGAAAATGCGTTCGGTGGGCCGTTCCTTGCAAGAACAAGGTTGTACGTTTATACATGTTACGTGTAAAGTGCATGGTTTACATCTTGTGGCAGAAACTATTCGAAAAGATTTTCCAGAGGTGGATGCATTAATAGCAAGTACAAAAAAAATTTATTCTTAAATCTCCTAAACGTCTCCGTACATTTCATAGCAAGTGTCCCGGTATTCCTGAACCACCACAGCCGATTCTTAAACGTTAGGGAACATGGTTGCAGGCAGCTTTTTATTATGCTAAATATCTCCAACAAATAAAAGCTGTGATACTACAATTCAATCCAGATGACGCTGCAGCTATTAAGAAAAGCCAGATAAAATTCGAAGATATTTCCGTTGAAACAGCTTTAAAAATATTGAGAAAAACTATAAACCATTATATGAAAGCATAAAAAAATTAGAAAACAGTGTGTTGTCGTTAGCGGAGTCACTGCAAATAGTGGACGAAGTAAATCTACTGCTACACGCTATAGGTGACGAAACAAATAAGTGCGTTAAAGAAAAGTTCACAAGTGTGTTAAATAAAGACACCGGTTTTACCAAATTAAGATAAATATGTGATGGTGCAGCCCCAGATCCGTTAAGTGCATACGAAGACTATTTTACGTATGCGTGTATTACATCAGTAGATGTCGAACGATCGTTTTCAAAATATAAGAATATATTTTCACCAAAGCGAACATCACTCATGGAGACAACCATACAAACATACCTGATGCTGCAAAATGACTACACATCTTCTCCAGTTTGTGATAAGCAAGCTAGTTCATCAAACTAGTTAAGAGGGTAAGTTCTACATACATTGCTATAAATTGGAACAGTTTATTGTTTCTCGTATTAGTTAATTTCGCATGTGCCACTGTCTCACGGAATATTTTTGACAGCTCTATATGAGATTTTGTGTGAAAACACGCATTGATGGCTTGTACCTTTAACAAAAATATCTAATTATTACAAGTAAACCAACAATCAATTTATGTACATACAATAACTTGCAAAGAAAGTATGTGTAGAATGTGCATAGGCATTTACTCTGTGATGTGTATGCCTACGTAGAATTTAAATTACCCGAAAAGTTGGAAAAAGTTGAAAACACCGTTTAGAAATTTAGTAAAAGTAAGGTGTAGGCTATCTGTAGCGCAGAATTTGTTTTCGGACAATAAAGGACTAATAACTAAAACACTAAAACAAATTGTGAGGAATTAAAAACAATACATAAAAAAAACCGCATGTCACAGTAGTCACACTACAACTGCGATGACCCACAAATAGGTGCATGTATTTATTATAAATGTTGTACATACCTTATTCCTGAATCTCCATTTGTAAAACACTTGACACAAACACCCCATTTCGGAGAATAAATTAGCAAACAATTAAGTTGCACTAACGTGAGTGATTGATAAGACTGTCACTTTATTCGATGCATTCACCTCTGATGACTAAAATGGACCGAATGCAATTTTAAAATTGTAATTAATTTATAGTTCCATGAATCTCAAACTTCGTAGGTGTTTTGACGATAAAAAAATGTGAAGAATATTGACACGACTTTTTTTATTTTTGTCATATGGAGGGAACCACTGTGCGGTGATATAGCGCCTTTATCACATTTATTTTGATAACCTAGTAGCCTTGAAATTCGACGCACTAATAGTATATCACCCTGTATTATAAAGTAATTAATTAGTTAATGACAAATAATGCTTAAACTCATTGTACAGAGCTGACGACGATAGAAATAAGTGGCTGCTTAGGAAATTCATAGAGAATAAAGTTCTCTATGAATTTCCTATTGTGGTTGTGAAAATAATGAGGCTGTTATCGGTTACGCAACGAAAATATATTCCACCGACAATTATTATGGTGACGACCTGTAGTACGCATAACTGTATTCATATGAAACGACCGATTGCTGTACTAAACTGTTTATTTTTATAATAAAGTAATCGAGTTCAATAACCCAACTCGAATGGGATATATTTGTAATGGTATTGGCAAGATCACATCTACATTTTGTGAATTTGAGTTCTTTGTACTTGCACGTACTTGTACACATATGTACATACATATTTACGTATTTATTATGCATTCATATGGGAAGAGCGAGCATCTGATTTTATTCGTTTTCTTTTTAATTTTACGATCAAAATACTTTTCTTAATACTACGCCATGTGTGTAGCTAAATTTAAAAATTGTCGTAACAAATCTTATAAAACATGGTTCTCGCATGAAATCAAAATGGATTTAAAACAAAAAGACTGGGGAAAGAGAAACAAAATCTAATGCATTTAATGTTGAAAAATTATAATATTCCTAATACATTTTTTTTTGAGGCATCTCCAAGTAAATATGTTTATCTGATTACTTTAGTTTTTTACGCTTGAGGTTCACAAATAACATATTAAGACTGATGATGACAGATGTAGAAACTAAAATCATGGTTAACGCAAAACAAATCTTTTCATAAGTAGCGACATTGGAACTAAAAAAAGAGCTAGTGGAGTTCAAATATGATAACGGCAGGAATCAATGCCATATAGTTCAACAGAGAAAACAACAATGCAGCAACGGGCCCGTGTTTAGGACTTATTGTTCCTCGTTGGCATAGCAAGCATAAACAATTGGATTTAGGATGGGGTAGATAAGTAACAAATACTAATATAAAGTTTAAAAGCACAATACAGAGAACTCATTTCTTGCCTTGATGTTCCCACGTATCACATTTAGGCCTCAATGAGAAAAATCGACACAGAGCCCTATGTGCACTGCTTGTTTCCATCTAGCAAATGCAAAAAAAAGAGCTAGCCTGATTAAAAATAAAACAAGCATAGATTAATGCCATGTGCCTCAAAAAGACAAACAAGATATAGATATAGATACGTGTTTCGGAATTATTATTCCTCATCAGCGTAGCTAACTCAGAAAATTGAATTAAGAATGACTATTAAGAAGAGAGGAAAACATAGTACACAGTACTTATTTCGTGAATTACTGTTCCCACGTGACACATTTGGTGCATCATCGATTCCCCGACTGAGTACTGTGTGCTGGATATTTTAGTTTAAAAATCAAAAGAAATTCAAAGCAAAAAATGCTTCAAATTAAAAAGAAAATCGAAATGGCTACGGTAACTTTACGACAAGCAACTGCTTGACGAATTTACGATTGTAAACAAATTGAAAATTTCTAGGGTTGTTGTCATTTGCCTGTATTTGTGTATTTGTGTATTGAAATTATACCAATCCAATATCACATTCTGCACTCTTATGAGTATTATTGTCATAAAACATTAAGACTAGAAATTGAAACCCCGTTTCATCTAATGTAATGCCGATTCTAAATATAGAGGACGCTACGTATCTGTTTCTATAATACTGTTGTAATAAATCAAATAGTAACCCGTCATTTATAAACTTTCAATGTCAATTATTTTGATAGCACTGTACGTAATACGTAAATCCACACCGTGTTTTTATTAGTCCCAGGCAAATTTCAGTCTGAGCTGAGGAGATATCGGCGTAGTTCGTTTATATTCGGTAAATGCAAGACGAAACACAAACTCTGTCCTTCCTTTCCAACAACAAACAACTGTCAAGTCAGAAATCAAATGAGAAATATATAAAAAATTGCAGTATACTTTGAACATAAATGTGATACATACGAGTACATATTACGTGCGTTTGTGTTACATTATTTTGCGATTCATGTGATTATGATTATGTAATTGATTATTTATTAAACTATTTATTTTTTACATTAAGCTTCAAAGCCGTGCGGGGTACCCCAGACGTCGAATTTCCTAAATAACTTTGTATACAATTTTTTCTACTTGTATCCTCTATTTTTTATCTTAAGATTATTTTATTTATTAGCATTTCACCAAATTGTACAGTTTTCCCTTTTTTTATTTTCCAAATATAAGAATTTTGCGCTACGACGTAAATCGAATATCAACAAGTTATAACCTCTTTACTTTTTGAGAACGTGGTTTGGTATATGTGTAGTATATTACTTGCAAAAATATGAGTGGTTTATTGAAATTTGAAAATAATCAGAAACTTACGGATGATGAATTGTTGTCTATAATAGGATCTGATGATTTTTTTGACGATCTGTTAGACCAAAGTGCTAGTGATATTGAAGAAAACGATGCAATATTGGAAGACGAACAAGTGGACGATATTATGGAGGGTGCAGAAGTAGATACTAATGTCTAAGACCAACACAACAACAGTGATGATGCTTCATACAGTGAAATATATAATGAAACGTCAGAATCGAATGTGCCTGTGTATATCGCAAAAGATAGAAGTAAGTGGGCAAAACATCCAATTCGAACTAGAGTAAAGCGATCAAAAGCCAATAATCAGAAAATTATATCAGGTTTAACTCAATATAGTCCAAATTTTTCGAACATAAAAAGATGAACACATATTGTCTATAATTATCACTGACGCAAATAGAAAAGCAACAAATTTTTATAACAAAAACGTTGGAAAGGAATTCGTTTCCTTTGTACAAGAAGTAGTTGAAGGCTACATGGGGCTGCTTTTTATTTTTGGGTCTCTTCTCAGTTCCAAAAAACCACTTTCCATGTTGTGGAGTACGGATGCTATATTTTGTCGACCCATTTTGTCAGCTAGAATGTCTAGACGCCGATTTCAACAAATATCAAGCTTTTTGCGTTTCGATAATTACGAGATAAGAGAGGAAAGAAAGTGAAGAGATAAATTGGCACCAATAAGAGAAGTATTCGATCATTTTGTATCAAATTGCAAAAAAACTTTCATTCCCGGTAAACAAGTGTGTGTAGATGAACAACTGGTACCTTTTCGCGGAGGAACGCCGTTCCGTGTGTACATGAAAAGCAAGCCAAACCAATACAGTGTCAAAATTTAACTATGGCTGACTGTAATACAGAGTACACCATGAATATGCAGGTATATTTTGGTAAGTCTTCCCAGCTTGCTAACTTACTACATTATATGTTGATTTATTTTCACTTTCCATAGGGAAGGGAGGAAATGTTGCGGAAAAAGGTCAGGGTCAGACAGCTGTTCTTGATATGGTAAAACAGTGGCCTCAATGGCGCGGACATCCACCACTGACAAAATTTTTTTGCCAGTTTAGATTTAGCAGATAAAGTTTGGGAAAAAAATAGGACGTCATGTGGTACTATGCAAAAATAAGACATTTATACCTGGAGAGTTACTACCTTCTTCATATAAAAAACAATATTCTAGTATGTTTGCTTTCAATAAAAATAAAACGTTGGTGTTTTATGTACCTAAAAAAAATCAGCTGTTATTTTACTATCCACAGAACATCACGAAGACGCAGTTGGTGGGGAAAATGAAAAAATTCAATCCTGTTATAGTATTGCACTATAATAAAACAAAAGGTACAGTTGACACCACTGATAAATTGGCCAAAGAGTATTCTACCCAAAAGAAAAGTAATAGATGGCCAGTTGCTTTATTTTATCATTTACTAGATATTGATGTGGTAAATGCCAACAAATTATGGAGAAACAAAAATCCAGACTGGCAAAATGAACATTTGGACAACTGCAGACTATTTCTCTTAGAGTTAGAAAAACAGCTTGGCAAAAGAAATATTGTTCGTCGTTACCAAAACTCAAAAAACTTGAATGCGGACATAAAAAGAAACGTGACTCTTGTTTCTGAACTTTCCGTTTATGAAACGTCCTTCTCAAGTAAAGGTCAAGTTCCACGTTGTCATATTTGTCAAAGAGGGAAATATTGTAAAAGCTGCAAGCAATGCGAGAAATGTGGTAAAAAATGTATGTGGAGAACATTCTGTGGTTGTGCTAGTATGTATTTGCAAATAAATAAATAAATAAATATTTTTTTTTATCCAACAACGTATTAAAGACACTTGACATAACCTTTTTGTACAAAAAAATTAAAAAGGAGCCGAGCATTTTGTTGAAAAATATACAAAAAATAATAGGGTACACCTGTATCTCGCATGGTAGTCAACGTAATTTTTTTAGCACGGTATTATGAAGGTTAACCTAATTGTGATTATTATGTACTTGACTAGACACTTAATAGTGCCTGGAGTGCCTTGTGCCTGCGTATTTATTTGCAGGTAAGTACATTTCAGTTATACAAATAAATGCATGGAAAATATTTAATTTTGTTGTCGCTGTTATGAAGTTTTTGCCATAATTAAAAAAAAATGGTGTTTTAATAACGCAAAATTTACATGTAACATTATAAACTAAGATTGTCTAGAGGCAAGCAGTAATGAAATTAACCATTGCTAGAAGTAAACAATTTTGTATCAAAAGTACCAGACATCTGAGTAAACAAAAAAAAACGTTCAGTGAGATTTTAACAACATATATTTAAAACTGTTTGAAATGGAGGTCAACTTCTTTATATTGTCTATTTTTGAATTTAACAAATATCTTATTAATTTTTGCTATAGGTGACAGAAGAACAAGCAACAATTCAAAATTACACTATTGGTCAATTTGATAAGCAGTTATACATACAGGAATGAAGACATAAACTTATTAATTTTGAATCTGTTATGAAAAAGGCAAATTTTCACTCCATGTCACTCATTGTCATTAGTCAAACAAATTTTATATGGAGTTTGTTTATTGATTTAGAAAGGGTCTATTTAGGAGCATCACCGGATGGTAAATGTTACATGACGATAAACTAAGGAACTTTTAATTTTTATAGGCAACAATGGATTACTGGAAATTAAGTGTTTATGAGATAGTCAGCCCAAGAAAAGCAGATCTCTTCTACTTGTATGTAGCTGGCCTTGTATCTAAAATAAAAAATACTATGTAATAGCAGGTCCGTTTACCTATATTTTCATGTAACAAATAAACAATTTATTTTATATTTAAATTAACAAAAAAAAAAGAAATCAGTTGACAGAAGTTTGTTGAAGTCGAGATTGAAGTATTTTTTAAACTGTAAATATATTATTTGAGTAATTATACGTAATGAATAAATTCATCTGATAGTAATAATAATTCTAGTTCCTGCTTAAAATAATTTCATCATTAAAACTTGACTTCAAAGATATATTATACATCTTTACGGTCTCTTCTAATAAAAATGTTGCCTGGGCTATCTCATATCTTATTCTGTAATACTTAATGGTGAATATAATCCTTTATAGTGTATAGAAGAAATAAAATGAGTTAAAGGATTATACACTATAGGAAAAAGTTTAATTTGAGTGCCTGTTTGTGTGTGTGCATAAAGGATAAAAATAGCAAAGTCATGCATGGGAGAGAAAACGAATTACGTATCAATGTTGCCTCATTGTACGTTGTCTTTGTGAAGGAAAGAGGACACGCCCTATCATATCCCTTCTTTCCACACACAGTTTATTGTACAGATATTAGATGTTTAGGAAAATTTTAGCGATTTGCAAATATTCTCTTTACCTAAAACTAATAAGAAAAACAAAGACAGAGATAGTGAATTGGCCACTCGGGGTAAATTCTCCTAAAGCCCTCAAAAACGACGAAATTGCCAGCACGATTATTGGTATGCGCAATTAGTAGCGGGACTGCCAATAAATTATTCATCTTTAGGTCATGCGCTGCGATGGCCCGCCCTTAATCAGATCAGCTGGCCGATGACACTGTTGGAAATGTTTTGGTTAGTAAATTTCAAAATGTTGTGGAGTATAGTTGTTATTTCTGTAAATAACTACGTATCCTCATTTATCTCGAGAATTTCTAGTTACTTGATGCATAATTGTTTTTAAAATGCATCAAAAAAAAATCAGTGGCAATTTTTTGAGTAATTTTTGGCCATTTGGCGTGATAGTAAACTGGCATTCTGCTATTAAATAAAAATAAATTAACAAATATTCTAAGGAAAATAAAATAAGGAATTATAAAATGAAATTGATTTCAAAAAACGTATGAAAAATGAAACAAAACAATTTTTTTCTAAATGTTATTTTATAAGGGGCTGAAAAATGTCACCCTGTTGCACCTGGCAATACCCTAATGGATGATCAAATTCATTCCTGACATTTAAAAGCATGTCAGGAGTCACACTCTGTAGGGTGGCAACAATTTTAGCACGTAACTCTTGCAGGTCACGCGCTCGCTCGTGTTCATGTTATAAATTTGCGATGTTGCATATCCCCACAAAAAAAATCATTAGGCGCCAAGTCGGGGGATCTTGGTGGCCATTTTATGGTGCCTCTTAAACTTATAAGACGATCGGGAAAACTGTTGTCTAAAAACTCTTACACCCTTCTTGCATTATGAACAGGACAGCCATCTTGCTGGTACCAGATCTCCCCAAAGTTGACGTCAAGAGCTTGAACAGCCGGTATAATCTGATTCTGCAAAAGGTTTAAATGTTTATCGGCATTTAAATTACCGTCAATGCAAATAGGACGAATGATATGATCACCTAAAATGCCGGTCCAAACATTTACTTTTTATGGATATTGAGTACGTAACAGCACACTCAAATGTTGTTTTCCCTGGACCAATATCGAACTACAAAAGGATTATGCCGGCCAAGTATGGAAAAAGATATTTCATCAGTGAATAAAATATTCTTGATGATATTTTCGTTTTCATTAGACTTTTACATCATGGTTTCATAAAAATTCATTCGTTTCGTACGGTCTTCAGGAAAAATTTCTTGGGTAGTCATAATTTTGTAGCAGTGGTACTTATTTCTTTTCAGAATATTTCGCAAGGTTCGCTCTTATACACCAACTTCTTGCGAGACTTGTCTACTCGAACAAGGTATATTTATCTTTTCCGATCTTCCCTTAAGTGAACTGTAGGCTCATTTTCGTCATTTAAATGACTACATTTTTTGCAATTTGTCGCAAATCCCACAGACTCAAACTTATGAATGATGTTTAATACAGTCTGAACTGTCGGGGCAGGACGGTTTTCAAAAAGTAAAAATGTATCGCCCGATAACTCCCTCAGCAGTATTCCCGCCATAATACCACTTGATCATTTGCACTTTTTCTTCAATTATATAAACATACATTTTTAAGTTAAAGAGAAATGCCAGTTTAACTTACCACGATACCGGCTGACGCAATAATAAATGACATGGGACAACAGCAACGTGAGAGCAGTTCATCATGTGATCACAAAATTGTTTCTTGCAGTGTTGCCCGATTGTGAAAGTGTGATTATCAGAACGTAATAATGAAATTACCAGATTTTAGGAAAAATTACCAGATACTATAAATAATACGCCAATATTCAAAAACTTTATTAAAAAAAAAATAAATAAACAAAAAGTAAAACAGTTATAAGTAAGTATATTGAATAGAAACTTTTCAAATAATAACAATTGGCTGTCAAGTTCGACTTCAGAAATTATATTATCATCTTCATTTTCGTTTATATTTTTGTATAATATTATGGAATTTTATGATTCTTTCACGCATTCTGAACTTAATAAAATACCATTTACTATGTTCGTCATCAATTGATTTTTGGTTATAGGTTTGATATTTTTAGTTCTGATTGAATTACGTTAACCTTTGAAAAAATTCGTCCACATTCAGCATTGCGTGCAGTCTGCACTCATTGCAGAAAGAGGAGTAGAGCTCTCACTTTTCATGCAGTGTAGGATTTGTTTTATAATTATAAAATAAATGAGCGTAGCTGCATGAACAACATCTCGTATGCCACCCTACTACTAACTAGATGTCGCCAAATGTTCATCGCAGTTAGTAAAATAGAACAGTATTCATTGCATATTATGCACTTTACCTGAAACGATTTTAGTTATTTCTCAAGGTGTAAATAATTTTATAAAAAAAAGTGACGTTCCCGAAGAATTATCGTAGATTATGCCATTAATAGAGGCTCCATTAACAACTACCAGTTAAAATTCTAAATTGTAGATTCTGGTAATTACTAGGCATCTGGCAACACTGTTGTTTGTTCTATCTACAATAAACGTAGTGTAGAAAAGGAAGAGATCAGATGTGGAAGGGATGTGATGGCTGAGGACTGGAAGCGTACCAGATCACATGTGGAAGGGATACGATGAGACGGAGAAGTACCCTCGTTACTTCGTAAACACAATAACGCAGAAAAACGCAACAGTGATACACAGGCTTTTTCTGTCGCATACATGACTTTGCTATTTTTATCCTTTATGCACACACACAAAGCAGGCACTCTAAGTAAACTTTGTCCAACACTGTATAAACAAAAAATGGCCCAAATCGTAAGAAAAAATATCACAATATGAGAAAAATGTGAAGACTCTGATTATATTGAAGAAGCACATTTAAAAAAATAGAAATAATTTAACAGTTCTGTATTTTATGACACAAAATAAAATTTAAAACTATCTCACAATTTTATAGGTAAAGGAGAAGTAACCATACAAATGTATGCCGGGACAAACAAATTATTTTAAGTGATGTGCTAGATGTAGAAAATATGAGATTAAATTTTTCTCCATTTTTTGACTAAATATAAAAATATGAGTCATAAAAATGTTTCATTTCTTCAGCTTATAACAAAATCAAAACTTACGAAGCAAGATTTATTTGGTACTCAAACAAGTGCAGTGTGAGAAATAACTAATTATTGCCTTATTAATCATGCCTTATATAATCTTGATTTAATTTACGTTTTGTAAACACTTATAAATAATAAAAAACATAACCACAATCCATTTTATTAACAATAAAATTATTTACTGCACAAACATTTCTGTAGATAGAAATGTAGTGAATATTTTCCTGTATATATTGTTTAACCAATAAATACAATTATTTCCACTATTAAACGATTTTATTATTTTGTTATTTTGTCAAGTCGCCATTTTTTATAAAACCCACAAGAAATCACTGACGTGATTTCCACGAAACACCAAAACACTATACACTGCACTCGACGCGCGTTTTACCAACCAAGTTGGCGGACTCGGTTTTAATCATCTCCAGATGATGCCAACTTGGTTGGCGAAACGCGCGTCGAGTGCAGTGTATAATGTTTTGGTGTTTCGTGGAAAACTACGTCAGTGTTATCTTCGCATCAAAGGTTCCAACCCATTCCAGGAATAAAAACCCACAGTCAACAGGTGTATTTGTATTATTTTTTCCACCACCTAGTCTAAGTAATTTCACGGTTACACTGCATAAATAAAAGAGTAATCTCTTTTGATGTAGCCTTCATAACCGTAAAACTACTTAGATAACCAATCACAAACCACAACCGGATTGACCCGGTCGGTAGCGGTATGTCTCTAAAAACAGCTACTCTCTTCATTCATAAATTTTGTACTGTTGATGGCGTCACCTATAACAGTTTGCGTGAACTAATGGATACCGTCTAATATATGACAGTACTAAATGTTTGTAACTTCTTAGAGCTGATAGAGTTTTATAAGTAATAATTAGAGCTGTCAAAAATGTTCCGTGGGACAGTGGCGTACGCGAAATTAAGTAATACGAGAAACAATAAACTGTTACAATTTAGAACAATGTATGTAAAACTTACCCTCTTAACTAGCTTGATGAACTAGCTTGCAAACTGGAGACATTTTGCATTATTAGATATGTTTCTATGGTTGTCTCCATGAGTGATGTTCGCTTTGGTGAAAACATATTCTTATATTTTGAAAACGACCGTTCGACATCTACTGATGTAATACACGCATACGTAAAATAGTCTTTGAACGCACCTAACGGATCTGGGGCTGCACCATCACATATTTGTCTTAATTTGGTAAAACCGGTGTCTTTATTTAACACACTTGCGAATACTTCTTTAACGCGTTCATTTGTTGCGTCACCTATATCGTGTAGCAGTAGATTTACTTCGTCCACTATTTGCAGTGACTCCGCTAATAACAATGCATTATTCTCTAATTATTTTATGCTTTCATGTAATGGTTTATAGTTCTCCGCAATATTTTTTAAAGCTGTTTCAACGGAAATATCTTCGAATTTTGTCTGGCTTTCCTTAATAACTGCAGCCTTATCTGGATTGAATTGTAGTATCACAGCTTTTATTTGTTGGAAATATTCAGCATAATAAAAAGCTGCCTGCAACCATGTTCACCAACGTCTAAGAATCGGCTGTGGTGGTTCTGAAATACCGGGACACTTGCTATGAAATGCACGAAGACGTTTAGGAGGTTTATGAAACACTTTTTTTGTACTTGCTATTAATGCATCCAACTCTGGAAAATCTTTTCGAATAGTTTTTGCCACAAGATGTAAAGCATGCACTTTACACGTAACATGTATAAACGTACAACCTACCTTCTTCTTGTAAAGAACGGCCTACCGAATGCATTGTCACGGCGTCATCAGTCACAAACATCAACACTTGACTTTTGACAGTTCAACTTTTTCTCCAGCACCAACCTGGTAATTGTTTCGCCAGTACACTGACTTAGTCTTTTGCTAGCTAGTAACAGTGGAACTGTCGGTTCAAGAGGGTCCAGTACTCGTACTATAACATTTAAAATAGATTTTTTTACGATCTGTTGTCTCATCAACAGATAACCACAGCTATGTATTTTTTAATTCACATTTCATCTTATTTACCATGTCTACGTGTACAGTTGGTAGATAGTTACATAACGTTATGCGACTTGGTAACTTCACCTGAGCATATCACAGGCAATCAGCATTAATAGTAAATCAAACATAAACTATGTTGTCGAAGGTACGCCATTTTTTTTATTTGTATGGTGTACACTATTTACGTGAAGTCCACAATCACGCTTATCCCAGCATATCAAATCTTCTCGCAGACTTTACAAATTATTTTAGCACCATCATAAATGAATCCGAATTCACCTATGAATTTATTCACTTTGTCAGCAAATGGCCGTTTTCTACCCCTGCGTACGTTCGCCATGCTCTATTATTAAAATAATATCAAACAATACAGTACAACAAATAAAATAAAAGCACAAAAACAATATGCAATACGCCCAAGTGATTCTAACGTGTACACAACTCGAAAGCTAATAAGGACTGGATGGAGAAAGAGTTTTCGCGGTCAAGGTGAATGCCGGTGACAGTAATCTGACTCTATGACCATGATGCACAGGAACGATTTGCAGCTTTAGTAATAATAGTTTGAAGAAAAATCGTACATTGGTTACTCAGAATGTATGTGGGAAACCTATTAGGTAAAAAATAATATATATATTTATGATGTTATTATGAGATATTAATTTCTTTTGCAGAGGCCTAAAAATGTGAATTTTTCAGTATTTGGTTTCTCGCTAAAAAAAGCATTTATACGAATATTATTACGTCATTTGAATTTCTCGTATATATTTTTAGCCAGTCCTTAAAATATGAAGTTTTTATCTCATGTTTTAAAATATATATTAGAACTTAAACAGGTCTGATATCATGAACTTTCCAACAAAATAAATTAGGCAACAAGTAATTCATCTTTCTAACTTTAATCAAATTGAAGTAAAATAACATAAAGAAGTTATGCATTTTATTTGAATGATTTTTTGCGCACGCCTATGAATTTTTGTCGCATTATATTTTAAATTTTTCCGCAATTTTTCACTTAAAAATTTGGCTGTGCTGCTCAAGTCTTTAGTCAACAAAAGTCGTAGAATAAATGATTATCTTCAACTCACAACAATCAAAATTATAAATAAGAATTTCTTGTATTTCACAAAAAACAAACCCACAAAAACAGCTTTATTGGTTTGAACCTTGCATCATAAAAAAGTAATACGATTTATAAGTGTCAAAATCTGAGATACACATGGTTTCCAGACGCACTTCCTTTTGTACACATGAATCCCCTCAAGTGGCCTTCCCTCGATACAGTGGTTAATATATCAGGGGTGAATAAGCGTCCACAATACAACACATACATCATCGATGCACAGTTTATTGAATTTCAATGTTGCCAAAAGGAGGAGATGTGATCGAGGTTTTCCATGATGCGAGGAGGACAGTGGCGGCCGCTGACCTATGAGAAATCACTATGGAGAAGTTTATATGCAAACTGTTATTTTATTAACATAAACGCAGAAGTCGTGAAGGCGCCATAAATTATGTGTTTATTAAATTTGGGACTTTTCGAGATCGAGTATTTTACTAAGGGCGTGTATTAAAAAAAAATTTTAAAAAACTCACTGTTTAGTAAAAGGTGATCGGAAAATATCCCCTCTAGTTAGCCTTGGAAATTCAACCGTATATGTTAGTTTTTGATAGCACTAGCACGTGTTCTTATTTTTATAAGGACTGAAGTAAATTTCGTAGGAACAAAATAATTTATATATACATATATATATATATATATATATATATATATATATATATATATATATATATATATATATATATATATATATACATATATATATATATATATGTATATATATATATATATATATATATATATATATATATATATATATATATATATATATATATATATATATATATATTAAATATATATATTAAATATATATATATTAAATATATATATATTAAATATATATATATTAAATATATATATATTAAATATATATATTAAATATATATATTTTTTAAAAAAATTTAAATATATATATTAAATATATATATATATATATATATATATATATATATATATATATATATATATATATATATATATATATATATATATATATATATATATATATATATATATATATATATATATATATATATATATATATATATATATATATATATATATATATATATATACATATATATATATATATATATACATATATAAATATATATATATACATATATATATATATATATACATATATATATATATATATATATATATATATAATATACATATATATATATATATACATATAAATATATATTGTATAAATTCGGGTTAGGTATACTCCCGCGTAGGTGATAGGCCCCGAGAGAGGGACCGTGGTTGTCTGAACGACGTTTCGGCAGAATATCATCTGCCATCTTCAGGTTCTAACAGATAACTGCTTACTGCGGCTTCTGGTAACTCGAACTGAAATGACGTTTTCTGGATCTGGCAGTTCTTTATATACTCTACCTATGTTACGCTCTGTTGCTCTCGACACACCTCCGGGCGTCATGGTCTGCTGCACCCATCTCCTGATTTCGAGCGCGGCTTCGTGTAATCGGTCCTGTTCGGGCGCACATGCGTGTGTCTGTGCTTATGTCACGGTCTGTTGCACCCATCTCCTGATTTCGAGCGCGACTCCGTGTACTTGGTCCTATTAGATTAGCTCTGGTTGGTTCCTCTTCGTGTGTTCGTTGCGTTATGTTTCTTGCTTCCTCATGGACAGCAGCATGCAATACCAGAGCAGGCTTCCATGTGGTAGGTAGTCTTTGGGTGTCATCTCGTGTATTTAGATTGTGTGGTCTTTTCTCTATTTCTATGGCCTCTCTGATGATTCTTGACTTGTAATGCTCGATAAGTGCTAGTGTTTTTGTTTTGTCGAAATCAATCCTATGTCCCGTAGTTTTGACATGTTGAGCTAAAGACGATGTTCTCTCGTCTTTTCTAACAGCGTTTATGTGTTCTTCGCGTCTTGCACTTATTTTTCTGTTGGTCTGTCCTGTATGATTTATTGCAATCTTGGCAAGGTATTTTATATACCCCTTGACTTTCTAGAGCAATTTTGGTCTTTGGATTTCGAAGAATGGTGTCTGATTTTCTTGTCGGTCTTAAAAGTTGTTTCTATTTTATGTTTACGTAGAAGTTTGCTTATTTTATCCGTTGTTCCTTTTATGTATGGCAGATAGGCTTTTGCTATGGGTTGTTCGGAGTCCTCTTGATTTCTCGGCCGAGATGGTTTTGACAACTTCCCGTATTCCTCTTGTTGTGTGAACCCATTTCGCAGCGCTTTGTGAAGAGTTGACATTACTTCCTTTGAGGTTGTCTGCATCTGCTAGTCTCTGCGAGCGTGTGACTACGTCTTTACTACTACTTCGAGTTTAGCTGTGCTGGATGGTGGTGTGACTGCATTTAGGTATCTGTCAGTGTGAGTGGCTTTTCTATAAACTGTGTGGCCTAGACTTCTGTCCTGCTTCTTCTACGCGGAGTTTACCCGGAAAACGAATTTAACATTCACCACCCGCAAACCTGAAAATAACACATATATATATATATATATATATATATATATATATATATATATATATATATATATATATATATATATATATATATATATATATATATATATATATATATATATATATATATATATATATATATATATATATATATATATATATATATATATATATATATATATATATATATATATATATATATATATATATATATATATATATATATATATATATATATATATATATATATATATATATATATATATATATATATATATATATATATATATATATATATATATATATATATATATATATATATATATATATATATATATATATATATATATATATATATATATATATATATATATATATATATATATATATATATATATATATATATATATATATATATATATATATATATATATATATATATATATATATATATATATATATATATATATATATATATATATATATATATATATATATATATATATATATATTTATTTATTTATATATTTATTTATATATTTATATATATATATATATATATATATATATATATATATATATTATATATATATATATATATATATATATATATATATATATATATATATATATTTAAATTCGTTTTCCGGGTACACTCCCGCGGGGGAAAGGAGTGCTAGGGCCCCGAGAGGGACCGTGGTTGTTCGAACGACGTTTCGGCAGACTCTCATCTGCCATCTTCAGGTTCTAACCGTTAACTGCTTACTGCGGCTGCTGGTTACCTGAACCTCAGCGACGTTTTCTGGATTCGGCTGTTCTTTATATACTCTACCTATGTTACGCTCTGCTGTTCCTGACTGCCTCCGGGCGTCATGGTCTGCTGCACCCATCTCCCGATTTCGAGCGCGGCTTCGTGAATCGGTCCTGTTCGGGCGCGCATGCGTGTATCTGTGCTTATGTCACGGTCTGTTGCACCCATCTCCTGATTTCGAGGGCGACCCCGTGTACTTGGTCCTATTAGGATTAGCTCTGGTTGGTTCCCTCGTGTGTTCGTTGCGTTATGTTTCTTGCTTCCTCAGTGGATTATTAGCATGTAATATTAGAGCAGGTGTTTCCAAGTTGGTAGTAGTCTTTAAAAATGGTCTCGGTATTTAGATTGTGTGGTCTTTTCTCTATTTCTTATGGCCTCCTGATGATTCTTGACTTGTAATGCTCGATATTGGCTGGTGTTGGGTTTTGTCGAAATCAACCCTATGTCCTATAGTTTTGACATGTTGAGCTAGAGATGATGTTCTCTCGTCTTTTCTAACAGCGTTTATGTGTTCTTCGCGTCTTGCACTTATTTTTCTGTTGGTCTGTCCTATGTATGATTTGTTGCAATCTTGGCAAGGTATTTCAAGCATACCTCTTTGACTTTTTAGAGCAATTTGGTCTTTGGATTTCGAAGAATGGTACTGATTTTCTTGTCGGTCTTAAAAGTTGTTTCTATTTTTATGTTTACGTAGAAGTTTGCTTATTTTATCCGTTGTTCCTTTTATATATGGGCAGATAGGCTTTTGCTATGGGTTGTTCGGAGTCCTTTTGATTTCTCGGCCGAGATGGTTTTGACAACTTCTGTATTCTTTGTTGTGTGAACCCATTCTTTCGCAGCGCTTTGTTGAAGAGTTGACATTTCTTCCTTGAGGTTGTCTGCATCTGTTTTTTCTATGAGCGTGTGACTAATGTCTTTACTACTGAGTTTAGTTGTGCTGGATGGTGGTGTGACTGTGCATTTAGGTATCTGTCATTGTGTGAGTGGCTTTTCTATAAACTGTGTGGTCCTAGACTTCCCGTCCTGCTTCTTCTTGACCAGTACGTCGAGAAATGGTAGCTGACTGTCAGTCTCTACCTCCATGGTGAACTTAATTTTGTCGTGTATACTATTCAGATGTTCTAAGAAGTTAGTGAGATGCTTCTCTTCCATGAGTCCAAATCACAAATGTGTCGTCGACGTACCTTAGCCCTAGGCTTGGTTTTAATGGTGCAGATTGCAAGCCCCTGAGTTTCCCCAAATCCTCCATAAAGAGATTGGCAATAACTGTTTATAGGGGGGAGCCCATCGGGGCTCCTTCTGGTTTGTCTGTATCGTTGCTCATTGTATAAAATAAGTATTATTTAGGCAATGTTGAGTTAGCCAAGAAATATGATCTGTATGGATTGATATTTTCGCTTGATAATGTCGAGTGACTCCTCTGATGGGGCATGTTGGTGAATAAGATATGACATCGAAGCTCACTAGAAGATGTTCCGCTGGACGGTCTGATTTCTTAATAACTCAATGAAATGGTCTGCATTTTTCACGTAGGATTTAACTTCCTCGGCAAATCATTGTAAAGGTCTGGCTAAATGTCTTGCTAACTGCTGTGGGGTGACCCTATTGAGCTAACAATTGGTCTTAGAGGAGCTCCTTCAGAATCTTGCAGACCATGTGTTCTGGGACATCTTGAAGACTCTCTCGCGGGATGATCTGGTTCTGTGTCTGTCGATTGACTGGCTTTGATCTTGGCTTTTGTCGTCTTCTCCAGGTAAGTAGTAGGATCTGTGGTAATAAGTTGATATGCAGTGTCTCCTAGTAGACTTTCTATTTTGTATGATAATCGTCGTTGTTCATCACTACTGTTGCGTTTCCTTTGTCTGCGGGTAAGATTATGATGTCCTCATTTTGTCGTAAGGTCTTCAGTGCTTCTAATTCTTCGTGTTGTAGATTCCTCTTTGGTATACGGGCTGTTCTTAATATACGTGACGTGTCCTGGCGTATGGTTTTCATGTTTGTATCTAAATTGCCAATGGCCGATTCTACACCACAGATTATGTCTTCTACCGGTAGACGTGCTGGTGCTATCGCTAAAGTTAAATCCCTTGGCTAATACATTCAACGAGGCCTCATTGAGATGGTAACTGGACACATTGTGAACTACTCTTTGTAGGTTCTAATTGTTCGGATTTCTTGATGGGTTTTTGTTGGAGTTGAAGGCGGTTAAATTTATTCTTTAACCTCTTTGTAGTTAAATCATTATCTCTTCTTCTGAAATGTGCAAGTTGGTCAATAATGGTCCAGATGATTCTTGCCGAAACGTCGTTCAGACAACCACGGTCCCTCTCGGGGCCTATCACCTACGCGGGAGTGTACCCGAAAACGAATTTAACATTCACCACCCGCGAAAACCTGAAAAACAACATATATATATATATATATATATATATATATATATATATATATATATATATATATATATATATATATATATATATACATATTATGTACACATGTACACATATATACACATGCATGCATATACATACATATGGAGAATCAATAATTTTAGTAAGTATAATACTTCTTAGTATAATTATTGTAATTGTTTTTTTCTTATACATAATTTTGCATGCATATACACATACACATGTATATAAACACAATTAATTATATATTATCAATCAAAATATACCTTTTTCTATAAAACTGTGAAGTATTTGAAAGGGATAAGTCTGAAGCCATTTTTTAATTTCATATTTAAATTCTAATGGGTTTATATTATATATTTGAGGGACTAAATAAGTGAAACTTTTTCCCCATCGTCTTTTGAGCTCGAGGAACGGTTATTTTTTCTTTTTGTTTATTCCTGGTGTGGTAGCTATATGAGGAGGGTCAAATCAATCAGCTCAGCTGCATTTGTTATATATTTATATTGATGAATTATTAACACTTCACAATATAGCTTTCTTATGGTTAATAGTTTAGATTGATTATATAAGAGTTCAGTTGAATAATAATAATCTTTGTTATATATTATTTTTAGAAACCCTTTTTGCAGTCTCTTAAGAGGGTCTAGATTGACTTTTGCCTACCCCACCCCAAGCCAGAATTCTATAATTTAATTGTGACTCTACTAATCCATAATAAACAGTTATTAATTGTTCCCTATTTAAGATATTTTTTATACACTGAACTGATTCTGCGATTGGCCCTTGTGAAACATTATTAAATATTTTAAATATATGAAAGAAATTTGCTTTTTAATGTTTCAAAATATTTCATTAGAAACTCTACACGTGTTTCGGCTCTTTAGGCCTTTGTCAAGAATACAGGGAATACTGAACAGTAAAATTTGTGTCCATTGCTTATATAACCACATCTGGTACCCACTATAAAACTATTGTAAAATATGTTTTTATAAGTTAAACATTACTTTATTTTTTTTAAATCAAAATTATTTTATTTAAAATATGGTGGCCGGTAAAAATTTGTTGTCCATTCGTTAAATTTTTATTGTTTTTAACATCCTTACTTATTTCTAATTGTTCTAATAGATCAAGTTTCTTTCCTTTCTCTTCCGAATGGAGTAATTTGCCATAATTTAAATCTATAAAATGACTGTTTTCTATACAATGTGTTGACATGCCCGTACTATATACATTGTTTACAATAGATTCCCCTGTGTTCCTCGAATCGCTTTTTTACATTTCGTCCAATTTGTCCAATGTATATAGCATCACAGTCACTACATTTTAACTCATATACTTCTGTTTTTTGTAGTTTTTCAGTCTTGTCTTTATTATTAATTAACATTTTACTTAAATTATTTTTATTTACTGAAATTGTTTTTATTCAGTTTATTACTAACTCTATTGCTGATCTTAGGCCTATAATTAATACATTTATATCTCTTATTGCATTCCTGAGAAGAAGCGGCATAAAACTCTTTACGTAAAGTTTTCCTTTGTTTGTTTTTTATTAGTTTATCTATTTAGATATTTTTTAGTTGTTTAAATGTATAAATAAGACTCCTTAGCTTTTTACATAAGTTTTCTATATGGAACTTCCATTTCAGATGGCTATCAAAAGATATCCCAAGATATTTTATACATATTGTGCGTTCAACTTCCAAATTTGTTCCTTCAATGCTGATGTTCACAGAGACATCTATGATGTCGATCGGATAGTAGAATTTGGACCATATGAGAAGTTTCACATAACTCTCACCACTACTCAATTTACCTTAGTCAGTATATGACTAGCAGGTTGGCCACTATCATTTCTCTGTTCCATAACCTATGGCATACTGAGGGGAACTAATAAGTTCGAAACCAGTCTATGTCTGGCTAGGAATCGACAAATGATATTGGCTACCGATCTATCATGATTTGAGGATATAATCCAATGCAGGTCGGGGTATTTGCCCGCTGAATAGTTGTTTCGTTCAAATCATATTTAATACCAGTAGTTTAGTCCACTTGGGCTAGAGGTCGCCGCACTCGGTACTTGCTTCACAAGTCGCTATCCGCCACAGAGACATCTATGATGTCGGTCGGATAGTAGTCAGTATATGACTAGCAGGTTGGCCACTATCATTTGTCTGTTCCATAACCTATGGCATACTGAGGAGAACTAATAAGTTCGAAACCTGTCTATCTCTGGTTAGGAATACTTAATACTCTGTTATATATACTTTGGGCCTTCTTATTTACAACTAACAGGAGTCCTGGATTTTTAAAACGCTTCAGAATTGAATATATCCACTCAGCGTTGATTTTTCTTCTAGTTCAATCATTTTATTTGGGCTTGTTGAATTTCAATTATTACCTAAATTTTAATTCCAATCTGGCAACGCTCTCCAACCAGATTTATTTTATAATTCGCAAACAAAAATAACAGTGAAATTCACAGATATAAATCTATTGAACACAATAAAACAAGAGTTCTTTGGCAGACCAAATATTTTTAAAAACTAATACAATAGACAAATATAAAATTGAAATGATTGACAGTTTCAGAATTAACTCAAATTGGTGAGAGTTCAGTCAAACAATACAAAACACGATTTATTTTCCTGGTTATCTTCGCGGATAATCTCTTTCGACTGAAAAAATTAAATATTAATTAATTTAGGTAGGTTAATCCCATATGAGTAATTATTCATTGTAAGGCAAACTGTTTGCCTTACCATATTAATTAATTATTTGAACACCACAGGTAATACAACCCCATGTATCCCTGAAGATACCTTGTGCGGGAGAAGGCTACATATATAGAGACAATGGACACACACCCAATATCCGAAATGCTAAAATTAATTTCTGGTTTAGAGAAAATCGTAGCTCCTCGACCGGGGATCGAACCCGGGACTTCAATTCAATTTAATTCAATTCAAAACTATTTCATTTAAAAAAAATAAGAATAATATATATTGCCCTCGCTGGACACCCGGTCTGTGCCGACCTAGCATCCCCGCATATGGCGCCAACGCACGGGAAAATTATTAGGTTGGGCGGAGCAGGGATGATTCGGGCTTAGGCCTAAAAAAATTAACAATAATACAACTCCTAAAAGTAAAACATTTTAAATTGTTTAATGTGAACAAGAAAAGAAATCAACGATTTAATACTAAACTGGGTTGAGGGAATGTCCAATTTTGATAACAAAAACGAACAAAAAGAAAAGAAGAGAAAGGTGAGAACAAATTTTCTACAGGGTGAGAGGCAAGTATTCTTACCACTCAATCACGAAGTCACATTAAATTATTAATAACAATAATATGTGTTAAAAACAGAAAAACAGAATCTTAGGAAGATGCCGTTATTATTACTAATTAATAGTTTGTAATTTCACCTGAAAATGCAAAATATAAAGTTCGATTTAAAATTTTTGTGATTTTTCCAGAAAATGATTTCTAGATAGATAATTCTTTATGTATTTTTAGGCAAAAGTGCCAGATCAATCATATTATACCCATTAAAGGATCAATATTACTGGTGAGCCACAAATTAATAATACCCTGTATGTTTTTCCTTCTATCCCTTGTTACAATTTACGGTCTGTTTATACGTAAGTTCAACGTTCTGTGTTTATCTAAGGAAACTCGTAAAGAACTAATGGGATACTAACCAATGCATTTTGAACAGATCCAACCTAACCTAACCTAACATATCCTAACCTAACCCAACCCATCCCAACCAATCCATTTTGAACACATTCCAAATAAAACCTCTTTAAATTCAAAGAATATACCTAAATAGTTTAATCATTGTAATAATATAACTGATATTTAGACAACGCATTGGTATAACATTTCTCTGACAATTCAGATTACATCAGATCAGAGGATAAAAAATAATGGAAATAATATCATAGATGCTCATACTCTTATGCAACTGCGTATCAAACAACTAGTTGTAGGACAAATCAGCTATTTTTTTTTATTTGGAAAAAACAGAGACGAACAGGTTCCATAGAATAATAAAAAATATTATAAAATTCTCACTAGGAGGATAAAAGGGGATATATAAGTAAGTTTAGCGGATAACTAGACTGAGTTAAGAGTCTATATCAGATGCAAGTGAAATATAGTCTCGATTTTACCACACCCCACGCAGGCCACGGTGCATATACACAGCCAAACCGAAATTATCGCGGCGAATGTCGAAGGTGGCCGATGTTCTAGTTACAGAACGGCATAGTGGAACATTTCAGATCGGGAGATGTTGAATTATCAGAGGCGGAGTACTAGAGGTTTCGTACGACATAAACCGACGAAAAAGTTGTATTGGGTCAAAAATATAAGCTAAGCAGTAGCTAACCTTACCCTTCATGCGTCCTTGTCGCAATTAATATGTAAAAACACAAAAACCAAAAAAACCGTTATTTTATTTACTTTGTTTAAAAATAGCTAAAGAACTAAACAACAAAACAATTAAATCGTTAATCTACAAAAAAATTTCCATTTTACCGTTTCTTATTAATGCATAGTATTATTTTAAAAATTTTTCCTATAAAATGGAAGTATCAATGTGTGTCATATCATTCAACTCAGAATGGAAAAGGCGATGAAATAATATGAAAAATATATTTGTGTTATTTTAAATTTAAACTCCAATATTTTTATCAAATATGAAAGATTATGATGATGTTACATATATTGCTGAATTCAGAAAGAAATTTTTTAAATTGAGCCGAATATACAGGATATATCATTTAGAATAAAAAAAATTAAGGCAATTTCCGGTCAAACCGGAAGTAAAAGATATGTATGTGACGCGCATATTTAATCAGTATTCGGAATGTCATATGTCCATTTCCGCATATTAATGCGGGGTGTAATTTTTTTATTTTTCAGTTTTTCGGCGTTTTCTTTTTATTTGACATTCAATTGTTTTTAATTTTCGGATTCCTTAGAAAAAAGCACATAAGTATAATTTTTGAAGTTTTTTCCTAGGTTAAAAATACAGCAGAAAAATCGAGTAAGGTGCACTTAAAATGATCACCCTGTACATGAGGTTACTGCGCTTAAAATAAATCAAAAATAAAAATTATCATATTCACCTTTCATTGAGCCTTTCATTCTCCATATCAATATTTAGAGACGGCAAAATGGGAAAACTTTCATTTATATTAGTCTCTCTACAGAAATTACCGGAAATAAAAGAAAATTATTACTTTTATTAATTTACGAAAAAATTCAATTTTCACTAGTACTTACTTTTTTATATTTTCTCTTTTGGGCTAATGTTCGATTTTTCGGTTTTCTGCTAGGGTATTTACGCTTATGATATGTTTTTATTTTTCCCATTGTTCTTTCACTGCACTAATAATCACTTTCAATAACACGTCTACTTAGGTGTACACTTGATTTAAAAAAAACTGGTACAACTCTTGTAATCGAAAATCTTAATAGTTTAGTTGTGTGCATATGTCTGTAAATAGGGCTGGCCAGGCATGTCGAGAGGGGGGTGGAGAAGAAGTGATTTACCCCGGACCTGGGTTTTTTGGAGGAGATCGGTTTTCTTTGTGTTTTTAAACTTATTAAACCTTTCTCTTTTTATTTTATTCAAATGGAATTTTAAAAAATAATTAGAAAATAACTTTTTCAAAACATTTTCAAGCCTGCCATATTATTGTTTAAAAAAATAATATTTGTTACGGATAATTCTACTAATGGTTGTAATTAAAATACTAACTGAATAATGATAATTCTATTTTTAAAATAAGAACACAAAAATACCACTTGAGATTAAAAAAAATGTAAACAATGCAAACTGAACATAAAAATACAATAAAAAAAATAAAATAAATGAACTTCAATTACGTAATACAGAATTAACTAATATTTTGTCATTGCTCCATTAGCGTCTAAAACTGCCTGAAGTCTTGCAGGCATGGACAAAATCAGATTTCTTGCAAGGTCAACTTCTTGCGACAAGTTCTCCCAAGCGTCTTCAATTATCCCTTCCAATTCTTGGGCATTATTTGGATGGTTATTTAATTTTCTTATATGTTTCACCATTAGTCCCCATACATTTTCAATTGGATTTAAATCCGGACTTTTAGATGGCCACGGTAACAACTCTATGTTTTTATTAAGAAACCATTGCCTGACACGATGGGCCGTATGTATGGAGCAGTTGTCTTGTTGGAAAATAAAATTATTTTCCGGAAACACCTCTATTACTGACGGCAACATAATATTGTCTAATATTTCAATATATTTAATGGAATTGAGATGACCACCACTGTTCCAACACACACCTAACCCATTTAGGCTCATCCAAGCCCAGACATTGACTGAAAACCTTCCTAATATTTGTGGATCGAAAGTATATTTTTCGTCGTATCTAGTGGAAGGAGGCCTATATACGCGAACATGTCCATCGTTACAGGATTTAAAAACCTTTTCGTCAGAAAAGACAACTTGTCCCCAGAAGTTTTCATCATTGATTATATAGTTGAGTGCAAAAAATAATCCTACCCTGCTTCTTTTCTTCTGAAAGTTTGTATTTTTTAGCCGCTGAACAACTCTTCAAGTCGCTTTGTAGTTTTATTCTTCTGCAAGCAGTAGATACCGAAGCAGGGAAATTTGTCTCTGAAATTGCATTTACTGCAGTCTGAAAAGGGTTTTCTATTAGGTAATTTATAAGATTTTCATCTTCTTGATTATTGCTCTTTCTGGGCCTACCGGAACCAACTTTACGGGATACCGTTTGGTTGGTTTCCCATTGTTTTTTAACACTCATTATCGTGGTTTTACTCACATTGTATTCAGCAGCAAGTCTTCTTATGGACCAACCATCTTCAATTTTAGAAACAATTCGAAATTTTTGAATATCTGTTAGATGTCGAACCATTTTTAATAATGACGCCACTGATTAACGTCAAAGTGACATTTGTAAGATTATTAATATCAATCAAAGAACGAATGATTTACATAGCTAAAAGAAAGTGTACCAGTTTTTATTGAAATCAAGTGTACCCACTTTATAACAAATAAGTAAATTTGAGATATCTCTAGAATACACACGCCACTGTTGTTTACGCAAATCGCAACGTGGTTCCTAAGTGCCCGATTCCCCCTCCCGCAAACGAGTCCAGTGTATGCAAGTGCATCCGTGTTTCCGAAATATCATGCGAGATGGCAGCTATTATCGGAATATAGATATGCAGTTTTTAGTTTTCTAATAAATTTATTTTCAACTAATCCAAGAGTTGGGTCACATGAATATAAACGTTACAAACAGTGACTAATGTCGGAATGTTAAAAAATTTGGATACAAAATATTTAAAATGCATGCGAAAATTTTTTGACGACTCTAAAAAAAAAAATTACATTCCGACATTTTATACATATTTTTGAAAAATCTTGTAAAAATCGCACTCAAATCGGATAAGTTTTAAACGAGATATTCGAGAATTATGATTTAATAGGGTATATAAGACTCTTAATATAACAGTACGTCCCTGTAAATATTATTTAATTTCTAATACGATAACATCAATTAAAATCAGTGACACCCTAAAGAGTTTAGAACAAATGATACATATATTTTTCTTTACAATCAATATTTAAGTGTAATAGCAAGAAGTAGACTAAACAGATTTTGTTTAATGCATAATAATATGCCTTATTGACAAACCGACGAAACAATAATGCGGTCTCTGTGTAAACTTTGTCTTGAGATAAAGCCTGTAATAAAAACATTTACTACATTGACGACTCGCTGTTGATATATTTTAAGTAGGTACCTAGGCTATGTTTTTCAATTGATGAGAAAGTATAGGAGTAAATATGGGATTGAATATAATATAAATATGTTTAGTTATTTATACTTTAAATTTTTAGACAAAAAATTATACATTGATTTCGTAACATAAAATATTTAATTAAATTTCACTTATTTTTGAAAAAGTCATGACGTGTATATTACGAGCAAAGCCAATATTTTTGAGCATCCAAAAAATGTAGTGCCTGTTCTGAGCTTCGGAGAAAAGAAGATTTTTTATAAAAATATTCTCGTAGTCGTAACTCAGTTAACAAAGTTTTCTGTTGGATATTCTGAGAAACGTAAAGGTTGTTAAGCTTAAGTACGTTTTCAGAATAATTTCATATTTGCTCTGAATATTCCTAGGATGTACAGATAAGACTGTTGCAGATATCCCGAGAACGATCTTAGAAGCATACTTTCATATAACCTTGAAATGTCTTTAACGTTAGAATTTCGCAAATGAGTGGAAGTAGGTATCTATTTTTGATTTATTGTAAATATTTAAAAAACCAAACATTGCAAGATATTTAAAAGAGAAGTGTACCACTCTTTTAACGATTATAACATAAACTTTCATTTGTTAATTTTTGTTGTAACTAAAATTTGTAACTTCATTTTGGCAATTAAAATACCTACTTACATTGTTAGATTACACATCTTAATTATAACATCAATTAACGATTAAAATTTCGTATTAATGTAATTGTTAGAATAGCACCAATGTTCCAAAAATAATTTTAAACAATACCATGTTTGGTTTTCAAAAATAACTACCAACTTCTCACCACTTTGCAAAATTCCAACTTTAAATAATTTCTAGGATTCTTAAGGTACGTATCCATCAAAGCAATATAGAGGAACATTTGTGTTGTATATTGCCGTTTGTTCCAAAATTTTACAAACATAAAGCAACATAAATAAATATTTTATCTCCATCAAAATAATTTAAGGTAACAGTGTTTGCAGTTTCTTTATGTTGCCGAAATAGAGTGTCTCCACAAAAGTAACTTCTTGTTCATCTGCTTCGAAAATTACACACAATTTAGACCATGCCATGTTTCTGTATTTGCACCTTACGTTTTTTGGATCCCATAAACACCCAAAACTCCTGTCGGATTCAATTAGTTGTATTAATAGATCATTATTCCATTTAAACATGTTTTTCTTTATTTACCAAAACATGTCCACTACACATTATTATAAAACAGTAACTAACGGTCTCCACCGCATAAACAAAGCGTCGCAACTCATATCTGTTTCGACTTATTGCTGCTTTTCCTTTGAAATTTGCTGCTTCGAATGGAAACACGCAACACAATGGAACATTTGCTTTTTGTTGCGGCAACAAGAAGCAACATACTGGAATATGCAGGAACATTTTAATAAATACGCAACAGAAAAATAAACGTTCCTCTATGTTGCTTTGGTGGATACATAACTTTACGTTTTCTGTATCTGTCGGAAACTTTAACCGTTACGGATGTACATGATTTCTAGATTTATGTATCCATAGAATAACTAACTAAAAATAAAATATTCTATTGGCCACAGCCAGCTGCTTTACGCATAACTTTTGAGATATCCGTTACAATTACTGACAGCAATTATCTGTAGTAATGGTTTGGCCTAGATTCAAAAAGTTACAGTGGATGATGCGCACAACCAAACAGCATCATGATATTTTTGTAACGTTTTGGATTTAGGTTTCAGAGTTTTATCTGATCCAATCCTTGTGCTTGATGACGCCTATCGTATTTTTCGTTATACATCAAAAATTTGGTTAAGAAATTGATCACGTTTTTAACGACACTTTTTTCTGTATATCATTCAATACGCAAAGAACCCATTTGTAGAATTTCTTCAATTTTTAGATTTGCTTTAAGCGTTTGAATTATTTAGTGTGCAACTTCAAGTTCTTGTGATTTTTATCGAATAATTTGACGGATTTTCCACAG
This sequence comes from Rhamnusium bicolor, assembly GCA_029963845.1. NCBI lineage: Eukaryota > Metazoa > Arthropoda > Insecta > Coleoptera > Cerambycidae > Rhamnusium > Rhamnusium bicolor. The sequence continues at coordinate 98,058 of JANEYF010002428.1, read as the reverse complement.
TAATTGTCCAAAATAAGAAGAGGAGGTCAATAACCTTCCTCACCTCATGTGTCCACTACGAATTTTTTTTTTTAACAATTTGACCATCGCTCGTTTAGTTTACCATGTCAAAAATGCATTCTTGAGATTTCGATTTCCACGTCTGTTTGTCCAAGTTTGAAATCGTTCGCTCAAATTTGTCTTTCTCTACATTTCTAATAGTTTAAACTGGACATAAATAAATAGTGAAAACGTGATAATTTGCATAGGTAAATACATAGGCGTCTAGGTTTGAAATTTTGGCCGGGTGCTCATCGAGAGATCTAATGTGCGAACATTTTTTTTCTGAAAATGAGGGCTGCTTGTGAGAATGCATTTTGCAAACATCGTAGGCAATTTTTAAACAAAAATGTTATTCTATTATTTTTTAAATTTTTATTACAGAACTTTTGTTTAGCTAGGTACTAACACTGACGTAGTTTTCCACGAAACACCAAAACACTATATACTTCCCTCGCCGCGCGTTTCGCCAACCAAGTTGGCATCATCTGGAGATGATTGAAACTGCAGTTTTAAGAACAAGTACACCAATTAAGTAATACTATTCAAAATAATGAATATCACTCTATCGCTTGGTTGAGGATCATAGTCCCAAAGTAAGAAAATACATAACGAAAACGACTAGAACAGTAACGGTTGTAACGGTCCGTTTTTTGAGATGGACAATTTGGACTGCATTCCATGCAAATTGTATGGATATCGTTTGAATCGTAAGCTGGGTTCCAAATTCGAGTAGAATAACTTCGGTAAACCTTATTGTGCTATTTAGTGCGACGCTACTGTGCGGTCGGACAGAATTGATTATGGCTAGGCTCTATCGCGTGCATGGAAGAAAAATTGGTTGTGTGCTTTTTGGTGAGAGAACGTTAGAATAAGGCCGGCTAGCGGTACGACAAGAGCAAGGCAAGCCATTGATTGAGCAAGATTAAAGTTGCTGTGTGTAAATGCTGATGATCTGAGATGATGTTTTTGAATTGTTAACTTTGTGAGTTAGTGAAGCGCACAAAAGGTGATGCTGATTTATGGAAACGGCCAATGTTGTTCAAGTGTTGTAAGGCCATGGCTGCAAGCTGAATTCAGCAGAAATGAGTAAGAATGTTTCATTATATTGACGTCTCGATGAAAAAAGATATATAAATTCTTAGAGTACCTCGCGAGTGAACAATGAATATGTATAAGATTTGCAAATCCGCCCCGTGCCTTTAAACTGAATTAGTTTAACGTATTTTACATGCATTTGCGGCTAATTATAATTGATTGTTTAAATAACTACCTATTTTCCATCTTTTAAAGGTAGCCAGTTGTTTGTTAGTTGCGGAGAATTATTGTATATTTTAAACAAAAATATGGTGGCGCCCAATAACAACTAATTAAATTGGTTTGATATTTGTGTATGATTTGATTTGGCGATTACCATATATATGTTTTTGTTTTTTTATTCATTTAGTCTTAAGATTTATTTGATATATCTGATTAATTACTCTGCTTCCCCACCCAGAGAAGAGAATCATAAATCTTGCGTATTTTGAATAAATGTATTTTGCTAGTAGATTTTTTGTTTCATTTAATAAAATTTGATTTAACTCTTTTAATATTGGGGTGAACCCCGTTATACGGATAATATTTACAATGAAAACTTGTCACATACAAACAGAATAATTGTTTTTCTTTATCCTATTTATTTCTAGTACAAATACATGTTGGGGAAGTGTAAGAACATATTTAAGGACCTGGTGAATATTATATTATATGTACTTGTTATTTACTCTGCCCGAACATGTATGTACTTGCACTAGAAATAAATAGAATAAAGAACGGATTTTATCTGAATAATGATCATACGCGACTAATAAGACTGATCTAAGCTAGAGATGGGAAAAATGACTATATTTAATTAATCAACTCGGCAACTATGACTCCCATTGAAGAGTTGACTCAGTAAGCTGAATCAAAAGAGTTGAGCGATTTAAGAATTCACGCGCAAGTCACAAAGAAGTACTACGCGACTGTGGTAAGCAAAGCTGCTCGCCTCATGCGATGAAAGAGCTGACCGACTCCGACGTGCATGAATACAAGATCCATTCAATTAATTGCAAAACAAAAATTAGCTATCGATTATCGAGTTTACTTCGCCAACTGCCAAGTGGAATTCACCCCCGGCTTATGTTCGGGCCGGGTGCTCCAGCCATCAAGCACCTGAGTAGTAGGCGCCTATGGATAAATAGAACGATATCTACACTTTAAAATGATACACAGAATGGACAACTTTAATTTCTCACCATCCATCTCATACATAAACCATCAGATATAGAGGAACAGTTAAATTTGAGGAAAATTAAAAAATTTCAGTTTTAATGAAAAGATATCTTCATATTTGATATCTCACCATCCTGAAATGTTATAAAAATAAGGAAATTATACAATTTCTCTATTTCATCGTAGAATTTTACTAACAAATCTATTTAATTAAAATTTGGTATTATGGGATGTCGGCATGGAAAATCTAAAAACATAAATGGAAGTTTTCCAAGCTTACTAACTTTAGAATAACAATATATAACTTTTGATCTCTTATAGGCGTCATATTGGATTTTTACAGTCAAAATAGCCAAAAAATTGCAATATATATGAAATTTTATATTATATTTAGCCTGATAGTTGGTAACGAGTAGTGTCAATAAATGTCACATTTCTGGTTCTCGACAAACGACTCAATATCTCCGGAGATGGAAGGTTGCACTGGTGACTGGCCTACTCCATACGAGTTGACTTAGGTGGTAATATAGCACTCGTAATGCCGCGTTATGTCGGTGAATATAAGCTGAAATCGTTAATGAGGCTTGGAGAATAGTGCATGAGTGATTCCGGCGTCGGATGGCCGATTCTGTAGTTGGTATCAGGAAACTCTACACGCCACATGCAGCTACGATAGTTTAAGATGAATTCTTAGGTCTCAGATATTAAAAAGGCGAATGTCAGCCTGGTCAATAAAACCAATATCTCTACGTTCTTATAGATGGGCTCTCAAGTGATTTTGCTGAAGCTCAGTGATTGACTCTAGATAAGAACGCCGCCTGGCTCCTCGCCTGGTATTGAACACGAGACCGAGTTCATCTTCGCCTCTTCTTGCTGCCTTGAATAATCCTGCTCCCAAACTACAGTTTCATCATGTTTCACAAATCGGAAGAGGGGATATCGCCTCCTGAGGATGTTACATGCCATACTCAGTACTACTCTGTCATGAGTACACCTCAGACTCAAGAGTCTTTGGCCCCCCAGTTGACGTGGGCGGTACACACGAGGAACGGACAATCTAGGATGAATATTTCTGTGAATATTCATCATCATACGGGTATCTCTGTCTAATTGGCGCAGCTCTTTACAGTCCACTTTACTGCTCCAAAGGAGTAGAGCAGAACCGGAACGGCAAGCATATTAGTAGCAGACACCTTGTTGTTCCCCGAAATTTTGAAAAATCAAATCTTTCCGGAGTCGGTGTCTGTACTTACTGCAGAAACAATCCGTTATTGGTTTTACATCCTGAACGTACCTTTGTTGTACATCCAGATACTTATAAGATCTCTCCAGTATCCACATGTCTTAGAATGCTTCCGCCTGCGAGCTGGTCATCTTAGAGAATTCTGCACATCATCCCTTCTTGGGGCGGATAACTGTACATTTGTCCAACCAGATTTCCAGACTAATGCCCGCGTGTATTTTAGGACCAACCTAAGAGCGTTTTGTGTTCGTGCTCTCCAAAAGTCATAAAGTTTAATGTCATCCATATAAAACCGATGAGTGACCTTATTCCTCCGATCGCTGGAAAATCTACATTGATACCCGCTATTTTGGCGAAGCCCAAGTATCAATGAGGTGAAGAGGAAAGGACTGGTGAAGAGCAGAAGACTGAGGGAATCACCGTGGAAAACTCCCCTCCTAAACGCCCCCTGCTCTGTCGTGCACCTGAAGTTATAGTAAAGCGAGTCTTCCAGAGTGGCAGCAGCTCTTCTATGCATCTAAGTAGTGGTGCTGGTACTGCAAGACATTCTAGAAAGAGGTCGTGTGTTTTTGTGTGAAATGCCTTGCGGTAAACAATCCAGACCATCAATAATTTCCACTAATATTGCAATTTTATGTTATTATTTATTATTATGATTTTCGCTATCCCATGTTAGACAGTCCTCCTTTGAGATTTACGAGACACATGCTAACAGATTAACTACAGCCACTCTTCATATCTAACAGTGACTGTAGATTCCAGAATCGTGTGTCTTAAATAGGCCGAGAGAACCTAAAATGATCGCCTTCTATATTTGGTTTGATCAACTTTCTCCCGGGTGCAATTTTGTCTTGTTCCTGCCCTCAATAGAATTTGTTCAGAGAACGCGAGTTTCTCCATTTTAAAATTTTGATTTTGGTTGCAAGATAGTTGTGTTCTGACCAAATTAATATTATATTTTGATTGGAATGGGTATTTATCACAGTAATCAGGTAATTTTAAGAATTAAGTTATACACTAAAAAATTGTAGAACTGTTTTAACATAAGAATTTTATAGTGTTCAGTTTATTGATAATTTCTAATTACCAATTTAGTATTGTTCAATTAGAACGAAGAAATAAGCATTAAATTACCTTTACGTAAACAGCATTATGTAATATCATTTAGTAACTAAATAAATATGAAAGATAAAATTTCTCTGCATGTAGGTATCATTTGAGGTGACACACATAGCCCAAGTAAGGCGACCTACTTCAAATTTGCGACAATTTGTCTCATTCTCATTATGTATTCATTTAATATTAAAATCATTGTTTCTAGAAAGTTGAAAGTCGCATAAGAGATGTTCCAATTTGACCTGGTGACAGCCACGGTCACTCCAGGTCGTTGTTTCCAGCATTTTGTTTGCAAATAGAGAGAATCAAGATCTTGTCTCAAATCGTTACCACTGCATGTTGCATTCTGCAAATGCACAACAGTGTCGCCGTTTAAGGCATAATATAACTATAAATGTGCATATTATATTCTAGACTAGTAAAAGTAAAATGACTAACTATTTTTGTTTTACGTGTTTGTTTGTAGTCAAATAAAGTAAATTTATTCTTATCATGGAATTAAACTGTCTAAAGTTCTCAAAAATGCTGAAAAATAATAATGTGATTGTATTCTTATTTTTATGGTCAGTCAAAAGTTTGTATAAAAACTTTAAATTAATTTCTTTTTTATAGAATTTATTGATATGTAAATTTTAATTTTGCATGATATACAGAGTGAATAAGTTTTTAATTTAATACCCAAATAAACAAAAATTAATAATTCTCATGACTGGTAAATCTCCAGTGGTGCCGAAATAGGGTCTGTGTTCCTAATTTTATCAATATTTGCTACGAAACTGAATAAACTATAGAAAATAATTGTCTTGCAGTTTATATTCAATTAAAAAAACGCTTTTTTAAATTGTTTGTCGGAATACTAATTAGTTTGAAATGTTAGATACTATTAAAAGTTAAATAAATACTATACCTTTAATCCATTATCTCATTTATTATTTATCAAAGCATTCATAGTATTAAATTTATTTATTTTTATAGTATTTATTGATGTGTATACCAATGCAGTCAGTTTTTATTATGTCTGTCAAAAGTTTATATAAAAACTTTAAATTTATTTCTTTTTATAGGAATTCATTGGTTGTGAAAATTTTAATTTTGCATGATATACAGAGTGAACGAGTTTTTAATTTAATACCCAAATAAGCAATTAATTCTCATGACTGGTAAATCTCCATTGGTGCCGAAATAGGGCTGGTGTTCCTATTTTTATTAATATTGCTACGCAACTGAATAAGCTATAGAAAATAAATATCTTACAGTTTATATTAAATTAAAGAAACGCTTTCTTAAATATTTGTCGGAGTACTAATAGTTATTTGAGTTTGAAATGTTACATATCATAAAAACTTGAATAAATAATATACTTTTAATCCATTATCTCATTTATTATTTAACAAAGCATTTAAAGCATTATTTCTGTAAGTATAACAGAAAATAAGTACATTATACGTATGATGAATTGTTGTCCAAATTCTTTTTACAAAACTCGATTACACTTCTCTAAGTCATCAGGACTTACCTCAAGAACGTCACCGAACTGCCTTCAATACTTTCCTGGCTTGTTCGTGTATATACAGAAACGTTTATCAGTTATTTACTACTTTGACACATTTGCTCTCCTTTATAAAATAGACTATTGTAGTCAATCCTGGAGATGTCGCAGGCCACTACATAGATTATTTTACATATCTCTTCACTTGGAAAACAAGAAAGCACAGTAGTTAAAAACAGTAATAAAATACAGAGAAAACAGATCACGGAACAACTATAGCATATCCCACGAACAAATATAACATACCACTCGATTACGAGAAGTACAAATAAACTAAAAATTGCAATATGGAACATAACATGGTCCACACACCTAGACAAGAAAATTTAGATAGACCAGCGGTTCTCAACCTCCTAGGGGGTCGCGAATCAATTTCAAAGGGGTCCCGAGCTATTAAGATAGATAACCAGTATTACACACATATAATTTTAACGAAACTGTATCCAATTTTTAATTTTTAATGAGAAGGTTGCGCCTGTTTTTCTTTGATTAATTTATTAATTCGTGGCCCTTTATTTGAAACGCAAATAATCAAACCTTTTTCCAGATTGAGTCTATTTCTATTTTTATTTTTTATGTTAACAATTGATAAGGAAGTTACTTGATACAGGTAGGATGTAACGAATGGAACTAACACCCTGAGAGTTTCTCTTGCAAGCTCTGGGTATTCTCCCTTTCTCTTAATCTAGAAAGCGTCTAACAACTGCGAATTAAATTCCATCTTAGGGCATTCCATCTGCAGAAAATTCCATGAGTTTTTCTTCTAAATTGATGTTCAGATTAGCCAATTCTAGTGACTTATCCTAAAAAGGATTTAGTATCCATTTTTGCCCATCGCCACATTGAGATTCCTCTATAAAATAACTCAACAGTTGCTCTTTTAAATTTTACAAACCCACAACCATGATAGGAATGTGAGAAGTTTGATCAATTGGCAACTCTACTCCAATCTCTTGATTGGAAGGGAATGTTTCAAACATCATTGTGTCTAGAGATGTGGACCATAAATATTATTTTTTTTTTTTGTAAATTCGTTGATTTTATCTTTGTGTGTTAGAATGTTTTCCTGTCGCCCCTGAAGATTTGTAATTAAATTATTGAGATATGTAAAAACATCAGTAAGATATGCTAGTTTTAACAACCAAACAAGGTCACAAAAAAGACAACATAATCAGATTTTACGTCTTGCAAGTACTTTAACAATACCATGTTGAGTTCCATAACCCTTGTCAATACTTTTCCTCTGAATAACAATCTGACCTCTGTGTGATAAAGGAGATTTTGATAAAATGAACCTATATCTTCACAAATTTTTGGGAATAGTTGACTTTGTAAGGCTTTACCTTTAATAGAAATCACAACTTTGATCACATCATTAAGCACGTTATTCAAATCAGGTGGCAAAGATTTGGCTGCAAGAGCTTCGAGATGAAGGAAACAGTGCATCCATGTAGCATTTGGCATTATTGATTATAATCTGGCAATAAGTCCGCTTTTACTTCCAGTCATAGCTTTACCGTCGTCAGTGCAACGGATAGTGCATTTTTTCTAATCAATGTTGAAGTCACCAATACTTTCTAAAAAACATTTCGTACAAACACTGGCTGGTAGCGTTCAGTGGAAGTGCTTTGCAAAATAAAATCTCTTCCATAAAACACTCATCTGCTTCGAAACAAGCTGCCATTTGCGCTCAACCTGAAATATCCGTCTATTTGTTAAACTGCAAAGCTATGTGTGTGCCCTTATTGATTTTTTCGATTAATTGGTCACAAATATCAACTACCATATGGCTTATTCTACGTTGTATTGTATTATCAGAGAGTGGTATGTTTTTAAGCTTGTCTGCCTCTTTTTTACCAAGTATAATCTCGACCATATCCGCTGCTGGCAACATAAGATTCTCGGAAATTTTATGCGGTTTTCCTGCTTTGACCAAACGAAATGCTACTCGATAGCTTGCTGATAATGCATTCTTATTTACGTCGAATACCTGGGTTACAGTAATTTGCTGCTGATGAAGAGTTTTCAGCTTCCTTTCAAAGAATTCCGAAGGCTTATTCTTCTCATTCTGGTTTAGTTGGAAGATGAGAAGCAATTTTGTAGGTTTCATAATCTGACGTTACAGTACATCATCACAAATTACATACAGTGGTTTGTTATTTATATCAGTAAGGTCTTTTGAGAAACGTGTCCATTTTCAAGAAACAAGTGTAATAGTGGACGGATAAAAATTGTGATATCGCGAACATGGTTGAGAAAAGAAAGTAACGTCCAAAGCGGATAAAAGTTAATTCTGCATTGCATGTAACGTAGATGGGCGGGGGTGTCGACATAATTAAGTAGAAAGGAGAAGAGCAGCGCAGGCGCAGACAATCTGTGAGTCATCACTACAATGTAATGATTACATTTACATTTTCCCCGCCCGCCACAAGAAATCATACCAAAAATTATACCAAGAAATTATAAAATTTGATTGATTTAGCATTTTACCAGTAGAGATTGAGTTAAAGGGTCGCGAGAGGGTAAACTTGTCTTTTTTCTCGTAAGGGGGTCATAGTTTAAAAAGGTTGAGAAATGATGAGATAGACAAAGCATTAGATCCAGAAGCAATGGACATAGCCTGAATATAAGAAACACGTCTAATAAATGGAAAAGACATACTAAATTGCAAATTGTTTCTTAACCTAAAATTAAAATATTTGGGCTTAATCTACTATCGTTTATAGTAGATTATGCCCGAATATTTTAATTTCAGTCGATAACAACAACGTCATTTAGGAGTGCTTCTGGTAGATGCAATAATGAAGCAGAGCAAACTGATATATCTGTCAGTGTAGCTTACGAAGATGACATTACCATCATCACAGAAAACATTTATGATCTATAAATATTTCTAGAAAAGTAATTAAAAAAGACGGGCACAATCCGAAACTACACCTAGCAAGTATAGCCATAATCACAGACTCAATAGGACAGGAATATTATAAATCAAAAGAGAACCTCATCAACAAAACACACTAAAACAATTAACAAAATCAGATACCTCTGGACCGTACGGTTACGACCTTTAGAGCAAAAGCAACTTGGAATGAAATCATAAAAGAAAAATGGAAAGCACATGGGGAACAATCATAATAATACTATTATTTATACAGAAAAACAAAAACTGGATATGGAAAAAAGTTTGAAAAGGAATAAGAAAAAACGTACATGAAAAAATAAAAACGAAACAATATAAACAGCAAGAAAGCCACATCATATTAAATATTTTTTTGAGCATTAAAAGTAATGAAAATCCTCCCTTTCCACATATCACAATACTTTGAAAATACGAAATGATCCAAAGTCTAATTTTGACGTGAATAGGTATTATTCATAAAGTGAAGGAAAAAATAATAATTTTCAACTCACAGAGGCGGTTTTCGGGGAAGTTATTATTTCAAAAAGTAATGAATTAATAGTTTATAATGATTCGAATCAGTAAAAATAGTCTAAATATCATATATAAGTAAAACAGTCTAAATATCATAAAAGAATGTAAATAATTTCGGAAAAGCCATAACAAAAAGTTTTATAAAAGTTGCGGTTTTTATGGATGGTTTTATGGTAGTTCTGCAGATCAAAATCAATTATAATCCATCACTACCCGCCGTAATTCAGTAATGAGTAGAAAAATATATTTTCGGTAGCGCAGTGGGCTAGAGTGTTAAGTGACAAACATAGCTGGTTTACTGTCCATCTATTACCAGGTTTAAATTCTGGTTTTGACTCTGACTGACTTTGATGGTGTTATTACTTCTCTGAGAGTGCTGTTATTTTCTCTTTGCCCTTACTACTAAAGACGCCCTTTCCCCATAATTAGTTCTTGGAGATTTTGTAGTGTTGCTACTTGGTAGATTATTATCTTCATTTAGAATTCAGTTAGAATTACTGTTACTTTTGCTACTTTCAGACACATCTGGAGAACAGATTGTGATTTTTAGGTTGCCACTCCACTTCAAGTTGAAAATAACACCCTCACAATAATTGTGATAAAGTGTCTGTAAGAGTTGACAGTCATCTTCATCAGCTTCACTACCAGATGCGGTGGACGTATCACTTTCTGTTACCGTTTGTAAAACAATATATATTCTTAATGGCACTCCAGGCTGCATTAAAAGTTTAGAACTTCCAAGGACATTTTCTGGGTCATCTTTCTAACTGACGAAATGAGGGGAATCAGATGAAATTAGCAACAGTTTCAGAGAATCTATATTTGCAAATATTGAGGAAATTCTTGTGTGGAGTTCTCTGTACCTTTTTCTGGACTATAGGGCCTTTTCCGTTCTATACCTAACAGATTAAAATATATAATAAAGGCAAAAGTCTTAGAAGACGATAATAGATATAGTAACTTCTGTTTAGTATAAAAAGCGGGCGAAACTTTTATCCCTATCTTTAACGACGACTGTGAATACGTTTATTAATTTTGTTTGTTATGCAAAAAACTCCCTATTTACACTTAAATACATTCTAGTGTTTCCTAACATCGCAAAAAGTAGCAAACAATTTTGGCATACGCATGTTATCAAGGAATGTTATTTCTAAACTCCAGAAAATTAAATACCAATTTATATATTTTATCGTATTATTGAAAATTAAGGTTCCTTTGAGTTAAATCTTTATTGATAATTATTAATATCATAACATTACAACAACTTCACAATAACTTAGTAGCACATAATACGTTAGTTACAATATATAATACGTTAGTTACCATATCATAATACCCTAGATACGAATTTTATTTTATAGCTATTATTTATGAACATTGACGTGAATATTTTGAAAGTTTTCAAATTTGATAGATACACCTGATACACCATTATTGTCCAATATGATGGGCATGTCCACTGAATCTTGCCTAGCAACATTCTTTTTCAGTTCGATGGTCTCTTTAGTACATGATACAGTGTTTGCAGAAACGTCTTCAACTTGAATTTTTCGCGCAATGGAAACCTTCTTACTCAAGTTATCTTCTAAATGCCCTCTTGCAACATTGCTCGATTCCCAACTACCAAGTTCTTATAAATCTAATATGTCTCCACCAGCATTAACAAGAAAAGTTGCTGAAGATCTTCTAATACAATGACCAGTATACATAGTTGGATTTTCAAGTTTGAGATACATAGCAATTTTCTCAGGTACTTTAGAAAAGAAATGGATACCACAAGGCTGAACGGTGCATTTTCCGTTTCTATATGATACGAACAATCTTCTATGCGGAGTATGAGTTGGACGTAATGCTATATATTTTTTAAATAAAGGCACAGGATTAACGTCTCCGTCAGATATCATCGCAAAACACCTTTTCTTGTGGGTTTTTGAGTCAGGAATTATTGTGATTACTAGCTTGCTCTTTAGAATTTCAACATTTTCCATGGACATTTCTGTTAATTCATTGGATCTACAAGCTCCGCCAATTCCAATTAAAAAAAGCTATTTTCATCATTAAAAATGTCTCGTCTGGGGCAGTACAAACAAATTCACTTTCGTGAATACTTTTCACGTCATCTTTGTCAATGATACGATAAAGCTTGAAATGTAACTCGTAATTTCGTTACATTAAAAGCTATTAATATAATTACTAAATATTACAGCGAAATTAAGGGAATTTTCGATTTTTGGCCACTTATTACCACTCTGTAAATGCAGAAAATTGATATAAGCTCAATGTGTAAATACACTACTGATTTCCGTAACCGAAAATTGAATTCGAAAGTTCCAGTTGAAAGTTAAAATTCCTACCATCCGGTTAAGTATTCTACAATAATTGATATAATATTATAGAATATTATAAACTTGTTCTTGTGTTAATAAGCATAAGTTTTTAAATTTAATATAATAAACCATTCGTCCAACGCAACGTATACATTTTTTAACCCTATGTTTTACACTTGAGGATAGAGGGGAGTACACAAACAACTTCCTTTTATATCTAATAGCTTTTGTTAATTTATTTCACCCCTTGGCGGATTATTTTTATACACAATCACACGGATAAAAACGGTCTTATTTTGTTTACATAAGTGGAGAAATGGCTATATATTTCCCCTAAATGATCAATATGGTAGATTAAAGTGAAGTATATTATTTATTTGTATTCTAACAAGAAAGCTTAATGATTTTATAATTAAATTTGTTTCAATCAACATCGACTTATTGACAGTAGTAAAATTTACTTCATTAAATTAATTACTCTAATTAATTCTTAACATTGCTAAAGCTGTAGTACATATAATAAATTTGACGCATATTGATTGTTAGATAAATCTATAAAGTTAATATTAAACTACATTTCAATCCTAAACTGTCGCATAGCCGGTAAATCAAGAAAATTACACACAAATTACTGATTTGAATAAGGTAGTGAAAACCAAGGACTAATTTACATAATTAATATTGACACAATCGTGGGGATAATAACGCAAATCCTTTAAGCAATACATAACTTTAATTTTCAGTACGTCACGCATACAAAGTTAGGTATCACTGAGAGTAATTTCCAAAGACTAAAACTACAAAAATATAATAGTAAAAAACATAACAAAAAATAGAACAGCAAACTACAATAAATTGAAGTGTATGCAAACAAATCAACGACTACAAGAGTAGTAAAAACTTACTTTAATACTTTAATATATGTATGGGAATCAGCCAACAAAGTTCAATTCAATACCTTCCTGTTTCCTCTAAAGGATTTGTCCGAGAAGCTCGCAGAAATCAAATCTAGAAAAATATTGTCATTAAGTAAATAGAAAGTCAGAATCTTCGAGGATAGAAAGATGATCAAACGATTGCGTGAAAAAGATTGATTTTACTTAAAAGATGATAAGGGCAATAAGGTTGTTATCTTGGATAAAGAGGACTATTATGAAAGGGTAAACAATGGTCCTAGAAATTTATAAATCTATTACCAAAAATAAGCTGTAGTAAGAAATATACTTCAACCTGTAACCTTATTACTTCAGCTTTAATTAGAAGCTTACATGTATCTAACCGAAGTGTACCTAGATTGTACTGCTTGCCTAAGATATATAAACCAGGAAGGTCGGGACATTCTATTGTCTCAGCAATTGTATCGCCGACTTACCACCTATCAGAATTATTAACAGTTCGTAAGTATGCACATTGCCCCATCTAGTTTCTCTGTGATTAATTTCAGTGATTTCATTAATAAGGTGAAAAATATCCAGTTGCAAGAAGGTGAAATTTTGTACTCCTTTGACGGTTGTTCATTATTGCCAAGTGTTCCGATACCACGGATTTTGGACCAACTTGAGGATCTACTCGAATCAAACAATCTAAGTCAAGACGTAGTAAAAAAATATCTTACTCACTAAACTTTGCATGCAACAAAATTGTTTTCGATTCAAAGATAATTTCTTCGAACAACATGAAGGAACAACAATAGGTAATTCTTTGTCATCATTCATTGCCAGTCTCTTCATGAACAGATTCGATATAGAAGCAAAAGAAGAATTCGAGTACTTCCACAGAGTGTGGCTTAGTTATGTGGATGATATTTTTTGCAGTATTTGACAAAAGTCACTGATGCTGATAACTTTGCTTCTAAATAAACAGTCATTTCGTGTCAGTTAAATTCACATATGAAATTGAAAGCTCTGGACAACTATCATTTTTAGATGTATTAATATATTTTTTTTTTTGGCATTAGGACTTAGTCCATACAGCCAGATGCACTTATATTAACTAAAAGGTAAACTAACGCTAACATGAAAAAAATACACTGGGAAAATACAGGGACACTCTCTTCTCGCCTAGGGGCCTATCAAGGCATTTTGTTTTTTAAAAAGACATCACAGGTGCGGCCACGGGTAGATTAGGAAAATAAACAAAGGTAACACAAAGGAGCAAATCTACACCTAAATTCTAACGCCGCTTCTTTGGATAAATAATACTAAACAGTTCAAAATTTCGATTTTGTTAAAATGCATCAAGGTCAGTAAGTTGAATGGTGTTGGAATATTTATTTCTAGTAATTTATTGTATAGTTCATTACTTTCGTTTATGTGTTTACTACAGTTAAAAGAAAATATGATCTAAGTCACCCTCAGTATTACATGTGTCGCATAAATTCGATGTGACAAGTCCCAGTTTATAAAGGTGTGTAGGAGAACTGCCGTGTCCAAATTTTATCCTGCTGATGATAGTTATATATTTCCTAGGCAAGTTGAAGTTATCATGCCAAAATTCGCTAGGGATTTCGGGACTTATTTTACAATACCTCGTGGGGTTCGTAAAAACGAATTCTTGCCACAAGTTGGACCACTTTCTTTTGGCTTCACGTTTGTAGATATTTACACAATCATCGTAACTTAACTGGTTTGGGGTGTCTATTGCAGATGTAATACTTTCCTTAGCGATTAAGTCCACCTTTTCATTAAAGTGAATACCGCTGTGAGCTTTAACCCACATAAAAGTAACATGGCCACCATTTAATTGAAATTGGTTAATCAGTGTTTTAATTTTTACAATAAAAGGATTGGATGGAATATTTGGGGGATGACTGTTATTGAGAGAGGTCAAAACGGACATAGAATCTGAGATGATAATATAGAATTTACCAAAATTTGTGGAGACTATATATTCTATTGCTTTGTAAATAGCAAGTATTAATAATTAGAAATAGCGATAATAAGTTAAAATCTGACATATTACAGAAAGGATACCAGTATTTTAAGATATATCCCTAAGGATTCGCACAATTGTGCTCACCATAAAATGATAAAATTAGTTTTCTAGTTCACCGCCTATTAAGCTTCTCTTAATAAGGGAGAGTTTTGAAAAATAATAGGCACTGATTCAAGATACAGCTGCGAGTAATGGTTATTCTGTAAATTTAATTGATAAAATAATTAGGAAACGTAAATTTAAAGAAACACTTCGAAATTCTTCGACATTTCAAAATTAAAGAGAAAATCTGAAATTTTTATCGATCCCCATACGTTCCTCGATTCACCCGTGGTACTGGTAAGATTTTTCATGATATATTGCGAAGATATATTGGTTCGTTGCGTATTTCTCGTAGTCAAAGAACCCTAGCTTGCCATTTATAACATGCTTGAGTAAATACACTATTTTAAAGATATAGGTATGATATTGGTTCATTCATTGAAAAATAAACTAAAACAACAGCAAAGGAAAATTGAGGATTCTCGGAAGTATCTGTAAAAACTGTAATCAAATGTATGTTGGACAAACAAGGTGCTGATCCTTAATAAACATAGGCTCAAGTGGTATGTTGAACTACATCAGATCCTTCCACGCAGTTGGCCAAGATTAAATTTGGTCAATGATTTATAGTAAATAAGCGGTCCTGTTAGAGATACCATATTTAGAAAAGGATGTAATACTGTAGGTTTCATATACGAATGATGGGATGCATATCCTACTATCATATCTGTGGATTCATGAAACTATCATAGTAAAACATCAAAAACAATATTAAACACTACAGAAATTAGACATCCCCCGAATCCAGTGCCGAAGCTGCACAGGCCAGAGTTACACTGATGAAAAACTGCTGACACACAATCATCCCCACCGACATTGTCAATGCTGGTGGTGGGATTCGAACCCGCAGCTAGGATGAACAGATTATCTAGTCACAATTACCATCGCGTGCTCTAGCCAAAAATTCCGAGCCGGACAATAAACTTTATATATTCTGAAAACAAATTTAAATAAATTAAAATCATTAATAATGAATTAATTGCGTGTAAGATTACTGAAACCCAAAGGGCAATGAAAATACGTATCATGAACATGCAAGATCAAAAAACTCACGTGTAGGAAAACGACAATTAGTATAATTATTTACTCGAAAACAAATAGCCATAACAGTTTTTCTTTTGCCTAATGAACTCATCTGAAATATTTCGAATAAAACTTTATAATCCCTACCACGCTGCGGATAAAACAATAACTTTAAAGAAAACACAAAGTTTTATATTTTTCTTTGTACAGATTCAATTTTATACCGATTTTTACTTTTTTACACCTAATATAAGGAAGTAAGTAATCGTGATTTTTTTCGAACTCGAGATTTTCTTTTGATATATACGATTTGAACCCTCCTGAATCCATTCTGACCATTTTCCGGATGATGGTTCGTCAGTGTATGTGTGGGGGTGTGTGTGTATACGAGTATTTGCGATAACTCAAAAAATACTAATGGGAGACTTCCTAAATTGGGCAGTTAAGATTGTCAACAATATTTTAGGTGGCGCATTAAATTTGGTGAATCTGGTACCACCAGAAGAGACACAATGAATGAAAGAAGAAAAAAGGTACAACTTCAGGGAAAAAATTTAAAAATTTTATTAAATTTCTGGACGAATCTCGACGAATTATAATGAAAAATCATAACTTTATGAAAAAATCTGTCTGCATGTCTGTAGTATCGTGATAGCAGCCACAGTTTTTAAGATAAAGCTTTCAAATTTGGTATACATGTACCAAAGGCCAAAGACAATGATAATTCGGATATGAACAAAATTGGCCAGCTGAAAGGAGGTCCACTGGAACCAAACTTTTTTTGTATCTGACTTTACTATCAAGCCAATAAAATATAATTTCCAAGTACTTAAATAAAACTGGTGTAAACTGACATTTTGTACACATTTGACCTCATAAAATGGGGTTAGGATAAATTTGACAATTTGACATTTGAAATATTTCTTAGTTGCAAAAGTGTCAATGTCAATAAGAAGTCAAATAAATATATGATATGAATTATTATTGTCAGTATCGAAGGACGATGAAATTTAATTATTTAAAAAATTTGAATGAAACATTTGAAGGCACCCTTTTTAAAATTTATTTGAGATAAGTAAAGAATTAAATAGAATGAATTTTTTGATCAGGATGATATACACTGGTATTAGAAAGTTATGTGCTGACCACATCAGATATTTTGCAGATAGGATGCCATGAGAATGATGCTATTTATTCGAAAAACAGCGCAATTTCCAAAGAAAAAAATTATCTTTTATATTTACTTATACACTGTGTCCAAGATAAGAATGCACAGCATGGGCATCTTGGAAATGGTAGGAGATACGAATTCGGTTAAATGGGGAATAAGTTGCGTAATTAGGATACTATCACAATGGTCTTAACCAATGTAAAAAATTATTTTTCGTTTTTGATTTATTTCGAAAAAAAGTAAATTTTTGAAATTCGCTTTTAATTTTTTTTTCCACGTTATTATCAAAAATATGAAAAAACAAACACAACATCCTCATTGTATTTTCTAATAAACTTTAACGTGACAATGATATTTTCGCCCTCCGACGTTTCGTGATCGTGGAAAAATCATCAACTTCTTTTTTTAAATACAGACCTGGATTTTTTTTACAGATTTTGAATGCATTCTTCATTCTAAATTCATCTATGTATTACACATAGAGCTTACAACATGTTTTTCTCTAGTTATAGTCGTTACTAGGATTTATGTAGTACGGCCTTTACTTTGAAAGTTGCAAATAAAATGTATTAATTATTTCAGCCTTCAGCAACGGAAAATAAGACAATAAATAAATTTTAAATCGTTTATTTTTAAACACCGATTAGAGCAAGCAAATCGGCAAAGCAGATCACGTTTTCATCAATCTACATTTCTCATAAATATGAACACTCTAAATTCAAAAGTAATACCACGACCTCGATTAAAGATTATTTCATTTAAACTGATAAAAAGTCTAGCAAAAAAATATGCTCAATGTGCTACACCTTGAGTTACCTTTTTTTAGTGATAAGTAGGCTGGTAAAAACAATGATTGTTTGAGTTTAACGATCTGTCATATTCATAAATAGTCGTTGTTTAATCTTGTTGTCTTTATACAAATTTATACTAATGGATTCGTTTTCGAATTCATTTGATATGGTAATATGTTACATTTTGTGCCACCGAAATTGTGTTGATGCTGAGAATTTGTATCTCGATAGGTATCCAGAAAGAAGGCAGCCTGATAAAACAATTTTTAGAAGGTTAGTGTCAAATCTTAAAGAACACGGTTCTTTCCGAAAACCCATTCGGTCTCGACAAAAACCATGTAAGAGAGAAAGTAAACAGTGTATTGTTGACAGTTACTGAAAATCCACATGTATCAACTAGAGAAATTGAATGACCTACTGGGATATCAAAATCCACGTCCAGTTTTATTTTACGAAAGCATCGGTTTCATCCTTATAAATTTAGAATTTGTCAGGCGACGAAGAAAGACGCAGGACATTCTATGTGATATACTAGGAAATGCCAGGATGATGAAAATTTTCCTCATAAAGTAATTTGGTCAGACGAAAGTATGGTCACTAATAATGGTATATTTAATCGAAAAATACACATTATTGGTTCCGAGAAAATCCACACTTGTTCAAACCAGCCAGACACCAACACCGCTTTGGTTTTAATATGTGGGTTACTATTTTTGGTACAAGAATTATAGGCCCTTTTATTTACCATGACTCATTGACTGCCCAACGTTATCAGAACTTATCTTGAAGATGCCCTAGACAACATACCTCTCGCTGATTCCCAGAATTGTTGTTTTCAACAAGATGGTGCTCCAGCACATAATTCTAGGGCTGTTCGAGAATATTTATCCAATCGGTTCCCAGAAAAATGGATTGGCACTCATTCAACAGTATCCTTGCCAGCACGATCGCCGGATATGACACCGTTGGATTTTTTGTGTGGGGATATATCGAAAACTTCGTATACAGGCATAATTTTGAAAATGAACAAGAATTAGAGGAATCTGTTACCGAAGCATTTAACAGCATTACTCCAGAAATGCTAACTAGAGTTTTAGACTAGATGCTATCTTTGTTTAGAAAATAACGGTTCCCATTCTGAACATTTATTAGAGGTTTGACATCTATGGTTTTAGTAAAATCGATTGTTTATATCTGTGCAGCTACTGAGGTTAATTCATATGTAATTAATTTATTATTATTCAATATTAAACCATTTGTTTAGTTAACTGATTATAATTGAACGTACTAGATGGACGAGTACCTGATAAATTGTATTTGTATCTAGTCCTGAAATTAAATTTATTATTTATTCATTTCATAAATCCTAGTAACGACTATAACTAGAGAAAAACATGTTGTAAACTCTATGTGTAATGCATAGGTGAATTTAGAATAAAGAATGCATTCAAAATCCGTATAGAAAGATCCAGGTCCGTATTTAAAAAAGAAGTTGATGATGGTTCCACGATCACGAAACGTCGGAGAGCGAAAATATCATTGCCACGTTAAAGTTCATTATAAAGTACAATGAGGATGTTTTTTCATATTTTTGATAATAACGTGAAAAAAAATTAAAAGCAAATTTCAAAAATTTACTGTTTTCGAAATAATTCAAAAAACGAAAAATAATTTTTGACATTGGTCAAGACCTTTGTGATAGTATCCTAATTACGCAACTTTTTCTCTATTTAACCGAATTCGTATCTCTACCATTTCCAAGATGCCCATGCTGTGCATTCTTATCTTGGACACAGTGTATATGTTCACAAATTTTTGTTTTTTGAAATTACCTCTTCATAGAAATACCAAATTTAAACATCTTCAGATAAGTAAGATACTAATGATGGGGAACATGAATCGAGCACCTGAATAATATTTTTTGTCTTTTAATTTAGATATCTAAAGAAACTAATTAAATAATGCTTGTCATATTAACAATAAATTTACTATAAACAATCTTCCTTCGGGTTATATACCCACGCAATGCGCTAGATAACAAAGAGGTAATTGGATGCATTTCAGAATGAAAAATAATCTGAGTAACCAATTTATATTAGTTTGTCACTTTTTATTATAACATATTTTCGGTTACTAGATTTAAACTTCAGATTAATCCTAAAAGAGAACTTAAAGACTGCTCCACCTCTGTAGTTATTGTAGCCTATAAATTATTTCAAGTAGTTTATTAAATGAGATGCATACAGAGCTTACCCCGATTGTTCAGTGGGAGAAGCCAGCAAGGTCTCAGTCTTGAATGCATGTGTCATGGGCGACCATGATCCCAAAACCCAGGAATGCAGCAGGCCATGCCTAGACAGACAAATATCATTTATTTACGACACAACAAAGTGATGCGCCTCATTCAGATGTTCTCATAATAAATCTGTTATTTTTGTTAGCTTGTTTACACGTGTATGGTAATTGAATCGGTGATTGTTGAAACTCACTAAGTACAAAAATAGTTGAAAATTAGATATACGGGATGTCTTTAAGAGATATACCAATAAAATTAACGAGATGTTCTGAAATGCAAATAATATCGATAAAATCTAATTTAACTCTAAAAAAATTGACACCTCTTTGACACTCGGACGTTTACGTACATTTGAATTGAATGATTTAGACAACTCTGATCTTATTCACTATTTTAAATTCCATTGCCGCTTATTTGTTTTTTCTATTTTTAGTACCATCCCAAAATTGAAATATTTTCTGACATTTCTGTGATTATGTTACTCTATATTATTTTACTACGGATGGTTACGCAAAATTAAAAAAAAATTGAAAACTTTGTTAGAAAGAACATACCGTTTTATTAATTTGATGGTTCTAAAAAATAAAAAGTTCTTATAGTAGAGATGTATAAAATTTGTGAAAAAAAAAAAGGATAACTTTTTGTAGATTTTACATTTTTAAATAATAGCCTGTTTCAAATCACTGTGATACGATTTACTGACATAGATCTTTAAATTTAACAAAAACGGAAAATGATGCGAAGAGACAAAAAATTTAAATATTGACAATAATTGGTTCTGGAAACTGAATGCATACTCAGCAGAAGGTAGTAGTTAATAAATTATCCGAAAGGTATCTTGACATTCCAGCAATTTTTCAAACTATGGTTAGCCGAATTGAATTAAATTTTAGGGAAGATGGCCACGTTAGATATGCAACTAAATTCAGACGCTATCGCTACTTATCGATGTGTCATCGGTATCATTTGAAGACAACTCTCACTTATAGTTAATGAAAAAAATAATTCGTCCAAAGATCCCAGTACATGAGTTAAATGAGGATGATTTTCATCGCTGGATTGAGTATTACAGTTATTACTAAGGTCCGTGAGTAAATAGTAAGGCTGGGAATTTTCCAGATTTCAGTAATCGAGTATTCGTTCAAAAAAATATTTGAATATTCGAACTATTCGAATAATTCCAATTATTCGAATACCTATTCGAATATTCGAATACTGAATAATCCGAATTATTCGAATAGGTATCCGAATAATCCGGATCCTCGAATATTTATTATTAATAGGTATAGCACTGAATACTAGTGAATAGTGAATATTCTATTTGAGTATTTGGTTGGATAGACCACAATAATAGTCGTAACGTAAACCACTATGCAGGCAATTTGATTTGCTTTCCATACCCACAATAGGGTATGTCTCCCTGTACACGTGCTTTAAGGGTCAGAATTATTTAGTTAGTATTTTATTTTAGGATTGAGGCGCTATTGTTCACATTTAACTATTGAAGCTTAAATAAAACGAAAATAGAGCTAGTTTATTATACTTCTGTGTCATAACTATTTTTCCTTTTCGAAGAAAAAGACGCAGATTGTGAAGGTAAAACAAATACATGAAAAGTCAATAGTTAAATATTTCCAGGTTTTCTAAAATTTAAAATTTAATTTTAACCCCTGCCTTAGTACAGTAAGAATAAGGTCAAGGCGAGAAAGAGATGGAATAGTTTGACTGGGAGTAACACGTGCTACTAATGTGGTCTATTTATATATTTGGATTTTAGAATAGGTACCTACCTTTAACTACTATCTACCTACTTTGGTTGAATGCATACTGCATACCTATTCGTACATAATTTAATAATATATTTTAATATTCAAATTTATTCAGATATAATCGAATATTCGAATACTCGAATATATTCGAATATTCGAGTATTCGAGTATTCGAATATTCGAGTATTCGAATATTCGAATAATTTTCCATTAGAATAATTCGTATTCGATTACTGAAATATTCGAATAATCGAATTATTCGTATTCGATTCCCAGCCTTAGTAAATAGTACATGACGTAAAAGACAGGGGCCAACCCAGGGACACTGCGTTAACCTGCACATATAAAGATATGATAAATGATATATTATCTTTTAATTGGCGATTTTGTAGTAGGAGCAATAAATATTTCGCTGAACACACAACACTGCGCACTACAACTTTTCCAGCTGTAATTCAGATAATATCAATTGTATTTCAGAATAGTAAAGTATATTTCAGAAATCGTCAGTTGTAATTCAGATTACCCAAATGTATTTCAGAAAGCATCAATTGTATTTCAGATTAGTAAATTATATTTCAGAAAGCGTCAATTAGAATTCAGATTACCCTAATGTATTTGAGAAAACATCATTTGTAATTCAAATTAGTCAGTTGTAATTGAGAAATGATGTCATTTGTAATTCAGAACTTGTCAAGACAAAGTAGTCATAAAAGTATTTATTCTTAAATGAAAACATTAACTTATCAATAAATTACTAACAAAACACTGTATTTTTAAGTATTTTAAAATATTTAACGTCCTACTGGCATGTCATTCCTGTCTAAAGCCGCAGCATAGTGTGCAGTCGAACGTTAAGCTGCACGTGCATAATCGCCTCCGACAATTTATCTTTTGCCTCATCAATAATTGCTTCCAAGTACACCAATCTCTGTTCAATAATATGAAGAGCTTCTACATGGGGATCTTGAGGATGAGTTTTAACAACATTTTACTTTAGACCAAATGCATTCAATTGGATTTAACATTGGGGAGTAAGGTGCCAATCGTAAAAGACTCGCTGCACAAGGGGCAAATTACATCTGGTATATTTACCACAGATTCAGCACATTTGGTGTGGAGTGGGTGATAACATGGTATTAATTTTGTGACGGGATATTTTGCCATTGAAACTCGGCAAATTGCACAATTATCTTTATGTTCATAATTATTCTGATTCTTCTTCTTCTGATTTACAATTTTTAAAAAGAGACAATGCTTAAATCAGTTGACTTAAATAAGTTTATTTATGTTACTATGTATGTAGTTAAGGCATTTTCATGGATATGTTGATGTAGAAGTTGTAGTGCAGTTTATGTAGAATACGGACATCTTAACGCTATCTGAAATTCACATCACGTTTTCTCGATTACAAAATAAATATCACTTTCTCAAATACAATTCACTAATCTGAATTACAACTGAACATTTCTGAAAATAAATTCGATTAATCTGAAAATACCATTGATGCTTGCTGAAATTAAATTGATTAATCTGAAATACAAGTGATGCTTTCTGAAATACAATTAACTAATCTGAAATACAGTTGATGCTTCCTGAAATTAAATTGATATTTTCTGAAATACAACTGGAAAAGGTGTAAGTTCTAGAGTTCAAGTAAATTAGCAGTATCTTATCTAGATATTCAGGAGATGACTTTAACGCTTGTTGATATATACAAATACAAAAAATTCTTTAAAAAAATCGAATAGATGTTAAATATCTAAAATATAAACTGACAAAACCAAAGAGTCCTTATAACTCGTGAAGAGATGTATATATCGAAAATATAAATGAAAAAGCACCCCCTCAAAGCCTCCGTCGACTTTGGCAGCCTACTGTTTTATGTAAAAGTCTTAGTTCCTTTGGGCGACAAACAAAGAAGTTTTGAAAAAAATTGTTTAAAAGATCGAATAGATTTTTGTTGGCTGGCAACAGGTGCTTTAATTGCTAGTTACGCCTCAGTTGTAAAGACATTTCACTGGTTCCTTGTTAAGGGCTGCTGAGCGGTGTGTGTTTTAAGTGTACTGCGGGAAGCGTATATTGCCGCAAGCGGTTACCGCAGCAGTTTTGATGGCCAGTACAGTGAAATCGAGCGTCGCAATGGAAGGGGTTAGAATTGTGCTTCTTCAAAAACATCTATTTTTCACCATATTGTTTACTTATGTGTGATACAATATGTGCAATCGTTATCAGTTTATAGTCACCACCCTCCGAGATGTTCCCTTTCTATTGGGTGATCCAAATTGAACTTTAGGATTTGCTTTCTGAATAAAAATCAAAAATAATGGAAAAATCCGAATTTTATTGCGGTCAGTATAAAGTACAAACTTAGCAGTTAGGTATGAAATATGATGTCAACCAAATACCCTCCACGGCTCCGCTGACATGATACTATCATTTTAGCGAAGTTTTTCATAACACTTTCGCATAAATGCGGCTCTATTTCAGCACTTGCACCTCTGATGTTCTGTTTTAGCTCTGGAATCGTAGCAGGTTTGTTGACATAAACCCTTTCTTTCAAGTAGCCTCACAGAAGAAAGTCTAATGGGGTTAGATCGCAAGACCTCGGTGGCCAATCGATGTCACCCTTCTGAGAGATAACATGATCAGGATATTTGGTTTGAAGTAAAGTGACTGTTTCACGTGCTGTGTGACATGTGGCTCCATCCTGTTGAAACCACTTTTGCACTAGATCATGAATTGCACCCTCACTTGGCACATTATTGCGTCCAAAAAGTGGTCGAAGTTTTCTTAATGTAATCGTAACTGATCGCCTGTTTTCATAATAAATTTGTACGATACTTATGCGTTGCTACACAGTATACGGCGCTATGATGAATTTGCCATGTGTTACGATACCACCTGTACAAATGCAAACTCCCAACGTTCACACAACGCAAATGGCGCGTAAATCAAATCCTAAAGTTCAATTTGGATCACCCATTAGTACGCCTCACTACAAATAGTGCTAGAATGGTAGCATCTCGGAAGGCGGTGACTTTAAGTTGATAATAATTTTACATAAACATAAACATAAACACTACAAAAATTAGACAACCCCCATATCCAAAGAAAAAACGCGGATACACAACAATTTCCACCAAAAAATTCCAGTGCTCGTGGCGAGATTCGAACCCTCAGGGCAATGGAGAGATTATCTAGCCATACTTGCTATTACGTGCTCTGGCCAACTACTTCTCCGAGTCGGTGCGGACCTGAAATGTACTATTTACGTACGCAGTACTTTAGTTTACAGATGTACAACAGAAAACTAGATATTGTTAAAAACATACTATTTTCAGATGAATCAACTTTCTGTTTAAATGGTATTGTCAGACAAATGGTATATACAATGTGTCCCAAATTCGATGCTCCCTATTGTGATCTCTGGTTAAATAGGATAAGTTTTAGCAAATTTTATGCTTGTTCCAGATCCGTTTAGAAATTACGGCTAACTGAAACCGTTTTTGGGATTTTCCAAAAAAAAACGTGATATCTCTTTTTGGCTGTAGCAAAATAATCGTTGGTCAGACAGATTTTAAACTTTTACAATATTAGGACACTTTTTTGAGTCTAATAATTTGGTTTAGAAACGAATGTTCGATATTCTTTCATTTTCGATATATTCGAGGTAACTTTTGTTTTTCTTATGTCAGCCATATTGAATTCTTCGTTTTTCAGAATGCGATTAAAAGGAGCATTCAAATGATGTATAACATGCCTAGGCAAAATAGTTTTTCAAGGGACTAATTTAAGAAAAGTTATCCATTGCTTAACTAAACAACATAGTAGGCCATGGAAAATCAAAAAGTTATTTTGATTTCGTGGATATACATAATATGAACCATTATAAAAAATAACAGTAATATTAAGGTTACCAGTTTGACATGTATAAATAATTTTAATTTTCTGATAAAATACTGAACATAATCGATATGGAGAACATTTTTTTAAATATGAGCAAATTAACATAATAGAAGTAATGATAGTGAAAAAGTAAGAACATTTAACAAAACTGTTCAACATTACATCCATTAAGCTGAATACATTTTTGGCATCTACGCCTAACTGAGCTAACTACTCTTCTGAGAGTATTGGCATTTATTGTGCCGAAAACGTCCCTAACTCTGTCCTCCAAAATATCGATAGTTTCCGGGCTTTCAAAACCATGGATTTCAATTTTCACCGTACCTTCGAAATAAAAATTAGGAGGGATTATATCAGGCGAGCGGGAAGGCCACAATACTGGTCCTCTCTTTGAAATTATGCGGTTACCAAAATTTTCCGTAACATCCGTTTAACATTACTAGTAATATGTGCAGGACAGCCATCTTGTTAGAACCATAATTCCTTTATTTCGTGTTCTGTAAAAAGCTTTCTTATCTAGGGTAAAACTTGATTTTTTAGAAGTTAGGTTGTTCCGTTGAATTGTTGTGAAAAATGTATGAACCAATTAAATGGCGATCTAAAAATGATAATTAAGGAAAGGGTTATAGGCAGATCATAGAAGTAGAATAGGAAGAGAAATATTAATACCTACCTATCATGCCGCGCCAAATATTGAATCCAACCAGTTTGGAATCTTCTTTGCGTAGTTACATGCAGATTTTGTGTGGCCCAGTGGTGATAATTGTGCTTGTTAACGATTCCATAATTTGAAAAACGACTTTCATCGATTCATATAACTCTCGATTGGGTTGTTCTTCGCATTTCTGATGAAACCAACGAAAAAATTCAACTCTTCTACCAAAATCATTATTATTAAAAGCTTGGACAATCGTAGGTTTGTACGGATTAGATTTCCTTTGTTTTAATGTCTTGTGTACAGTGTCCTCAGAATATTTGTTTTGCCTGCAATTTGTCGCACTGATATGCGGAGATTATTGTTAACAGGCTTCGAGAATATTATTTATGCGGTCAACATTATCAATATCATACCGGTCTCTTTTATTATCAAAATTCCCGTAATTTAACAAATTGCTTACAATTCTTCCAAAAGCGTTCTATGTTGTTGCATTCTCTCCGGAAATGTTTCTAGATAGGAAGCGTTTTGCGAATTTCTAGTTACTTTTAAATAACATTTTAACATATCAACTTTTTCTTCATTTGAGAATTTGTGCGCCATTTTGCAATAATCGTACTCCTGAACAGTAATAATAAGTATTCTTGAACAATTTACAATAACGCCACTACTATTTAGTGAACAACTGTCAACTAACAGCTTATTATTTGTTTTAAACCACAGCCTACTAAATTTTACTTAAAGTTATGTGTAAATTTAGTCGTTTTTAGAACAGCATTTTTCAAATTTTACTAATTATTAACTACTTTGCATAGAAGAATGCCCTTGATGAAGAGGATTTCTTTGTTCAAATTTTGAATACTTTATTGACAATTTTCTGACAAATAAACCTTAATGATCGTCTAAAAATTGATATTTTAAAAAAATTGTACAAATGAAGCAATTTACTGTAGATTTTAAGTTCATAGATAATAATTAGTCGCTGTCTGAATAAGCAACTTCCTTGTCTCTGGCTATACAAAAACTTTTTGATTTTCCATGTCCTATTCTGTTTTGTTAAGCAATAGATATCTTTTCTTAGATTAGTCCCTTGAAAAACACTTTTTTCTGGGCATGTGATACAACATCTGAAAGCTCTTTTAAGCGCAATCTGAAAAACGAAAAATCCAATACAGCTGCCATAAGAGAAACAAAAGATATCTCGGTTTTTTTTTTTGGAAAATCTCAGTTAGATTTCTTAACGGATTGGGAATCAGCATAAAATTTTCTTAAACTTTTCCCACCGATCTTGTAGCTCTTACCATTTCCGAGATCCTAATGGTAAGCATCAAATTTGGGACACACGGTATACTTACTGGTCACAGCAGAATTCAAATAATGAATGATGGAAGTATATACACAACGTCACCATACGGTGTGGTATTGTTGGTCTCAGAGTTGTGGGTTTTTGAGTTTTTTGGAAAACACTGTGTCTGGTGCAACTTACAATTTCTTCAGGATGTTGTTATTGTTATTTTGTTGTTTATTTATAATTGTGAAAAATGCGTATTTATTAAAGAAACTAAATTATGTCGCTTTATTGTTGACAACAAAAATTTCGAATTTTTTCAGACTGTTATTGTTACTCTTTAGGTTTTTTGTTAATTTACATTTGTTATTAACATATTCCCAGATTTCTTGCCATAACTTCGCAATATTTTTATAAAAAACAGCAATTTCTTTAAAGCCAAAAAAAACGCTACTTTTTTTTACTTAAATTTAAAAAAAAAATCATTTATGTAAAAGATTTTCCCGTATATGTATTTTTTTTAAAATGACTATCTTTTTCCCCCTTTTTTTATTTCTTTCATCGGTTTTTGGCTTTTATTGTTGTTTATAATATTTTTTTTATTTCAATTTTTTCTTCGTTATTTCATTCTGAAACTTTTGTTTGTGTGTAATTGTTCCATATTTCCTATAACATAAACCATAAGTTTTGACTTCCGTTTTTTTTCAATGTTTTGAAGTCCTGGCCTACATGCGTGGAAGATAAATCCTGATATTTTCATTTGTTTTTTGCTTAGTTTTCATTTAACCATAAACTAAATTGTTTTCATTACGTGTTCCCAACTATCACTACAAAAGCAATTAGTTTGCGGAAATTTGTTAAAAGAAAATTGTAAGTAATTCAATAAACTGCAAAGACTACTGTCGACAACATAATCACTTGTGAGAAATTAAAGCCGGATAACAAAAAAGCGCAATTTACCTGCGCTCTCTGGGAACCTGATCCAAGGCGTGAGTTCCGCTAAATAAGGGATAGCCACATTTGAAGCATCTATGCGTCAGCTACGCCAGCTGCCTTGTGGGTGACGAGCAGATGATTTGGGGTGGGCCACTCTGCACTCCTTTCTCTCTGTCTCTCTCTGCTATATATCTGTGTTTACCCCTATGCCACCACCACCACCTCTCTACCGCGGGATATCCGTACTTATCAGTGTGTTAACTTACGTGTATTTCGGCCTTTATTTTGCCACACGGTGCTTGAAGATACGCCAATAATGCTCTGTTATTCAGTCAAGGGATCTGTATTATTTGTCTATATTAAGATATGACTTAATTTGTTTATAATTAAATTAGGGTGTGCTAATGGGAAATAGATTTTGATTTGGGTTGCGGCTCGAAGTTTAAGAGAAGGTGGGCCTTAAGAAAGCCTGATTAATTGTCATTGCGCTACGGAGATTTCGATGATTATTTTTTTTATACAGGAAGCTTATAAGGTATTTTTTATCATTATTGGTTAAATGCGGGATCCGTATTATGAGAATTTAAATGAATTTTTTCACGGGGTTAATCTACAATTGAAAATAATATTTACATACCTACCTATCCAACGGGTTATGTACCCAATTACAGAATAAGTTTACACAGAAAAATTGACAAAAAAACAAAACTATAAAATTTTACAAACGGCACACGTAAAAACCTACACAAATATTTTTTACATCACTTGTATTGAAAAACAATATGTCACGCCGTAATTCAATACAAGTATAGTTAATAACCATTTGGTAAGATGAGGGAACATTTATATGTAATACCCCTGATATTACATCTTAAAAATCAGTACAAAGATTGTCCCATTTGCTGACCCGCACGTAGTCCAAATTTAAATCCTCACGATTTTTTCTTTGGGGAACGTTCAAAGAAAAATTGGCAGTGTAAGTATTGAACAATTAAAAAATAAAATTATGGAAAACGTAAATTTACTAAATTTGGATGTAGCACTTTTTCAACAAATTTGTTCGAACTTTATACAACGTTATTTAAAATGCATTGAAGTTAACGATAATTATGTTAAAAATGTCATGTAATTTATTTTAAGAATTGAAACATTATGTTTCGTTTGTTGAGCTCCTTCATTAATTGATAATAATTATGTGATAAGGTTATCCCAAAAATATGTCATGAGACTACAAAACTGTAGCAGTAAATCTACAATTTTTCTTATCAGTGTAAAATTAAACAAAATGGGAGGGTATTTATTAATAAATCAACCCTATACATATTGTTATTATTTGTTGTTATTATAAACCACCCAATTATTTATAGGACATTTTGGTTAACAGATACATTTTTTTACACAAATATAATTCCTTTATCAATACGGGATAAATTGTGCTCTGTTATGTCTATGAATTCTTTGTCAATTGTAAAAATACTTCAAACTCTTGTGGAATGCGTGGAATTCTTTTTGCCTTTCCAGCTTACATCTTATCTAACTGAAACTCTCGGTTCTTTTAGGAATATTTCGCTAAATCTTTTTTTAAGGGTGGTTTTATAAAATATTTCCTCACACATTTCAGTTTTCATTTATGTTTTTATAAACAGACACATCTCAAACTGCGTAGTATTTTAGAACGACACCTTTTTTGTCACAAAATGTATTTTTCAAATGTTGTTTTTCATAATAAGATAACGATTTTCTTTAAATTTATTGTAATGTTTTTAATCGTTTATGCTTCATTGTAAATAACCAGATAGTAGGTACTCTAAAAATGTACGTTAATATGTTCATATATTTAATTACCACTCCTTAAAAGTATCTTGAGGTGAAAGACTCCTCCCATTCAAAATATACAATTTAAATATTTTAGACACTTTTTGTATTTTGATATAATATGTTTGTATCTTGGATGCCTTGAAAATTTCTAAGATACAGTTTAGTCTTAGATGTCGTATTTTATAAATAATATTAAAAAAACTCACATTTTCAATCGGTTATTTTAAAAGAAAAATATATAACAAAACTTTTCTACTACAGTTAAAGAACCTATCACAAATTGTAACTAAGACAGGGTAGATAATTATATTCCGTTATCAAAAAAAGGGGTGATATTTTTTTTTATAAGACAACACCCGCGAACCTTCTACATCATACGAATTTTTTGACAATCAGACTAGATTTCCCCCCCGTTTTCTCCTTAGTGGGTGGTATATGATGATTTTCAAGATCAGTGTATTTTCAACAGGAGGTACCCATGGGATGATACGGTAAGTTTACAATTTTACTCTACTAGCGTACAATCTGCGTTTTAAACAAATTAATTCGATAATGTATTTATTACACAGTTGACCATTGTTATTAATAAATGATACAGACTACAAAATCCCAAACTCAAAATGATAAAAACTTCCAACTATATGCCTTTTTGCATACGTTCTAAATATCAGTTGCAAGTTTAAGCTTCAAAAGAAACTACAAAATACTATTTGTCAAGAACTTGTTCAAATTAGAAGGAAAAGTAGGACCTTAGATATTTTTTGATAGTTTAGGTACACGTCAGTATCTTAATAATTAACACTGACGTGGTTTTCCACAAAACACCAAAACACCATGATGATGATGCCAATTTAGTTGGCGAAACGCGCCATATACTTTCCAGGGAAAAATATAGCATATTTTAGTAACTAAGATATTATTGTATTTAATATACCGAAAAGAATAATTTTTAAAGCCTTTTGCAGCCACCACTTACCCTCCAATGCTCCCTCAATGTTCCGTGAGTCCATTCATTGAGGGCCATTGTAACTTGCCTCCTCGTGACGCCTAACAAAAGTTCTAAGTTTAGCAACCAATTCGTCAGCCTTCTCGGTTCCTACAATCCGACTATCTCCAGGCACCCACAAAAGTTTTACACCTTATGTGCTTATCTCTGGCTCTTTCAAAGCATCCCCACACTCTTGAACAAGAGCTGACCTTGCTCTAGGAGAACAGATCAGCTTCAGAACCATTTGTCGGAGCAAATATATACACCCCGCTCCAGATTATTTTAAATTTGTTCCTTGCTTGCTACTGAAAGAATGGCAAAAACCTTTGCCTGGCAGGCTGTAGTATATCACCCAAGAGCAAAGCTCTCCAATACTTCTCTGCCCTGCACGTATATTCCCGCCCACGAAGAAGGCCCAGCAGCTACACGACAACCATCTGTGTAGTACACCATAGAGTCCGGGGGCAAGTTTATTTTCCTTTACCCTCACTCTTCTCTGCTCAGAAGAGTGAGGGTGTACCTCCTCTCCAACTTTAGCTGGTCTCTCGGTTCCATCACCTGAATGGGGAAAATGGGGATTTCCTTCTCCGCCAATACAGCGATTGCCGCATGACATTCAGCTTTGCACAGCAAATTTTTTTAGTCTTGTATTTTTAGGTAACTCCATGGCTTCTCTCCTTATTCACGAGAAGAATGCATGTAGGCCAGCATGATATCTAAGGTAGCTGTAGATACCATTCTTATCGGACCTGTGATTCCTACACAAGGTAGTCTTTGGACTTTGCCAGTCTTTGAGATGTCATAATTTTATTCACACATGGCCAGCAGATCACTCATATTAGAGCCTGGGACCGATTACCATCATGTAGGGCTAATCCAAGATCTCCAAGATCTGTGGACTAAAGCTCCAATTCCTGCCTACTACTCGACACAACTGCCAAAGGGCTGCCGCAGACTTTTCAACAACTCTTTGGATATGCGGCTGAAATTTTTGTTTCAGAGATCACTCTAGGTACTTAACCTACTGTGGAAATGCTAGGGGTGCTCGGATACAAGTGGTGCCCTGAAATTCTCTATTTCTTCCTCTTGATAAAGACAATCATCTCACCTTGGGCTGGGTTGATTGAAAGACGACTTCTGTTGCACCACCTTTCTATAATCTTACAGGCCAGTCACTATGATCAGACTATGCATCAGACTTACCAGTACCAACTGCTACTTTAGATTGGCAAAATATTGTTTTGGGAGGTAATGGAAATAGTAACAACTGTTCAGACAGCCCAGACCAGTGCGCCGACCTTTTGTATATTCCAGAAAGTTTTAGGGTTGTCAAAATAACAAGCAGAACTTCTTGGTTGCCGACTTAAGGAGTGCAATTTACTGGCTAAAGAAATAACGTTTACGACTTTTTGGGAAAGGAAATGCAACATTTTTTCGCATTTTATAATATGGAAAATTCACTATGTGCGTGTATTGATACTGATAGTTTAATGCAGAAACTAAATATCGAGCATTTCTCTCCTGAGTGGTGCTTATTCATAGATTCTTCCAAATACAGTTTAAAATCTATATTACTACGTAATGGAAATATAAAACCATCTATACTAATTATTTCCAATTCAGTAACAATGAAAGAGAATTATGTTATGACAGTATGTGCACCATTTTAAATAAAATTAATTACAACAAGTACAAATGGTAAATATGTGGGGATATAAAAGTAATAACTATTTTATTAGGGCTACAAGGAGGCTTTACAAAATATTGCTGTTTTCTTTGTTTGTGGGATAGTTGTGCAATAAAAGAACATTACGTAAAAAAGTTGGCCGAAGAGGAAAGAATTTTAACCAGGAACTAGTAATGTTAAATATGTGCCCCTTGTAAACCCTAAAAATGTTCCTTTGCCACCACTTCATATTAAACTTGCGCTAATGAAAAATGTTGTGAAGGAAGTGAATAATGAGTGCGAATAATTTAAATACTTAAGAGGACTATTCCCCCAGTTAAGTAACGCCAGCCTTAAAGAAGGCATTTTTATTGGTCCTCAAATTAAAAAAAATGCTGGACGATACAGATTTTAAAATAACACTCAACAGACAGGATCTCTAGGCTTGGAACTCATTTGTAAGCGTACTCAGGGGATTTTTAGGGAACAAGAAGGATGAGAACGAAACGCTTGGTTGCCGTATGTCTTTAAAAATTCACTTTCTGCATTTTCATTTAAATTTTTTTCCTGAAAATTTGGGTGCGGTAAGCGACGAGCAAGAAGAAAGATTTCATCAAGATATCAGGAGAATCGAAAATCGTTATCAAGTTACATTCTTCTTGAATGGCAGGCTTGTTTCAGCGATTCTGAAAGATGTTGATATCTTTCAAGATATTCAGAACATTCCATACTTTTGTTATTATTTGAAACTTTTTTTAATAATTAATTAGAAACGTCCATCAAAGAAACTTTTTGCAACAACTGACATGAATAATTGTTAGAAAAGAAGAAACAAGTAAACTATGGGGTATATTTTATATCATGTATCTGTCACTTATTTATTAATAATTAATTAATCACGAACGCTTTAAATATTAGTTTTCATAAAAATTAGAATATTATAAGAATTTGCAAAAGTTGTTCTTAGACGCCCCAGTATTAATATCAACATAAAATACAGGGGCTGATTCTAAAAATAATTTAAGGAAATAAATATAAAAACATGTGTTCGAAAATTCGAGCTACAGTATACGATATTGCTGTTGCTGTGACAGTATACGATGTTGCTGTTGCTGTTGCTGTTACTGTTGCTGTTACCTCAATCATCATAGGGGTGCGAACGTCGAGAGTACCTAATATTTTCATTATTATTATTTTTTTTTTACTTTTTGCCATGAATATTATTATTCTATGGAGAACACCATAACGAGAAGAGGAAATTAAAGCCTGGAAATTCGCTATTAAAGTACTGAAGAATTACATGTGGAGTGGGGCTGGTCAACGGGTCATATTTTTTCTACGAAATATGCGAAATTAATAT
The DNA here is from genome assembly GCA_029963845.1 of Rhamnusium bicolor. Lineage (NCBI taxonomy): Eukaryota > Metazoa > Arthropoda > Insecta > Coleoptera > Cerambycidae > Rhamnusium > Rhamnusium bicolor. The sequence continues at coordinate 63,389 of JANEYF010002428.1, read as the reverse complement.
TAAGGAAAAGGGTAACATTGATGACGTTTCCATTTTTTATAAGTTTATGTTCGCATAATTCGGTTCAGTATGAACTAAGACGATTCATCTTTTCATTTTTACTATCTTTAGTAAGGCTGGGAATTTTTCAGATTTTAGTATTCAAATATTCGTTCGAAAAATATTCGAATATTCGAACTATTCGAATAATCCGAATTATTCGAATAGGTATCCGAATAAACCGGATCCTCGAATATTCATTATTAATAGGTATAGCACTGAATACTAGTGAATAGTGAATACTCTATTTGAATATTTGGTTGGATAGATCATAATAATAGTCGTGACGTAATCCACTAAGCAGGCAATTTGATTTGCTTTTCATACCCACAATAGGGTATGTCTCCTGTACATGTGGTTTAAGGGTCAGAATTATTTAGTTAGTATTTTATTTTAGAATTGAGGAGCTATTGTTCACATTTAACTATTAAAGCTTAAATAAAACGAAAACAGAGCTAGTTTATTGTACTTCTGTATCTATTTTTCCTTTTCGAAAAATAAGTGCTCTAAAATTAGAATGTTTTTTAAAAAACACGCAGATTGTGAAGATGAAACAAATACATGAAAAGTCAATAGTTAAATATTTACAGGTTTTCTAAAATTTAAAATTTAATTTTATCCCCTGCCTTAGTACAGTAAGAATAAGGTCGAGGCGAGAAAGAGATGGAATAGTTTGACTGGGAGTAAAACGTGCCACTAATGTGGTCTATTTATATATTTGGATTTTAGAATAGGTACCTACCTATACCTACTATCTATCTACTTTGGTTAGATGCATACCGCATACCTATTCGTACATAATTTAATAATATATTTTAATATTCAAATTTACTGAAATATAATCAAATATTCGAATACTCGAATATATTCGAGTATTCGAATATTCGAGTATTCGAGTATTCGAATATTTCGAATATTCGAATAATTTCCCATTAGGATAATTCGTATTCGAATACTCGAATTATTCGTATTCGATTCCCAGCCATAATCTTTAGCAGAAGAGGCATAACTAAAGTATAGTGTAATGTTTATAAAAGCAATATAGAACACTCCTATTAATAAAAATGAGTGAAGCAAGAATAGCCCACATAAAGTTATTACAGAGATACTTTCATCGTAGATAAATATTCATTTTTCTTTCTCTTGCTTGGAAAAATAAACATCTGCGATTTTGATTTTTTCATCAAAAGATCAGTCAAAGGGTGTTTTTTGACACCTAATAAGAGACAAAATAGTATATTGTGTCACAAGGGCGGAAAATGAGCATTAATAGCCCGCGGATATTAGCTGACCGAGCGAGCGAGGCGAAGCGAGGGCAGCTGATAACTAATGGCTGCTAATGCGTTTTCTGCATGTGTGACACACAATAGTTTTTCACCTAGCATTAAATAAAACCAAAAAAAAAAAAAAGGAAAAATGTAACAAAAATCTTTAATTTTATAAATACAAACAGAATTTAATAAGAAGCTTAAGTAGTAACAATTTACGAATATATTTATAATACTAATTAATGTTAATAATCCCTTCAGCACAATTATGACTGGAAGTAATACCAGAATTTGTAAGCATTCGGTAAGTGTTTGAAGTTCTAGTAGCATGGTGACTTATTTCTATAGACAAAGTTGATAGTTCATTGAAATTGTCTAGATTAACTGGTATTTAATTTTTTTGGTGGGAAATATTTAACACTTCAGTTGTACTATTTTCTCTAGTACTAGACTGTTGTTTTGGTTTGTAAGGATTTTTTGTGAAATGTCAATCTTATTTGATAAGCAGTCATCGATATATCCTTCTGCAACTGCAGAAGAAGGCCAACCTCCATGTTTTTTAAGTGTCAGTAAGAGTTAGCTAGTAGGGTTGCAGAACTATGGCGCAAGCAATGTCCTGTAGATGTATTAGGTTCAGGCAGTTTCAAAAAAAGCTATTTTGCTTGGAATTTTGCTAAATACATTTTTTCCTGCCGGTTGCACTGTGCATTTATTATTCTTGTAATAAATGAATAGGCGATTATGAGGAGTGTGGGTAGGTCTAAGGGAAACATATTTGATGTATATTGTAATCCATTAACTATTTTGTTTGTTACTGTAAACGTTCTTGTAATATTATTCTTTTGTTTCTGGAACTGTAACAAGCAATATGTCTTCTCTATTATCTATGTAGTCAAGTTTCATATTCAACAACTCATTTCGACGACAAGCTCCGTTTATTATGGAACTATAATAAGAGAAATCTACAATGCCATGCTAATAAAACAACATAATTAATTCCTCTTAATTTATCAGTTTACCTTGACCATGATATTTCGAATCATCTGCTTCCTTAAATAATTCAATGAATTGTTCTTGAGTCAAAGTTTTAGACTTTTTGGGCAGGTAATTTACAGAATTTTGTTTAAAAAATGCTCGAACTTTATGAAAATTATCAAAATTAATATTTTCCTTAACTTTAAAAGTGCTTTTCAACATTGAAAATTCAGACCAATCTTTAATATTTCATATAGATGAGCAAGTAGTACATTTTCTGTTAAGTTTTTTGCATTTTTATTATTCTTCCAGTTATTGAATAATGGGCCTTTTCACTATTTCAGAAATCTCAAAACAAATATGTTTATTTGAAAGCTAACTGATAGATATTCACCTTGTGCAACTCTGTTTGAAATATAAGCCTCCCATTGTTTAATAAAAAGAATAAACATTTATTATGGCAATTTGAACACTCATTTGACCTTGAAGCTGAGTGACGTCACACAAACCGGAATCATGTTGGTAGCATTTGCCAGAACGCCTAATACTTCTAACGTCACACCACATCTGACACATTGTGTACGGTTAGTTTTGTGGTTATGTTCTGTGTGTTCATTTACGAATCGTGTTTTGCTTTGTTTCTGCACATTATTGGAAGAAAATGGAGCCAGGATTTTCTAAAGGAAATGCAGAAAATCTGCTGAAAGTTGACTTTATTATGGTGGACGAGTTTTACATGTCAAATTGGGATTATTTATCAGCAGAAGTCAGGAATATTAAAACAAAGGGGTAAGTCATTAGTAATCTTATTTTCCTGTAATTTATTTATAAATATAATGGAACTACCATTATTCCTATTTCAATTATACTTACTAATGTCTAATAATTTCCAGGTCAACAAGAGCATCGTACGGTGACAACGCAGTTGCTTATGTGAATCTGATTCTTCTTTTAACTGTAAAATTTCAATAATTTAGCATCAATTTCTAAATACAACTACTTTTCTTACATCAAAATGATCTTCACAACAGTAAATGTTTCTGGTTTTCGTCAACTGCTTCTCAACTTTGGCTATTTTAAACCATGCTTTTCGGCTATTTTCATCTGGTGGAACGTAAACGAAAATTTTGATTGGACAATTCATGTTGTTATTTGTACATGTTGATACAAAGCACTTTTTAAACATGTTCCACACACAACAATCCAAACTAAAAAGAAACGACTGTCAAAGTCAATTTCGACGTCAACTGTCAAAAAAGCAGAGAACCAACTTTGCAATACACCGATGTGTCATGTTCAAGGTCGTAGTCCCTTTGACGTCACTAAGGTGGGTTGCGTGACGTCACGCAAAAGCGCGCGCTTTATTTCCGCACTTTTGTTTTTTTTTTCGATAGAAATCGTGCTCAAAAAAATTAAAAAATACGGCAAGTTTTTTTTATAAAAACACTATCACATAAAGCAATAAAAAAAATCTGTGAAAAGGCCTATTCATAGTACTTTTCGTACTGTTGTCTTGATTTTGTAGGTAACAAATCCAGAGAAACATTGCTAGCTTCCTCTTGCAAGTCTGGGGGAGTATTTGTAAATTCTTTGTCACTGCCCGAGTTACCATTCACTTATTCACAGAATTACAATTGTTCACAACTTATTGTTATTTTACACTTTTGTTGTTTGTTTTGATTCCAGATTTTGGTTTAAATTGATATTTAATGAAAAATTATGTCAAACGTCAAAGTACGCAAATGACAATTAAAGGTATCTAGATTGTGAAAAACTACAAAATCGTGTTGTTTAGCGGCCCAAGCGACGATAAACATTACTTTCGGTCATATTTTTAGGGTTAATATGATTCATATTCATATATGCTAGGTGAAAAAATAATATGTTTCCTGACGTATCGGAAACGAATCTGTTTCCTTTTTTCAAAGTTTGTACACATTATTATTTTTTTGTCTCATATGAGTTATCAAAAAACTGATCTTTTGAAGTAAAAATCACAAGCGCAGAGGTTTATTTTTCCAGTGGGTAACTAACTGTGTTCTTTATGTAACCAAGAATTATTTATGTGGTAGTAAGACCCAAGGAAGAAAAAGAAACAGTTAGAGAATGTCACAAATAACGTTCAGAAAATATTAAATATACACATTTAAATAATATATAAATCTAGTAATATGGTACAGTTTATTTTTATTATAGTGAACATAAATAATGCCTTACGTGCACTGGCTATTGTAAGATCATATATGGCCTTTTCAGTATATGATTTTTAATAATTAAAAAAACATATACTTATACCAAAAGTGTCACAGGCTAGATTTTTTTTTAATGTCTTCTTAAAATGTTTTCTTAACCGCCTCTTAAGTCATCGAAGTAACTCCCAGAAAATCCTAGGATTTTGTGTTGAGTAAAGAGAGACGAGGCCCTACAGTTTATTATGGATTCCGAACCACATCTAGGGTATCTACAGTTCTCTCCCATCTTTTTTTCCTTACGGGTTGCGGTTTTGACTACCCGATGTACTGAAGCTTAAGCTTATTGTACCCCATAGTCTCATTACTCCATAAGACCCGTTCTGTTCCAGAAGGCGAGTATACAGTTTATGGGAGCTCTGGCTATCTCTTCCGGGGTTAGAAGTGGTCTCTCGAAGTGTTTAGTCTCATTGCCGTTAGGGCTGGGCATTCGCATAAGATGTGGTGGGGAGTTTCTTCCTCTTTACCACACATCCTGCAATCTGGATTGTCTTTCACCCTTATATTGGTTAGGTGTTTGTTTAGTGTGCAATGTCCTGTTAATATTCCCACTGCACACCTCAGCTGTTTTCTGCTCAGCTTTAGCATTTCGTTGGTCCTTGCTCTAGATATGTCTCCGATGAACAAGCGTGACTGCCTCATTCCCGGTATCTCTATCCAGTGCGAGTAGTGTTTCTGTCTTAATAGTTCCTTTACCGATCCTTTCGCGATGCTATAAGATACCCCGCAGGTCAGTTCGGGACCTGTTAGAATTGATTTAGCGCCTTTTCTGGCTAGCATGTCTGCTTTTTCGTTTCCCGTATTTCCCTGGTGTCCTCGTGTCCACTCCAGTTGTACACTGTTGTGTTCTGTAAATTTCTCCAGGGACTCCAGGCAGTCTCTTACTGTTTTAGATTGTATTTATACTGCTTCCAGAGCTCTGAGGGCTGCTTGGCTGTCAGTGATGATGCGGATTCTCTTATTTTTGTATTCCCTCTGTATCATTTCTTGTGCACAGACGTCTATTGCTGTGATTTCGGCTTGGAACACTGTTGCGATCCTTCCAAGGTTCAGGCTGATGTCTGTCCCTGGTTGTTCTCCCGCAACTCCTGCTCCGGTACTGCTTGACGTTTTTGATCCGTCAGTATACCAGATGGTGTCATTTTGTTGTCTCTGCATCCTACCTCCTTCTCTATCCCTTTCAGGTATTTTTACACTGAAAGTTTTTGTGAAGTTGTAGGTTGTGCTGATTCTGTCTGACTGCATATCGAGTAGCCGATTTTTTCCTACATATTGAAATACTTCAGTATGATATCCTCTCCTTGAGATGGTCCCATACCCAGTTGTTTTCAGCCTGTATGCTGCCATTATTGCCTCATTCTCCACCACTAGGTGTAGTGGAGGTAGGCCTAGCAGTATTTCCAAGGCTGCGGTCGGCGTTGTTGACATTGCTCCCGTGATCCCTAGACATGCAAGTCTTTGCAACTTGCCTAGTTTTCTCATCGCCTCTCCTTTTCCGGCCTCTCTCTCCCATCTTAATCCGAAACAAATTAAAAATAAAATTTCCAACTTGCTGCGGGATAGATTCGAACCAACGATATTCAGTACCAAGTAAATAGCTATAAGCGCTTTACGCACTCGGCTACCATGCCAAGTAGATATATCTACTAATAATGACATTGCTCGATTTTTCGGCTTTTGCATCAAGTAACTATTTTTCACACATCATATTTCAGCTTTTAGTTGAACATTTCTACTAAATGTTCGGAATATTTGTAGTATTGACCATTTTTAACAGCATTTGTAATTCTAGTTGTTATAAAAACAGAAATGAAAAATAATACCGATAATTACCTATTTGGAGGATGTCTGCATCAATTCCTGTTACATGTGCAATTGACTTCCACCCTTCTACGATTATTAAAAAACTTACAACGTAAACAAAGGACGATTTGTCATCCGTCTGCCGTTTGCATTCTGTTTGGGTTATACAAAAATTTGTAAAAATCGATCCGCCAGTGTCAATCAGAAATGGAAAGATGAATTGAAAAGACGTGGAAAATTCTCCCAATAAAGCTTCGGCGTCGCATATTTCTCCCCATCTTGTTGGACTTATTGATATGTAAATTGATACTTTCCCTATTACTCATCGGATTACGAATATGATACAATATAATGATTTGCTCTAGCACGTGCCGCTTATTTTTCGTATAGAGTAATTATTATTTTCATTGTGAACTTGTATAAATATAATGCGTTATTGATTTTTATTTTAATATACAGCATAAATTCGACAAAATTCTTACAAGAAAATTTTCGACAAAATGCTGGAGCTCTTAAAATCTCACTTTTTGAGACAACTCGATTTTTTTCAAAATAATCAGCTATATTAAATGTGTCTCATTGACTACTTGATAGAGACTAAGGCTAAAAATTAACTCTTCTAAATGTTTGTAATAACATCTGGTGGAACAAAATGGGTTTTCTCGAATTCGTTTTGTTGCCAGACCTATATTTAAAAAAAATATCTGATCTTATACCAGTATATTATCCTGTTCCAAAAAAATCATTCTATTTAATTCTTCATTTACCTCAATTAAATTTTAATAGCATACCTTGAAATGTTTCATTAAAATTTTTAAATAATTAATTATCAGCGTCATCGACACTGTCAATAACAATTCATGTCATATTTTAATAATTCTTTTTATTAGCATTGACATTTTTGTAACTAAATTAGACATTTCAAATGTCAAACTGTTAAATTTATCCTAACTCCATTTTATGAGGTGAAATGTGTAAAATATTTCAGTTTACATCAGTGTTATTTAAGTACTTGGAAAATATATTTTATTCGCTTGATATAATAGACATGATTTACAGTCTCTCATCAAGAATATAATTTCTTTGAAAAGTCCAATACAAAAAAGTTTGGGTCCCGTAGACCCCCTTTCAGCTAGCCAATTTTACTCATCACCAAATTTTTCATTGTCTGGCTTTTAGAACAAGTGTACCAAATTTGAAAGCTTTATCCAAAACTGTGGCTGCTATCGCGATACTACAGACATGCGGACAGATTTTTTTTTCATAGTTATATTTTTTTCATTATAATTTGTCGAGATTCGTCCAGAAATGCAATAAAATTTTTAAATTTTTTTCCCAAAAATTGTACCTTTTCTTCTTTCATTCATTATGTCTCTTCTGGTGGTACCACATTCACCAAATTTAATGTGTCACCTAAAATGTTGTTGACAATCTTAACTGCAAAACACCCACACCCACACCTACACCCACACCCACACACATCCACACACACACACACATCCACACACACGCACAGACAGACATCATTCGGAAAATAGTCGGAATGGATTGAGGAGGGTTCAAAACGTATATCAATCAAAATCTCGAGGTCGAAAAAAATCACGATTACTATACTTCCTTATATTAGGTATAAGAAAGTAAAAAGATAGATTTATTGGGGTTCAAAATAAAACAAAGAAGGTTTAGTGCCATATCCCCAAAAAAAACCGAGTTATGCAGCTACGGACATGTGTTTCGCAGTTATTGCCTCTCATCAGCGTAGCGTAGTTATGGAATTAGATCTAGTATGTGATATATCTTGAACAAGAACTAAAATAAGGCGTCATTTTGTATACTGTTAATTTAGCCGAAATCGCGTATACGGGGCATGCAGATAGTATGTGCATGAGTGATTCCGGCACCCTGCCGACAGGTTCTGCAGTTGTCAGGAACCTGTACACGACACACGCGGCTACGGTAGATCAAGGTGTTAATTACACCATCCTGGCAGACCATAATGAATACCTTGGTCTCCGCCTTAAACCCGGTTGACCTTAGAAAAGCGATTGTATCATGCTGGGTTTCATCAACTTGTTGCTGAAATAGTTGTTTCTATTCAGCAGTTCTGTATCAGACTTTCAGACGATTTGGCTTAAGCTTAGTGACTGACTGACTCTACGTCAGGATCTCGCCAGCCTCCTCGCCTGATGTCGAATGCGAGACCATGTTCATCTACGGTTCTTTTTGCTGCCTTGAACAATCCTGCTTCCACTACTACACTTTCATGATGTTTCACTAGCCTCAAGAGTGGATCTGAGCTCCCTGAAGATACTACATACCATACTCAGTACTACCCTGCCATACGTACATTCTATGCTCAAGAGTCTTCCCACCGCCGCGCCGTTGACGTGTGAGGTACACACGAAAAACGGACGATATAGTGGGAGGTACACACGAAGAACGAACGATATAGGATAAATACTTCTATGAATATTCATAAGATTGCGGGTATATCTGTCTAATTGGCGCAGCTCATCCAAATAAATAGAGCAGAACGAAACGGTAATTATTAGCAGACATCTTGCTCTTTACCGATAGTTCGGAAGGCCAATTTATTCGTAGTCACTGTTTGTATGTCGTACTTGCGGTTTTTCGTATATTCGCTGGCGCTGACTTTTAATTTTGTATATTGTCAACTTAGTTGGTACACGACGTGGTAATTTTATTCATTATAACATCAAGCTTAAGCAGCAGATAAGAGGAAAACATTATTATTGCGTCTGTAAAAGCGGAAGAAGGTGATCATCATCCATATTTATAATTATTAATCTAAAAAGTTTGGTGTACATAAAAATGTACACCACACTTGTGAAGTAGTGAACAAGTCTGATCTGGCGTATGTGATTGCTCATGCCATTTGTGTGCACGAATAACTCCGAGGATGATCGGAAACGTATGAACTTGTGAAAAGTTTCTGCCGATTTCAGCGCTGAACAAAATTTCTTCGCCCGGAATTCCAATTGTAATTCCGATAGCTTCTACGCGTTGTGCCGCGCGTTTCTTCGCATAATTGTACGGATCTATATTTAAATATATGAAATAAATCCAGTGCAACATTATTCTCTGCGCTTCTGCGCGACGGGCTACGCTCAAGTGGACAAGCTTAAGAGTTAACCACTACAACCAATGAAATGTAAAATCTTCCACTGCTTTCGCCGTGCTCAAATGCACGTTGGCCTTTAGTCACAAACACATGACAAGCGACGTCGTCTAGTCGACTAAAGGTCGTGGGTGATGTAACGACGATTGTCCTAATACAACGTCAATTTCTGTGCAGATGTATGCAAGTTGAAAAATGGCTGATTGGGCTTTTTTCAGTTTTGATACAGTACTCTTAAAAAGGACGCATTCTTTTGAATTATACATAAATCTATTAAAAATTGAGTTTTGTGGAAGTTCTTCTGAATTATCTGCAACTTCTTAATTCAGTGTTTTACATTTTCGAAAAAACTTCTGTGAGTCGTCTGTTTGCAAAGATACAATAAAAAGTTAGAGGGGTCCTTTTTTGTCGTATTTTTTTGACATCAGTAAAATGGTAAATTACTAATTACTGTAAAAATATAAGAAGTTTTCGAAAATTTCGAATATAATCTGGGAAACTATGAGAAATATGGAAATGAACTCGTCTATTGCATCATAGGAATGTTCAAGCAGCATTTTTTAGATATTGCACAAATGGACGAAACCCTTCAATCGCCATCAATTTAAAATACCCTGTACAATCTTTTGTAAAATTTGTTTACCTACCCTACATTTAATTTTTTAGTGATATTTTTCTCACGTATTTTTTCTGTTTACTTAGGTAAAGTTAATTCTTAGTTTGTTCAAATTTACACACATTGTTACTAAAGTTATTAATGACTGTTTCGGAAATTTTTATGTACAAAGTGTTCATAAAACAAATTAACCAAAGCATAAACTGAAATTATCTCTCCATCTACCCACACATCACGACAAATAATAAATTTTATTCCTATCTTAAATAAAACATTTCAGTAATGAATCAAAACCATTTACAACATCCAAGTTAGCTTTTATAAAAGGAAATAAATACCTCTAACAGTGATTATCCACCCCCCGTTCATTGTTGACAAACTCAACACCACTTTGTGTGCAATGAAAACGTTCTTTACCAGTACTCTGTCTCTCTTTATTATCTACAACGCGTCCCAAAAACATACATAATAGATTTTTATATAATACACTGAACTGATTCTGCGGTTGGCTCCGTGTGAAACATCATTAAATATTTTAATATATGAAAGAAATTTGCTTTTTAATGTTTCAAAAATCTTTTATTAGAAACTGTTCAGTATTCCCTGTACTCTTGACAAAGGCCTAAAAAGCCGAAACACGTGTAGAGTTTCTAATAAAAGATTTTTGAAACATTAAAAAGCAAATTTCTTTCATATATTAAAATATTTTTATATAATGTAATATATCCTTTTCAGTCAGAATTGTCAACATTCTTTTTTTAGTACCGCGAAAAAAATAACTTACAGTTTATATTCCCAGTATATACCGGCTGTCCCATAACTTTTATTTCCTAAACGGGAGGATATTTTAAAAATTCAAAAAAACATTTTTTTGAGGATTCTACAAATCTGACGTGTCGAAAATTATGTTTTTGGTGCAGGGACAGCTTTATTATATTTTTTTTCATAGATACCCAATTATAATCAATTTCCATGTCATTCAATTTTTGTTGCATATGGCAAATATCAAGAACTTTTCTGGTAGTTAGTTTTATTTGTTAATGTGTGAAATATATAATAACGGTTTTTTATTCAAATAATAAAAATTAAACACACAGTTTTTAATATTTATGAATAAAAATACAAAAAAAATATCACTATTTGTAAATAATGGTCGGTATGCCTCCATATTGGTCAATACACATTTGAAATCTTTTCCTTGAATCTGATGCAGCTTTAAAAACTGTAGCATCTTCTAAATTTACACAAGCATCCGTTATTTTTTAATATCTCAAACAATATTCAGAAATGGTGTTAAATATACAATATTTTTGTAGCATTCCCCAAAAAAAATCAAATGGATTTAGGTCTGGATATCGAATTGGCCACTAAACCTATAATAGGTGCATAGGTTCCAATCCATCTATTATGATATTGGGTATTAAAGAAATTGTGAACTAGTCAGTACGTTATGGGGAGCACCTATAGAAGTCTAAGAGGTATGTTTTGACGAAGTGGTGGAGAATGTTTTTTATATAATATGTAAACACATCTTTCAAAAAATATGTCCTATAACGTGTTTTTCCATAAGCCCACATCAAACATTAACACCAAGATAACCTTGACACTTCATGAACATTGTGAGTAATTTCATCTGTCCAATGACGACTGTTATAACTATTAGAAATTCCATTACTCATAAACATACTTTGATCCGTCGATATGTGTTTCCAAGAATATTTGTCATCATTTGCCATATATGACAACATTGTCCTTCTTTCAAAATAATAATAACAATGTCTTTATTAATAGCGAAGTGAACCATATTATTATAGACACAACCCTCAAATCAGAAAACTTTTGCAACAAAATGTGATTTAAATGGGGTGAATTTTTTTTTAAGATTTTCTGTATGACTGTCTTGCTAATATTTAAATTTCTGAGGCCTATCTAATTTTTCAAAATACCGAAGTACTGCAACAAAATGTTCATGCATGTAAGTTGTTTTTGTATAAACACTACAGAAATTAGACAACACCAGAACCCACACCCCAAGCTATTTTGGTGAGGGTTATACTTATGAAAAATGCGGAGATACAACCATTCTCACCGACATTGTCAATGCCGGTGGTGGGATTCGAACCTGCAGGCCGATGGAAAGGTTACCTTAGTCAAGCTTGCTATCACACGCTCTAGTTATTTACTCCACCGAGCCAGTATGATCTCTGTTTTTCTTTTTTGACGAAGAAACATAAACATTTTGTTTTAAATTAAATTACACTGACCGAGTTTTCCACAAAACACCATATTCTGCACTCGACGCCCGTTTCACTAACCAGGTTGAGATCATCTGAAGATGATAAAAAATTTGAGTTTTGAATGCAGTATATGGTGTTTTGGTGTTTTGTGGAAAACTACACCTGTGTTATTTTCACATCAAAAGTAACAACCAACTTCAGGTTAAACTAGATTCTAACCTTTCAAATATTTTTCTGTCTGGCAAATAGCAATATGACTATTGTCCAGCATATAGATGACGACAAGAGATGCAATCTTTTAGGTTTCTCCATCATATGTAAGAATCATATCTACTTTTTCATTACGAGTTTCCCTTTATTTTTAGGAACAACATTTTGGTGGTATATTAAAAAATGGTAAGTATAACATTTATACCTATATCATATTACACTAGCGGACAATAAAATATATTTTTTAAAACATGCACCTGAATAGAATATCCCACTGGAATAAAGGCTTCTGATTACAGAAATGACAAGCAAAAAGTCGTAACATGAAACGTTTTAGTTTAATTATCAGGAGAAAATTTAAATGAGAATGCAGAAAGTGAATTTCTAAAGACATACGGCAACCAAGCGTTTGGTACGAATCTAGAAGTTCACTTATTACGCTTACTATAAGTTCCAAGTTCTGGGTTCCTGTCTGTTGAGTGTTCCTTTAAAATCTGCATCATCAAGAAATTTTCTCATTTGAGAACCAATAAAAATGACTTCTTTAAGTTTGGCGTCACTTAATTGGGGAAAAAATTCTCATAAGTATTTAAATCCTTCACACCCTTTATTCATAGCATCACAAAATTTTTCAATAGCCCATTTAATATAAAGAGGTGGCAAAAGGACATTTTTAGGGTCTACAAGGGGCATATATTTAATATTCAAATTCTTTCCTTTCCGGCCAAATCCTTTTCACATAATATTCTTTTACTGCACGACTGTCCCACAAACAAGGGAACCAGTAAAATTTTGTGAAACCTCCTTGAAGCTCTACTAAAATCACTGTTACTTTTAAATCCCCACATATTTGCGATTTGTATTTGTTGTAATTAATTTTATTTAAAATGGTGCTCATACTGTCATAATCCTCTTTCATTGTTGCTGAATCAGCAAGGTGAATGCTCGATATTAAGTTCCTGCAATAAACCATCAATATCAATACACGTGCATAGTGAATTTTCCATATTATAATGTGCGGAAAATGTTGCATTTGTTTTTCTTAAAGTCGTGATCTTTGTTTCTTTAGCCAGTAAGTTCCACTTTAATCGGGAACCAAGAAGTTCTGCTTATTATTTTGACAGTCCCAAGACACGTACCAAATAATTCAATTCATTTTGAGCAATTAAGTCAGGGTCACTAAAACTTTCTGGAATATACAAAGGGCGGGCAGACTGGTCTGGGCTGTTTGAAGAGTCGTTACTATTTCCATTACCTCCCAAAACAATATTTTGTCAATATAAAGGCGCAGTTCGCACCGGTAAGTCTGATGTATTGTGAGGAAGGGGTCTTAGGGCTGATGGCAAATTTGAATATTTGATTTTTTGTTTTTCTTTTTTGGAATATACCTCAATTCTTGTTACATAAAAAATAGCAATCATCGAAATGATTGATGAAGCTGCAAAATGGCTACACATCTTCTCAGTTTGTGATAAGCAAGCTAGTTCATCAAGCTAGTTAAGAGCGTAAGTTTTACATACATTTTTATAAATTGTAACAGTTTATTGTTTCTCGTATTAGTTAATTTCGCGTACGCCTCTGTCCCACGGAACATTTTTGACAGCCCTAACTATATTCCTAGAACCCAATAACTGTGGTAAGTTGAATGGAAAGCATATTTCTAATTTGTATATTTTTCTACAAATTCTCTAATTTTCCCTGAATTTAGTTCACAATTAAGTAGCACATGCTGTATGAGGACTTGTTGGATATTCTTTCGGTTAAGAGGAGGTACTAACAATACAAAAACAGTAGTGTGAACTATGTTACAAAAAATTTTGTCGGCCAGTATTATTTAATTTTTTTATGGCTGGTATGGTTTTTTAAAAATAAATCTTATTACAAGTGTTCTACGTATTTTACGCATCAAAATAAATAAATTTGGATGATAAACCTTTTATTATAAAATGGTTATGCAAATAATAATACAGCGAATGTTGAATTCACTCGAACAGGCTTCAAAGAAAACAAATCATATACGTGTAGATTTATTATGCGGAATATTCGTATTAATGACGGTTTTCACTACATCGTCATCGTCATTATCTGCTGTACTTTTAACGCCTGTTCGACTTGAAACAACTCGCTGTATATTTCTTAATGTGCATAAAGTTGATGGAAAAAATATCCAATCATGGATTCAGTGAATTAAAATGTGATTTTTAGTTTTATTTATTGAAAAAGTTAACCACAAATAAATGTTTTTTAAATTTTTATAATATATCGTTTGGTTTAGGGGATAATAGTTATGGGTGGAAAGTATCGTAAAATTAAGTGTATTATTTATTTCCTAATAACTCGAAAACAAATGATATAAGAAAAAAAATTAGAAAAAGTTCTTCAAATCAATGTAATCATTTATCACACTGTGCATTGTGGATACACAGTGGAAAAAATATATTAAAGGCATTGCAACGCTCAACGTCGATGGGTCAAAAATATCATTTGCCACCTGATTTGTAGAATAAATTGAGCTGAACAAAACGTTATTTGTATTTTACAATATCTCTTCCTGTTTAGGAAATAAAAGTCGTGTTCGTGGACAGGAATTATGGAACACCCGAAACAGTGAAGATTTTAAATTGGTCACTTGATTTCCTGACTTTGTCTTTAAACTAGAAAAAATGCGAGACCAAGTTTCTCTCTCTCTAGGAAATCAAAATATGGAAAAAAAGAAAACAATTGAACACCAACTAAAGTAAATAGGGCCAAAAACGAAATTGTTAAAAAAATCAATATTGTATTCACTCGTAATTATCATATAATATAACATGACCCATTAAGAATAATTCAGAATAGGTTTCAAACATTTATTACTTCCGGTGAGGATCGAAATAATCTTATTTTGGCGGCTCTGTTTTGTGATCTCCAATAGTTAAGCCTGATTTGGTGAACTCGCAATCTTTTTGCTTCAATACGTTACTAAATTATCAGCAAATGTTTATTATTTTCGGTAACAGAAATTTTCAATTGCAGATATGCGTTTAGTTTCCACACTAATTGTCAGCTTAGACAGCCGTTATTTGCTCACCGGGTATGCGTTTAGTATTAAAAGAGTACAATCACGCGATGAAGGAATAGAACAGACGGGAGTAAACATTGAGGGCATATGAGACCATCTGTATACTGTATGGCAGTGGACACGTGCAATTGGTATTACGTCATCCCTAGTCGATATGCACTGCATTGAAGTGTTTTTACTGAGTAAGATAATCAATTCTGGTGAATTTGCAGTGTCATATTGATATTTATATTGGGGACGAAATGAAATCAGACTCAGTGAGTTTTAAATGATTTTGATTATTTATTTATAAGAAAAGTCTACAGTGTTGGACGTAGGATTTAGAAACACAAATCCTTTTTAACGTTAATTTAGATTTTATTAAACTTCAAAATACATACAGGAAATTAACAACCGCTCTGTTCTACAGATCGAAAACTAATCCCTTGATTCGTTAACACAAATTATTTGTTTAACCTTCCTTTTTATTTTAATTAGTCCATTTATGTTTATAGAGAAATGTTTATAAAAAAATATTTGCCCGAATACAATTCAGATGATATCATCGCCCATACATTGGTATTTATGAACTCTGACAACTTCAGCCTAGCGTCGTCTCCTCACAACAGCTTGAGATTCTGGAAAATAGATATCAATCAGCAAATCTTGGCCAGTTATTAACCTGCCTATTTTCAAAATTATCTGACAAGTGAATAGTACTTTACATATATGTTAGAAAATGGTCAAATTTAAATAAATATGAAATTAAAAAAAAACAATCACTTGACTTAAGAACACTCTGTATATTCAAATATAAAAGCAACTAGTCTTTTTCAATGTTAAAAACAGAATGACGAATTTCCGCTTGCAAAACAGATTCCCGACTTTCTTAATACTACCAGAACAACCAAGAGACGTTCAAGTACGTGTATTATTTCTATTCGGAATATTGCACTGGTCTACTGTTTGGGAAGGTGAGAATAGATGGCGTGCGCGATGACGAGCCGTGATTTAAAAAAGGCGCGATGCGTTTTGTTGGCTGTCGTTATATTTTCAATTACATTTTAATGAAGAAATAAAACAAAACAGGTAAAATAAATAGTTTATTGATAGAAAATCAATAAAATAACAAGCCACAACGAATACAATAATTATGAAGATATTTTAAATAATCTAAACCACAGAAAAATAAATGGCTAAAAAAGTTAAACATTTTACAATTAAATAATGATTATAATACGTTCTTTGACCAACAGATACCTATGTAATACAAAACCTATATGGCAAGTACAAAAAATATATAATTAAGCCTACCAATAAGGGGAAAAATGTACATTTGCTTCCCAACATCCCAGATATATGTATCAACATCGATTAATGCTACACATTATTTATACAATGTGGTCTGCAATTGAACAATAGTTTTAACAAATATAATAGTAATAATATTTAACTGCTTAGGTATGGCTTACATTAACAAAACATATTATAAACGCCGATAAGTTTTTACAAATAAATATACATATCCTACACAAGAACGAAGAAGTACTGTTCGTAGGTACATAAATTATATACCTAATTAATAATCATTGGGTAAATATAAACTTATTAGGTAGGCGCATATGTACATATTACAGTTTCAAGCAACATCAACACTTGAAATTATAAAAAACATTAATAATAGCATTAAAGTTATCGCCTATAAGAGTTTAATAATAAAATAAAACATATTTATTTATTTTAGAGTTTGCCAACTGTTTCGGATTGCTGCTGGAACAAACCCCATATCAACAACTATCGATGCTGGAATGTCCTCAGCTTATGTTTAGATTTCTTTGCATCCTTACGATTCTTAATGTTTTATTGGTTTTTCTTTACACCACCCAGGAATACCAATTTTCCACACAGCTTTCACGATCTCCTGGTTGCAACTTTTATAATGGTCTGCTCCAATTCACCTGCAAAATTATTGAATAATTTCAGATGTCTGTGTGAATATAAACTGTTCGACTTACCTCCACTTAGCAATGTATACGTGAGCACGTAAAGGTTGGAATAAATTCCGTAAAATCGTTTCAAAGCAAGTGACAAAAATTCACTCAGACACGACGATTTTTAAATTCATTTCACAATTTGTTTATTTAAAAAATTTTTTTACATACTTTTTTTAAAAAGTTATGACGTCATCGGCAATTTTTTTTAAATGGCAACCCCATTTCTTTTTTAAAAATGTCATTTGAAAAATACACATTTTTCTGCATACAGTATGTTAAATTCTAAGGCATGTTGCATGATGAAATTATCGAGAAAAAACAATTTAACATTCTTAGTACACACGTGTTTTCACGCAAATCGAACAAGTGGTAGAGGAACTCTTTTACGGGACTTATACTTTTTCATGTTTACGCTTTTTCATCTACGTAGAAACGGACCTGGCTGTCACGTTGGATTGACATTTACTCACATTCAGTTGTCACATTGTTTAAAGTTTTAATAATGGAACGTTTAAGCGAGAGACAGCGAATTGGATTTTGGTGATGATTGGTTGTAGAGACATGTCCCGAACACAAACTCGGGTTACTGAATTATTTAACGATAAACACCCTGATCGACCGATTACACAATCAACTGTTAGCAAAATAGAAAATAAGTTCCGAGAGTGTGGTCATGTAGAGATAATTATACGAGAGGTCGTCCTGCAATTTCAGAAAATAAACAGTTAGATGTTTTACTGGCAATGGAGGACAATCCTTACAAACCAAGTCGCGAAGTCGCAGCAGAGCAGTCAATTAGGCAGTTGACTGTTAAAATATTTGAAAAGCGATTAAATGGCACCCATATAAAGTAACTTTAGTTCACGAGCTAACGAAGATGATTTCGACCGCAGAGTACAGTTTTGCAGAAACCATGATGGAACGATGTAATACCAATCCACATTTATTAAGTCGAGTACTTTTCTCTGATGAGGCCTACCTTCTGCTTAAATGGCGCTGTAACAGGCAAAATTGTCGATATTGGTCACATGAAAATCCACACTGGATGATGGAGGTACATACCCAGTTTCCACAGAAAATAAACGTGTGGGCTGGAATTGTTGGGACTACAATTTTGGGGTCCATTTTTTATTGACGGGTCATTAAATGGTGTAAAATATTTGAGTTGCCCAACAAAACATAATACCGGGACTTGCCGCACTGTATCCAAATGGCGAAAACCCTAATGTACCGGAGAACCCATATGGTTTCAACAACATGGCGCACCACCGCATTATTCGGTAATAGTGCGTAATTATTTAAGCGAAATTTTCCCAGACAGATGGATTGGTAGACGCGGTTCATTAGAATGGCCAGCTAGATCTCCGGACCTAACTCCATTGGATTATTTTTTATGGGGTTACCTTAAATCCAAAGTGTATTTTAATAGACCGAATACCATTGAGGACTTAAAAGACAGAATTAGGTACGAATGTGGAAAAATTGGACCCGAAACAATTACTAACGTTTTGCGAGAATTTGAATTTCGGCTTGGGTATTGTCAAGAAGTAAATGGTACGCAATTGAACATTTCGTATAATTATTTTTGCTGGATTTATTATTTCTTGAATTTCTGTTTTATTAAACTGTTAAAAGTAGTTAAGATTTTTAATTTCGTCATGCAACATACCTTAAAATTTAACATACTGTATGCAGAAAAATGTGCTCTTTCAAATGACATTTTTAAAAATGGGGTTTACCATTTAAGAAAATTGCCGATGACGTCATAACTTTTTAAAAAAAGTATGTAAAAATTTTTTTTTTAAATAAACAAATTGAGAAATGAATTTAAAAATCGACATGTCTGAGCCAATTTTTGTCACTTGCTTTGTAACGATTTTACGGAATTTATTCCAACCTTTACGTGCTCACTGTATAAGAATGCTCCTACAGTATGGCTCATCACTTGGGCAGCAATATTCACTTTCATGGCAAATTGCATTTTTGGGTCTAAATGGGTAGACTTTATTTTGTGCATCGCTCTAAACACTAAAGGCGATGTCTGGTTAATATCATGTGCTTTCACGATATCTGAAAAATTGGCCTCCATTGTCTGTTGTGTCCCAGCAACATCAACTGGTATGTTGTGTTTCCTAAATAATGAAACTGTGCACTGAAGGAGATGAGGCGGGTCAAACATAGTAAAAATATGTTTACTGTTAATAGAAATATAAGGGTGTTCTACAGATGAGCCCATTTCCTTTAAAGTTTTCACATTTGTGGACCCCATATCGCATATTGTAGCGACTATATCCACCCCTGCTACATGTTTGCATGCTTGAATGACGTCGGTAATGCAAACTTGCAAAAGCATTAGCAGGATAAGTCCCGTTTGAAAAATAGTATGCAACTGGCTGCTTCCAATTGTGCACTAGACCCTGTAGCATGAAAACTAATGCTTTATTTGCCAATTTTTTGGAGCTGTAATTGTCACTCAACTCCACAAGGCCGATGATACGATCAGAATAATTATCATATTGCAGATGTTCTTTGATGTCAATCTCATCAAACAACAGTACACAAAATTGGTCTTCTTCAGTTATACACTCTGCAATGTGCTTAAAGAGGTGATCGTTGATGCCAGAATGAAACGGTACCTTTTGAAACATCATCAAAAGAGTATTTTTTTGAAGGAAGGGCCACAATTTTTCTTAGCAATGTGTAACACCTCTGGCTTTTTTTCAGCAATGCTAGGGCAATAACTTTTTCTTGAGTGCTCCATCTTCTGCCGTGTGCTGTCTGCTTCGCACAACGTAATTGGGAGATGAGGAAATCTGTAGTGATTCTTGACATGCCCTTGAATATATTTCTTACAACAGGACTGTCTTGACGATCTGTTAAGGCCCTTATGTCATTGGCCTTTTTCTTGCACAACTTCTTCAAGTTTCTTGCATGCGCCTCTTTTGTTTCTATCATATGTATTAAATGTTGCTTTCTAGGAGAAGCATCAACACGAGAAACTCCCTTAATACCTCGAAACATGGAGCGGTGCGTAGGGGTACTTGGACTCCTTTGCAAACCGGAACAGCTTGGAATTGGGTCTTCAATTATTGCTTCTCCTGTAATACAATATCCATGTACTGCTCAAATTGAGATAAAAAATGTGATTTTGCTAACAAAACAGCCACAAAGCTTTTCAATGCAAAAAATATGTCTTTTTATACATATGCAATCTTGCAAATTAAATAGTATGATGTTTGTAGCTTGACAGAAAATAGAAAAATGAGTATGTGATACAGAGGCATCAGCGAATCTGACTTATCAACTTACAATCGCTGAGCAACACAGTACAATAATAAGAACGTAGAGTATACATACTCCAAGTAAAAGAAGTAAGTAACCAATTACTATAACATACCTATGCCTGTATTAGTACTTTGTAAAAGCTCTTGATCATTTGTAAGCTCCACATTTCTTTGAATTACCACCATTTCTTGTGAAGGATCCAGTTGTACTTGGCATGGGAATAACGTGGGAACAGCATCAGCACGCAGCCTCCGTGTTGCAAGGTTCATGTAACTGTCTATAGAAAAATGACGATTGCAAATCGAATAGTTGCGAAGTGATATATCAGGAACACATTTTTATTCCCATTATTTCTTCCCAAACTTTGGACCTAACAAGAAGGAAACAATTTTATTTAAATACCTTTAAAACACAAAAGACAAACTTTTGGTCATTGACTGGAAAGTAGTGCATTTTTTCTATCTGGTCTATATTGAATCCACAAATGAGACAATGTTTTGTGGCATGGTTATAATAAAATTAAATATTACACTAACACTAATAAAAAGTTTAAATAAAATAGTATTTAAAAGTCAAAGTATTTTACACTTCGTAAACCAATATAAAATAAAAATAAAAAACGACAGGCACCACACAATATCAGCATCAAAACAAACAATATGGCGACCGGATCCAACATCAACGATGACGGTTCCTGTGCTGCATCGCCATCTACGAAAATCTTCCCAAATTTCAACAAAGATAGATTAATTGAGAAACACCTATATACAACAAGGATGGAAGTATGCAGTAATTATACCTAAAACCGAACAAATTTTTTATATGTACTTGACTGTCTCCTGGTTGTCTCTGATACTACGTTCCTTGTCAATATAACAACTACATAATTTATGTTTTATAAAACAAACTTTGAATAAAGAAAGTATAACTTATTGCGAAATATAAACAAAACGCTCACATATACATTAAAAAAAATAATCTAAACAAAAATATACCATCAAGCAAACCATGCTCTCTAACAGAAAAAAAATTGTGGTTGCCATTTAAAAACAATCGATGACGTCCTAACGTCAAAACCACCAGAGAACATCATAGTATGGCATTCGATGAGAACAATTTGCAGAAAAACTGGTATGTTTACAGATATTAAGATGAACGCAGTCATCAGAATCAGTTAATTTGAACAATTTTTTAATAAATGAATGGCAATTTGTTAAAACTGTGCTACCTAATAATCATTGTCAAATGATTACAAACCACCTCTTCTGAACAGTGCCGTGTTTTATTTGATGGGGCCCCGCGCCCAAGTTAATGAGGAGACCCTTCTATAAACTAAGTAACTTAAGACGTTTTACTTCATCATCCCTCAAAATAAGGAAGGTATGTATTCGTGAAAAAAATTTTGAAAATTTTATTGCATTTCTGGACGAATCTCGACGAATTATGAAGATACACAAAATTTCAGACAAAAGAAATTTTCTGTCTGTGTGTCTGTTTGTCTGGTTCGCGATAGCAGCTACAGTTTTTGAGATAAAGCTATCAAATTTGGTACACACATTCTAGAGGTCAAGGAAGAGATTGAGTTCATTGATGAGCAAAATGTTCTTAAAATTTTAAATGTCACAAAAATATATTAATGACATTTTTGAAACGTCAATTTGAAATGTCAATTTTTTTTGACATTTCAAATTTTAAAATATTAGTGACATTCCACTAATGTGACTTTTTTGGAAACTTCAATTTGAAATGTCAAAAAAATATTAGTGACATTCCACCAATCTGACTTTTTTGAAACGGCAAAAATTACTTTTATTACAAACTCCACCACACATGGAGATTTTTTGTAACGTCAAAATATGACTTTTTTGAAACGTCAAAAATTACTTTTATTATAAACTCCACCGCACGTCGAATTTTACTACGGTGAGGAAGTTCTGATCCCTAAATAATTAACAGCTGTTTTTTTAATATACCTATATTAAATATGGTAAATAAAAAACAAAGACGCATAATAGATATATTTTCAAATAATAACGCGTCGCCATACTTTGTGTCTCTCTATAGTTTCGAGTTTATTAGAACATCAAAGCTTGCCGAAAGTCGATAACATGTGTGGCCTCGTTAATCCTGGCATACTCGAACACTGGATGTGTGTCCATTGTCTCTAAATGTGTAGCCCTCTCCCACACAAGGTACCTTCAAGGGATACAGAGGTTTTATTACTTGTGGTGTTAATATATGCAATTTTAATTTATTGCTTTTGACAAGTTTTCGACGCACGGCGACTTCCTGCAAAGCTTAACGCACGAATTTGGTATTTCTACACATTCTTTTTGGCCCTTCTTTAGAGTATCGGGACACCTCACCTGCGTGTAGTTTATATTCTTTCTAAATTAGTTAATATTATTTTGTGTCCAATATTGGTTGTATTTTTTTTTACAAAATGAGTTAATGAATTACATATATATTAGTTAACTAATTTACGTCTGTCGGAGTCCTCAAAAATTTTGGACCGGGGGCTCGCAGCGTACTGCTTCTAGAAATGTCATTTTCGAACTGAAAGCGGATTTTCGTCATACCACTGGTTAAAATTGTGAATATTTATGGTGTCAATATAGTTCACTTCATCTGAGTGTACTGTAGATAATCACCCGACGCAAATTGGTTATCGTGAATAGCTCACCAGTATTTACACCAGATTCGTCTTCAAATGCATTAATAAATCGTTCCTCTTGAGCAACTGCTAATGCCTATGGATGTCTCAGAAATTTTGTACGTTGTCCACCTTCTTTTAATCAACATTGGAAAATGCCTTGAAAATGCACCGATCTATCAAGTCGAACATCAAAGTAATCGATTCAAACTTAAATGGTAGATTTTAAAGATCTAAGCAAAATAGACATAATTTAGATAATCTGATAAATTTATTAAAATTAGACCAAGTTTTATTTCTTGAATAAGATTTCTGTAGCACACAAAGCTGACTAAATCACAGCTTAGATAAAGCCATAGCATTGTTCAGTAGCCAAATTCGCAAAGAAACCAATTTCAAGATGGTATTCTGAAAGAATTGTTATAAGAGCAGTAACCAATCAAAACAAATTCAATAAATATCCAGTAGATGAGATAGAAAGAATATGAGGGGTATCTGTTTCCCAAAACAATACAATATTTAAAATGAAAGAATTTAGTATAGAAGGGTAAGTGAATAAAATCAATATTGCTCAATGCTGGTATCGCCATTATAGTGATCTGGTCTTATGCATATTGTATCAGAGACAACCTCGAGACATTCAAGTATATGTATTGTTTCTATTCGGAATATTGCACTGGTCTACTGTTTGGGAAGATTAGAATAGATGGCGTGCGCGATGATGAGCCGTGATTTAAAAAAGCGCGCGATGCGTTTTGTTGGCTGTTGTTATATTTTCAATTACATTTTAATGAAGAAATAAAACAAAACAGGTAAAATAAATCGTTTATTAATAGGAAATCAATAAAATAGCAAGCCACAATGAATGCAATAATTATGAAGATATTTTAAATAATCTGAACCACAGAAAAATAAATGGCTAAACAAAAAGTTAAGCATTTTACAATTACATAATAACGATTACATTACTTTCTTGAACAACAGATACCTATGTAATACAAAATCTATATGGCAAGTACAAAAAATATATAAATAATTCTACCAATAAGGAAAAAAAATGTACATTTCCTTCCCAACATCCCAGATATATGTATCAACATCAATTAATGCTGTACATTATTTATACAATGTGGTCTGCAATTTAACAATACTTTTAACAAATATAATAGTAATAATATTTAATTGCTTAGGTAAAGTTTACATTAACAAAACATATTACAAACACTGATAGGTTCTTACAAATTAATATACATATCCTACACAAGAACGAAGAAGTACTTGGTCGTAGGTACATAAACTATATACCTAATTAATAATTTTTGGGTAAGTATAAACATATTAGGTAGGCGCATATGGACATATTAGTTTCAAGCAACGTCAACACTTGAAATTATAAAAAAACATTAATAATAGCATTGAAGTTATCAAGCCATAAGAAGCTAATAAAATAAAACATTTTTATTTATTTCATAGTTTGCAAACTGTTTTTGACTGCTGCTGGAACAAACCTCATATCAACAACTATCGATGCTGGAATGTCCTCAGCTTATGTCTAGATTTCTTTGCATCCTTACGATTCTGGATATTTCTTGGTTTTTTCTTTCACACCACCAAGGAATCCCAATTTTCCACACAGCTTTCACGGTCTCCCTGGTTACAATTTCATAATGGTCAAAACAGGAATACCATGAGAAGTTCACATTATCAAAAATGAATTCAATGACAATAACAGAAATCATGGGTTTATAGCAAAAGGTGGAAAATAGTGCATTTCTTCCACCTGGTCTACATTGAATCCACAAATAAGACAATTAATATTTTTGTGGTATGGTTATGATAAAATTATATACTACACTGACACTAATAAAAAGTTCAAACAAAATGGTATTTAAGTCACAGTATTTTACAGTTCGTAATCCAATATAAAATAAAAAACCACACACCACACAATATCAGCTTCAAAACAAACAATCTGGCGACCGGATCCAACATCAACGATGACGTTTCCTGTGCTGCCAGTGGCATCTACGAAAATGTAGTTTTATTAGTCGGTTTGGATAAAAATCTGTAAAGAAAACCTCAAATTCTCATTTAGACTAAATGAGAATTTGAGGTTTTTCTTTACTCATTTCTCATTTAGACTAAATGAGAATTTGAGGTTTTCTTTACTAATTTTTATCCAAACCGACTAATAAAACTACATTAAGAGATTGTGGATACGAAACTCCTTAGCTAAAAATCTACGAAAATCTTCCCAAACTGCAACAAAGATAGATTAATTGAGAACCACCTATGTACAACAAGGATGGAAGTATGCAGTAATTATACCTAAAACCGAACACATTTTTTTATGTACTTGAATGTCTCGTGGTTGTCTCTGATTGTATTGCTCAGTCTGTATTCAGCATTGCTCGTGGATGCATGTATTCGAGTCAGCGTGCAGTTAAAGTGTTGTGAAGGATATTCTCATACTGCGACTTATTTAACTTCTAGCTACAAGTGATAGCTAAACAGACCCTTTAGCTTCTAAAGGGTCTAGGGAAATCCAAAGCTGCCAGCAAGGATTTTTTTACTGACGAACAATTCGAAGCGTTTTTATACGAGTCGGATTAGAAAAGATACCATGTATTTTTGCGACAAATGCCCCAATAAGCCTGGACTCTGCGTGGAATATTTTGCGCCCTTTCATTGCTAATATTTTGTAATTCATTATTTTTGTCCTTCCTTTATGTATTTTAATTTGATTTAATAAAATTTTAATATAGAAAGAAGCAGTTTTATTTATAGATTGACAAAACTTTATATGTGCGACGCCATATGGCAACATCAGCATTGCGGAGAAAATTCTTTCTGTCGCCATATGGCGTTATTATCTTTTCTTTACTTTTAATACAAAATTTACATTTTCTATGTCTAATTGGATTGTCATAAAAAGTTTTGCCAATTTAAAAAAAGCACTTAATGTGAACGTGTTTAGTAATTGACTCTTTTGATAAATTTCTGCAAATCAAATCCATTTTCTATCAGCAGTCTTCCAAACGAAAGTGTCATTTTTCCTCACGAAGTCAAAATGTTCCTCAATTTTAACCCTGCAATACACCCAAGACGCACTTTATCTTAGCGGTATCTACAGTTACAAAGAAAAATGGAATGCTTCATTATACACATACTATACAATGATGTATCGTGGCTATTGCCAACATGCTGTGTAAACACCCAAAATGTACCTCTAAAACACAAGCACTTTGTGCAATCTCAGTTTGTGCAATTTCCCAACAAAATCAAGTTTTTATGATATCCATAAAAGCCAAATAATAATAGTAATTCATGAATTCCATACATTAA
This sequence comes from Rhamnusium bicolor, assembly GCA_029963845.1. NCBI lineage: Eukaryota > Metazoa > Arthropoda > Insecta > Coleoptera > Cerambycidae > Rhamnusium > Rhamnusium bicolor. The sequence goes on along the minus strand of JANEYF010002428.1, from coordinate 36,536 downwards.
TTTATTTTTTAGATTAATTTTCATTGTATTTTTACGTTTTCTTTTACCTTTTGTATTGAATAAATATGGTGCATACTTACCATGACCCCCCCCCCAAAGTGAGTTCAAAACCAAAAATTAATTTTTTAACATCAGATTTTTTTAGAACAAAATTACTCCATCCTGTATTTATCGGCTCAGAACGACATGCATGCAATACAGAGTAATGGAGAATTTTCTCTAACATTACTACTATTTCATGAATGGTAGCTGTCATGACTTTTCCACACTAATTGTCTGGTACTGGAATTATTATCCCTTCTCTTAGTTTTCGGGTTGGTAAAAATACAGATAGTATGTTTTTTGTTAATTTTATACAGGAAGAGTAAAACGTATGGAAACACACACACACACACAAATATATATATATATATATATATATATATATATATATATATATATATATATATATATATATATATATATATATATTAATAACTTTTTCGTAGAGACATACAATGTCCCTTTTGAAAAAAAAAGTTGACATCATTTCCAGCTAAACCGAAAGCCATTCAACATCAACAATACGTTTTTAGGCCTACCCAAATGAGTCTATCTCCCAAATTGTATTACAATAAAAAAAAGATGATGGAAACACGTAGGTGCTTCTATACTTTCACTAACCCTGTATTTAATAATATCATCAATTACAGAGCTTTAATAAGGTCGCCTTAAAATTATATATATATAACAGTTATACAATACCCTCTGACATTGGCATTTTACAACTTCAACACACATAAAAAGGTTAAAAATAAGTATTAAACAAGAAAGACGGTAAGGAACTCTGGCGCCCTTTACAAATAAACTTGTCTATGAAGTATACGATCTTCGTAACAAAACAGCAGCATCTAATATAAGAGCAGTTTAGTCGGTGATAGCGTCACGTGACCTTTAATTAGCCGGTGAGCGCAGTACAAGGGTGGTTTGAGGGTTGCAGGTCACGCCATCCTTAAAGGCATTCTCTCATGGCCTACACGACCCGAACTGATCGATACCAGGGCCGTACCCAACACCCTTGATATCAAGATACCGATAGTTTTTAAGAGAAGGTCGAGTTTGAGTTTAGTTGAGATGCTCAGGCATTATGACACGATGTTTTTGGTGTCTCTAAACAATACTAAAAACATAGATGAAGGAGGAATATTGTGAAAATGAATTAAATCAATGCAGTTACTACACGGACATTTTAATTTATGTTACCTAATAGTTTTTTCTTTCATATAGGTTGGCCTACCTATTCTGGCTCACACCATAGTTAATAGGTTAATGGGGATTAAAAAAAAATATGATTGGAAGTTATTGGACTCTAAATGTTAAAATCGTTTTTAATGTACAGGGTGTACCATAATTCTGGGACAAATTTTTTATTTTTTTTTAAATGAACTACCCTGCATATTTTTCCATTTTTAGAATTTGCTTTATATGGGTTTTACAAAGATATTTTGTTTTTGGGTCAGATGCAACGTTGCCAAGTTATTCACGTTTTAATACAATTTAATGAAAAGTCATTGACAGGGTAAAAAATTCAACAAATTTATATTATTTTTAGAGATTGATTAAAAAAAATCCTTACAAATTACATAGGTTTATTTAAAATGTTTTATTTAGAGTGTTCTGAATCAAGGATCCAATTCACCATTTTCAAATTGCAAAAACTAATCTTTTTTAAACGGAAAACCCTGTATGTGGTTCCACTAGTTGAAAGCTTATCTAATGAACTTTTCAATGATACAATATGTACATTATATAGTATTGCTTATTAATGAATAAAAAGCGTAAAAAATAATATACGTCAATCAACTTAATATTTTATTCTCAACGACTATTAAACAAATTAAAAACTGGACTAGCTGATTTAATTCAACTTAAAAGAAATGTTATTTCAAAAGGCGTTTGAAATGTCTCCCAATCTACTGAATGCATTTTTCTTGCTCGATCTTTTTTGAATTTCTTATTTTTAACACCGTTGCTGGTGTTATGGAGGTGTAGGTTTTCCTTATTCTTATTTTCATATTTTTTTGAATTAGGGAATCGAAAAAGAAACATTTAGAGCCACACATTTTATTTGATCTTTTTATGAAAGGCCGTGGATAGTGCTTCGCAATGCGTTTCTTTAATATGTGGACTGAATTTACTCATTGAGTATCTTTAATTTGCAGGCTAAAATTAGGAAACTTTTCTATCAAATAATTGAGGTTATGTTCATATTTGGTTCCTAGTACATTAATTTTTGTATTATCCAGAGAACTTGCACTTGTACTTCAAAAATTGTGAAAATCGCAAGTACATATCTTGAAAAAGGTAAAACATTTCCCTCTTTAAAAGATTTGAAGATTTCATAGAAATTGTTGAAAATTTGGTATTTTATAGAATCGTATTATCTTGTCATAAAGGCGACCAAAAATTTAAAATTAGAAGAATAGAGGTACGAAAATCTAGGTGAGTAATAATTATTTGTAACAGGTGAATTAGAACCATTTGTATGTTAACCACAATTTTTTTTAGTACTTTTAAAGAAGAATGTCCGATGAAACTTTTATGCTTTCCGAAAATGGGCAAAATTTGGTTTTGAGTAAAAATTAAAATACACACAACCATGATATAACGTCTAGTGTGCATCCATTATTACCTAAAAAAACGGAAATTAGGTCAATCAGAAAAGGATGAAATTTTGAAATTAAAAAATCAAGACATTAATACAAAAATATATCCGAGACAAAACTGGTAAACCTATATTACTAAGCCATATCCAATATTACAAGTACAACAACGGTGAATGATATAAAAAGAAGTCCTAAACATATTATAAGAAGATCCTAATTCATACGTTGAATTTATGACTGACGAATTTGATACACTTCAAGGCATATACTTTCAAACTCATCAAATGAAGGTGTTTTTTCAAACTATCCCGAATTACTGCTCCTTGATGCCACATACAAACTGAAAATTCTTCGCAGGCTTCTGTATATATTAATGAGAATTGATAGAAAGGACAAGGCTTTGTCGCTTATATTTTCATTCTTCAACATGAGAATTCGATTTCAATTTCTTACATGCTAAATATTTTTAAATAACAAAATTTACTTTGGACAAGAACTTCTACTATATTTACGGATAAAGATTTTGGGGAGAGAAATCGCTATCTGAAGAATTCCCGAACAGAAAACTATTATTATGCTATTATGCTTTTTTCATACCCTAAAATCATTTCTAACAACTATTACATCCAATTCAATTCAAATTGATAGCGATCAACGAGAAACTGTTTGAATATTTTGCAGAAACTTGCTTGAAGACTATAATGAATTAATTGAACTAAATTTGCCATGAGCTATTTCAGTGATAATTGGAATACCTGTAAGGAGGAATGGGTCCAATATTTCAAAAAAGAGAGTATTAATTTTGGAGTGTCAACGACAAATCGTTTCGAATCCTTTAATCAGAAGATTAACTCCGTTTGTTCAAAACTAAACACATTACAAGGATGTTATAAGGAATCCTTTGTTTTGGTAAATTCTATGGGTAGCGAACGAAAACAGCGTGCAACTCAAATGATTTCAATAAATTCAGTTGCGATACTTAAAGATCTTGTGCGAATTAAATATTTCAAATTAGCAACTCCTTTCGCTAATAAATACATAGATAAAAGTCTAATCAAATCAAAAACAATTAAATTTGAAAAGGAAGAAGACAGTCAGTGCTTTATTAATCATCTCATTGTGACTTATAAAGACGTGCCAGTGTTTATTTTTCATTGATATGCAACTATCATGTAAGCATATAATGAAGTTACGATCTCTTAAAGGCGCTGATTTGTATGATGAATCAGATGTAACATATCGATTTCAAAAACACACGTATTTGAGCACCTATCTTTTTTATAGGTCAAGAACATGTTGATACTGAGAATGAACCTAGTGCAAAATTTGATGACAGTTTGTATTGTTGAAGGAGGTAATAGTATCCACTCTATCAAAAAATCGACTCTTAAGCAACAACAAAAATATACAAGAGCAATGACTAAGTTACAACAACTAGCTGGAATAATATCAGAGATAGATATATCGAAATTTGTAGAAAACTCAACAGATACTTAATTTCTAAATCCAGCCATTTCTGCTTTGCAAACATTGTAACTATATCTGAAATGTGTGAAGAATTTGGAATTTTAACTTAAAAGAGGTTTGAAAAAGAAAACGCATTGATTAAGAATATAGCTGCGAATAATGGATATTCTGTAAGTTTAATTGATAAAATAATTAGGAAACGAAAGTTTAATCCGAAATTTGTATCGATTCTATTCGATCTTCGATTCACCCGTGGTATTGGTAAGGTTTTTAAAGATTTAGGTATGAGTGGTTCATTCATTGGGAAACAAACTACAACAACTTTTAGGAAATTCAAAAGACAAAATTGAAACAAACGAAAAGTCGGGGATTAACGAAATTAGCTGTAAGGACTGTAATCAAAAATATGTTGGACAGACCAGACGATCAATTCAAACTAGATTCAAAGAGTATGTGACCCATCTCAAGTATGGTAGAACAGATAAGTCTAGTGTAGCCCAACATGCGTTTGACAACAACCATAAAATAGATATTAGCAATTTAAGATTAATTAGGAATGTAACAAATACTAGACAGCTGGATGCATTTGAAAGCTTGGAAATCATAAAGTGTAAAAATAGTATGAATAGTGACAGAGGGCCTTCCCAAATAGTCCGCTTTATTGGTTAGTGGGTCACTGTTCACCAAACCGTGACGGTTCGGTAAACTGTGACAATAGTTTAGGTATAAATAAGGTTAGATTGTTAGCATAAGTTTACTTTCAATCATCTCCAAATTATGTTAACTTGGTTGGCGAAACGCGCGTCGAGTGCAGTTTATAATGTTTTGGTGTTTCGTGGAAAACTGCGTCAGTGTTATCTTCACGTCAAAGGTTCCAACCTACTCCAGGATTAAGTACTAGTGTCTTATTCACTGAAATTCACATGGAATTATTCGATAAAATGTAATAATCGCTTATCTTATATCTTGGTGAAACAAGTAAAAGTCCAAACAAAGCAGAAATCGAAGAAAAACTAATATTAAAAACTTAAAATAACACAAATAATGCAAAAGTAAACACCTCGAACAAAAAGCGAAAAAATTAAATGCTCTTTGTGACGTCATTGACGTACCCCCCCCCCACCATAATCTTATTACATGCGACAACCGTTTTGTTTTATGAACCTTATCGATTTGGTGCGGCATGGATTTGATTCCAGGTCGTCTGGGTGGAAGTACACGTACGTAATATCACTGAACCAATATGGATAATTTTATTTGCTAAACTTTAACTTTCACGTAATGATCCGTAGAAATAATGCTCAAATTAGACGGTAATATTAAGGACTTGTGAAAAAAACAATTTTGCTTTAAGTTTTATTTACTTCTTGCTAATCATCGTAGCATATTGGCCGTTTATTACATTTTCTGTATTAGGGTTGCTTCAACATTTTAGCGGAGAATTAACCTCTGCACGTAGCCTAACTTCTAGTTTATAAGTATTATGCGCTGGAGCATAACGAAGAGAACGAGCTCGTAATTGTAAGAGTTAATTTAAAGTAAAGCGCCCGAAATGACAAAGGAGTTAAGAGCAAATCTTTTAATTATTTAGCTTGACTTCAAACACAAATAATTGATGACTTTGAAAGAAATATAGTGGAGCAGATCATGTTGAAGAAATCTAACATGTTTAAGTTATCCATTATTAATGGAAATAACCCTCTAGCTTCACTGTGGATGTATTCAGATTTGAAATTAAGTTAATAATACAGGTCGTATTAATCTAATAGAGATTTTTATGCTTAAACCTTAGTATGGTGAGCTATTGAATATTTAATAATCCTTAAAACTTTAAACGATAAAATGTACAATATCGACTATAATTATTGCAGAACTAATTCTGGTAAAATGATGGCCGCTAAAAGACTCTCCTTTTATGCCAAACTTTTTGGAGACTAAAAACACAGAAGAGCGACGCTAGAAAATTTTCCAAGAGGAGGGGTAAAAAATTACATGCATGTTTTTATGAATTTTGTTATTGAAAAACGTTTAAAATAAAAGGTTAGTTCCAGAAAATAAATGAAAACATTGATCCTTGTTAATGAAAGTAAAACATAACAAAAAAATAAACCTCAAAAAATGGTTAACTTTTTTATATACACTATATTGTTGCTTAATGTATAAAAATGAAAATATATTAAAAAAATTCAAACCAATTGGTACTGATTATAAGGCTATATAGGAGCTACGGTTGTTAAATGAGACAAACGTCCATGCAACACAAGTATTTCATTTGGTACCTTATTTCTTATTTCAGGCCGAAAATTAATAATTATGATTAACTTAACCACTGCAAATGAGAGATATGTCACCATTAAGTATAGAACTATTACATACAACACACATACTTGAAACTACATATAATAATATAAAACGTACGTATGCCCAGAGAAAGTTTCATCAACATAATTTTTCATTCCTATAACACAAGTACCAGGGGTTACACGTCCTACGTATATCCAAGATTTCCTACTAACAACCGTAAACTTGGCATTATAATATGTTCCTGTACCAAATACTACAGGTTTTATGGATTTGCGATTTTGTACTTTATTAGCTGCAAATCGTTCCTGTGTATCATGGTCGTAGAGTACAGATGTACTTCTGTCGCCGGTATTCACCTTGACAGCGAAACTCTTTCTCCAGTCCAGTCTATTATTAGCTTTCGAGTTGTGTACACGTTAAGTCACTTGGGCGTATTGCATATTGTTTTTGTGTTTTTGTTTTATTTGTTGTACTGTATTGTTGATATTAATTTAATAATAAAGCATGGCAGACGTACGCAGGGGTAGAAAACGGCCATTTGCTGACAAAGTGAATAAATTCATAGGTGAATTCCTGGATTTATTCTATGATGGTGCTAAAATAATTTGTAAAGTGTGCGAGAAAGATTTGATGTGCTGGGACAACAGATTGTAAAAAAATTCTATTTTAAATGTTATAGTACGAGTACTGGACCCTCTTAAACTGACAGTCCCACTGTTACAAGCTAGCAAAAAGACTAAGTCAGTGTACTAGTGAAATAATTACCAGGGTGGTGCTGGAGACGTTAGAAAAATTTGAACTATCAAAAAGTCAAGTGTTGATGTTTGTGACTGATGACGCCGCGCCGTGACAATTCGTTCGGTAGGCCGTTCTTTGCAAGAACAAGGTTGTACGTTTATATATGTTACGTGTAAAGGGTATGATTTACAACTTGTGGCAGAAACTATTCGAAAAGATTTTCTAGAGGTGGATGCATTAATAGTAAGTACAAAAAAAGTGTTTCTTAAATCTCCTAAACGTCTCCGTGTATTTCATAGCAAGTGTCCCCATATTTTTGAACCACCACAGCCGATTCTTACACGTTAGGGAACATGGTTGTAGGCAGATTTTTATTATGCTGAAAATTTCCAACAAATAAAAGCTGTGATACTTCAATTCAATCCAGATGAGGCTGCAGCTATTAAGGAAAGCCAGACAAAATTCGAAGATATTTCCGTTGAAACAGCTTTAAAAAATATTGCGAAGAACTATAAACCATTACATGAAAGCATAAAAAAATTAGAAAACAGTGGGTTGTCGTTAGCGGAGTTACTGCAAATAGTTGACGAAGTAAATCTACTGCTACAAGCTGTAGGTGAGGCAACAAATGAGCGCGTTAAAGAAAAGTTCGCAAGTGTGTTAAATAAAGACACCGGTTTTACCAAATTAAGACAAATATGTGATGGTGCAGCCCTAGATCCGTTAAGTACGTTCAAAGACCATATTACGTATGCGTGTATTATATCAGTAGATGTCGAGTGGTCGTTTTTCAAAATATAAGAATACATTTTCACCAAAGCGAACATCACTCATGGAGACAACCATAGAAACATACCTGATTCTGCAAAATGTTCAAGTTAGTTAAGAGGGGTAAGTTTTACATACATTGTTATAAATTGGAACAGTCTATTGTTTCTCGTATTAGTTAATTTCGCGTACGTCACTGTCCCACGGAACATTTATGACAGCCCTATTTATGATTTTTTGATGAGCAGCCATTGATTTTTTGGAATAATTTGAACTTCACGTTTTATCACATTAGTGTTTTCATTATTTATAGTTGGTTTTTTTATCGATACCTTGTCACTATTGGTTTTGTTTTTGTTTGAAGCAGTAACGGAATTTACAGTAGTCAAGTTGGTTAATGTTGTTTTTATTCCCCACAATATTATGATAGGGCTGTGTTTGTTTATTTATAAACTCGCCATTTGCTAACAAATTGATAAGCTCAATATTTGACTCCCGTCACTTCTTCTTGCAGACTAGAAACTTTTTGCCAAGTTCCTGGATTCCACATTTCCAAACACTGCTTTTGATGACGTCGTTACTTAATAAAGTCTGTTAAGTCGATTTCACAAACAAAAAAATCTGCTGTTATATAGTTGAACCGTTGACTTATGTAGTAAATCAGTCTTTGAGAAAAGGGGTTTTTCCATCAACATTAAAGACAGCTGTTGTGAAACCTCTATACAAAAAAAGGTGATCATTCATTAATAGAAAACCACAGACCTATAAGTATGCTATCTTCTTTTTCCAAGTTACTTGAAATTGTCATGTGTAGAAGATTAATTCCATTTTTAGAATCACACAATGTCATAACTGAAAGCCAACATGCATATCAGAAAAATAAATCTACAACAACAGCTACCTTTGATTTTGTGAGAAGGATATTGGACTATCTAGACAATGGATATATTGCTCTTGGTATATTTCTCGATCTATCAATAGCTTTTGATTGTGTTGATCACACTACACTTCTCAGTAAATTGGATAAGCTAGGTATACGAGGAATTGCTCATAACTGGTTCAGTTCTTATCTTAATGAGAGATATCAAAAAGTGTGTATTACAGCAAATTCATCGGAGTATTATTCCAGTACCCAAAGAGTACTACTAGGTGTGCCACAGGGCAGTGTGCTTGGGCCCATACTGTTTTTATTGTACATTAATGATTTGCAACAATATCTAAATAATGACTCAGTTTGTATAACAACCTATGCTGACGACACAAATATTCTAATTTTTTATAAGGAGTATGATAGTTTAGAAATTAAAGTAGCTAATGTGATGCAAAAGATATCAAAATGGTTTAAACAAAATTGGTTGATATTAAATAATGATAAAACTAATTGTATTTTGTTTAAACATAGTAGAAACAAAAATGCATACCCGAAAGAGATAGATATAAATAATGTAAATATTAACTACACGGAAAGCACAACATTTTTAGGAGTGACAATTGATGAACATATGGACTGGGGGTATCATGTACAAGCGCTTTGTGGTAGGCTTAGTTCGGTTTGTTACACATTAAGAGAACTTAAGAAGGTAGTGAATCACAATACGCTTCTTACAGCTTATTATGGAAATTTTTTCAACTTAATGTCATATGGAATAATATTCTGGGGTGCTTCTCATATTTAAAATATATTCATAGTTCAAAAAAGAGCAATACGAATCTTATCCGATTTAAAAGTAAGTGAATCGTGTCGTCAACATTTTAAAGCATTAAAACTATTAACAGTTCCGGCTCTTTTTATTTATGAATGTCTTTGTTTTGTTTTCAAGCATATGAGAGAGTTTAAAAAATGCAACATCAGAGATCATAATTATGAAACAAGACACAAAGATACTCTCTCTTACCCAATACACACTACAACCGTCTTAGAAAAAGAATGTTTTTATAAATGTCCATTTTTACAATATGTTACCTACGGAACTGAAAAATATTACATCTATAAGTATCTTCAAAAACACCATAAAAACCACTTAATATCTGCAGAACCCTATTCTTTAGAGGATGTGAATGAAACAACTTTTAAGTAAGATAGTATCGCTCTTTTAAGTTTAAAATTTTAAGTTGTATTTTTGTTTTTTTAATTCGTAGTAGTAGTTTTTAAGCATCTTACATTTTTATTCTTTGTTTTTACCTGTATTTTTATCTTCTCTGGAATTTTGGACATGTAACACTTAAATTGTAAGATTTTTGTCACCGTTACGCAATAAAATTCTATTCTATTCTATTCTATTCTATTACTTCCTCGGTTATCACTAGTTTTGTTTGACCGTAAAAAATAAATACTTTATTCTAATTATGTGACTGATTATAAATGACAAATATAAAGGTTAAATACAACGCACATATACTCTACTCGATGACTATTTATGATACATACATTTTAGTTGTTATGGAAATTCCGACCGTGTAGAATAAAAAGTAAATTTTTTTGAAGAGTCGTGGCAATCGAAAAATACCTCTTTTGATTTTTTTTATAAATCTTTAAATATCGTCAAGATAGGGAATGATAAACGGACAACACCGTATAAAATAAACAAAAAATTTCCTAATTTCCAAAAATGCATTTTTGTCCTCTGTTAATTTAGTACCGGACTCATGGGACATCTTGTACAGATCATTGTTAAATGTTCAGCAAACTGATATCGCCAATGGCAATGTACAAGTACAATTATTATTGCTAGTAAATAATTTATCTTGAATATTATTTTCTGTCGGTGACGAATAACAAACTCTTTCGTCACTACTGATATGAAATGCAATATTGTAAACATGAAAAATGTATACCTCAATATTACCTTGTCCTAAAAATACTTTCAACAAAGGCAAATAATAGAATGAAGTTCCGTTTGGGCTGAAATCACCTTAAGAATTAATAGATTGGTATGTTCATTTAACCTATGACATACCACGCGAATGCTGATTAATAAAGGGTATAGTGTGACACAATTACGACAATCTGGAACAAGGTATTAAATATGTCAGGCTATTTTTATCTACAAAGGAAATTACAGATCGAAATAAGGCATGTTAATCAAATCAAAGAAAAAATATAGTGAAATTTCCACTCTATATTTCCATGTAATAAAAAATATAACTAGTTTATTTACCAGTAGTTTATTATATGTACAGGATGATTATGTTAGGGTAGGGGTTCGAAAAAACTTGTTCTGAGAAAAAATTGTGACTATAAGTCTATCTAAAATGTAAGCATGCCAGGTTTGCCAATGTAAAATGTATTTCAAGATATTTACCTTATATCGAGTAGTCAAAATTTTTATATTGCTTTAGACTTTCTCTATTTTTATCCCCTATTAACTATTTACAACATATATTTATTCGATGGGGATGAGATCAGGGCTACACGCAGGCCATTTTAATTGTTGAATACCAACCTCGTCCAAATACTGGTTCACAATGTTTGCAACATGCGGCCTTGCATTGTCGTGCATTAAAATTAATTTATCTCCAATAAAAGAATCATATGGAACTACAGCTCCTGAAGAATACCCTGCACGTAAGGATGAGCGTTTAGAGCTCCTTATAAACAAGAAAAATTTCAGGTTGTGCTTCTGCTGAAATACCGGCCCACACCATAACAGAACCACCTTGGTATGAGGCTTGTTGGGAAATAATGTAATCTGCAAATCTTTTATTTCGTCATCTGTACACCCTTTCACGACCATCACGTGACCGCAGGAAAATCTTGGACTTATCAGTGAATAGAACATTACCTCACTGTTGCAGATTCCAGTTGATATGTGAATAAACTCTGCATTCTGCAAGCATTCTTCTTCTGACCGTTTTTTCGCTTATAATAACACTACGCACCATTTCTAAGTGATTTTGAAGAGAAGGAGTAGTAGATTTTCGATTTCTTAACGTATTAAGAGCGATAAAACGGTCATCAACTGCTGTTGTTGCTCTCCTTCTACCTGATCCTGGTCGCCTGATACAAACATTCAGATATTGGAATGAATAAAAAAAGGAATGTTAAGGAATAGATGGGGCTTTGTAACAGAGTACAAGAGAACCTGACTAAGCTCCCTAATTATTCCACAGGGTGTTTCGAACGTAGATCACCAAGTCATCATTTTGGATATCCCGGTGTAATAAGCTGTATTAATTTTTATTCCAAAATTGGAAGTGCCAATTTGGATGAATCTCTTTATAATATGCCGAAAAGATAATCAAAATCGGTGAAAAATTAGAAAAGTTTTTGAACGCCAATTGTTTACAATATTTTAGGTGGCCGACTTTTTTGTCGGTGAGTGCATATTATTTTAAATTATAATCTACATGCATCCAGGAATAGAAAAACGTTTATAGAAAAAACAATGTATCACATTTTCTTTTGTTAATTACAAAAGATATACCACAGCGTACAACAATTCTCTTGCTGTAATGTTTATGTTAAATTTTACGAGGTTTAAACAAATTTTTAGTAATTATTTGACTTTATAAAATCTCCATCTATTGTTTCTGTCTGGCATTTTCTATCACCCTGTAATTGGCAGCTGCGACTGTCTTATGATTCATGAATGTATTTGTCTAAAAAAAAAATAAAATAAAATAAAACTAAGTTACAAAACAATTAAAAAAATTCCTGGTTTTTTACCACTCTTCCGTGTATACTCGTAACTATCCAATAAATTAATTTGATATTTTTCATGTTTTATTTTGAATTCCAGTCCTAAAATACAACTCAGAACACGGTGTGTATTGGTATCAGGTAATATTGAGTCGACCATCGCGTCGCCTATATTAATTCACCTGTGATTGCCGACGTTTGTAGCAAGTCAGAGAGGCACACGGACGCAGTGCAGCGTCGCGACGGCCGCGCTGGCGCCTCCTAGTGCCACCACTCTCACACTTCCTTTCATGATTATCAATTGATTGTTTTTTGTAGAATATGTTGGCTTAGGTTGTGGCATACAATATTTGAAAAATGTTTTTTAGTTTAGAATGAACAGCTTTCTTATAAGAATTTACACACGGTCTTGCATTTGCTATCCGATCTTCAATTGCTGGTTTCCTATTAGCAATTTCGTATAAAAACAGGATTAAACTAGGGAAGAGCAAAATTTTCTAGAATGCGTCTGAACGTTTCTTCACAGTAAACACTAGAAAAAATTTATCTTTTTCTAGAAAAAAAAAAACAAGGTATCTGGAAAATACATAATACAAAAATATTTTGTTTTTTTAGCCATGCTGCTGTTTATCGGCATTGATATTTTTGATTTAATTACCAAGAAGGCGTATAATGTTTTGGTTTATATACGCTTATACCGTGTATATAAAGTTGTAAGAATAGGAATGATGCAGATATATCTTGGGGTTTCGGTCATTTAAATAAATAAGAACAATATTTATTTTCTTACGTTTCGCTTTATTACAACCATCGTCAGAAAACTACAAATAATTACACAAAAATCATAAGATTGTGTTATGTTATGTTATGTACTTACAATATGGATTATTTTGGTATTTTTTTGGTACTAGTTTACATTTTATAATTATTGCAGATGAGTTTATATGTAACTGAAACTTTTCTAGCTTGTGGTCGGTTTGTTTGTGTGTATTATTAATATGGTATTTTTCTTACATTGGTGTTGTGAATTATTAGGCTTAAACTATTTATTTTATCTGTGGACTTGATGGAAAGATGTAAAAAAACATCGCTGCCTCAGATTTTACAAGGTTCTATGTAACAAAATTATAATGTAGAGAAATTTAAAGGTGAAAATCATGTAACTATTTTTGCTATTTAGAAAGATTACATTGGTGCCATTGCCATATATTTGTATACATACACATATACCTAATAGGGAAACAATGAATGTTTAACTTTTATGTTATTTATTTCTTGGTAAATTTTTATTCAAAAAATCACATAGCACTCTGTTACACTAAAGCAGCTATTTCATTATATTTCTTGTTACATACAACTCGGAATTTATGAAATTATTTTAAATTTAATTATGTAAAATCAAATTAATTAATGGTTGGATGGGTTTTTGCTTTATTTATGACTAAAAGATTGAAATAAAACAAAAAACTGCTCACTAAAAATATTGCTTTAATGTTATAAAAAATAAAACTGAGGCTCTCTAGTCACTGTCATGAAGATGGTGATATAAGTCGCCCATAAAATATCTTATACATGAAACTGCTGATACGTACAGACAGTGATCTTGAAGCCAGCTCTACTTATAAATAATTTAATTTATTAAGGAAAATCGGACACATAATCATTGATCATACAAAACAAAGACGTGCTCAAAATTGCATTTAGTATCATCGCATTCATTTTGGCACACGACACTTGGGACACCCTGTATAATTTCTGATTAGTATGTGATCAAGGATTAATATTCAAATTATATAAATAGACCACAGAGAAGCCGCTGTTAATTTAGAGGAAACAAAACTACGTATAAATGGCTGCCAAATGCGGATAATATATATCATTTTTAATTCAACTAATGACTCGAACGGTTCTATACTCCGTTTAATGAACAGATAGAATTGGGGAGGAGCCTATTGAATTTCCAGTTACAAAACCCCGTTTCACACACTACAAATAATTTTTTGTTTTTGGAGAATTAAAATAATTAGGTTAGGTGACAGGTTAAAATTATTTTTCATTTGTAACAAAAAACAAAACGAATAGATATATAACATCATAATAAATATAAATATTATTGCAAAGTAAATACACCACGACGGCGAATTTTGTATAACTGGTAGGACTTATTTTAATATGGAGGTTTGTAGAATAAAAATATTTTTTTAGATTCAAGTTAATTATGGAGTTTTTAAACCAGGAATATTCGTGTGCCATTTATATCCATTATAATGTTCAATTGTCGACCAACAGAAGGCGGTACTGACAGAATTGAAATAAAGTATTATGTGACATAACCTAACGATCAGCTGTTGCAACTTAGACATGTTTTCGATAATTTTTTATAACTGGCAATATAGGTAAGTTTTGTTTTGTAAAAATATTAGTTTAACCTGGCAATATCTGTTTGTCGTGTAGAATGGCTTGGTAATATGTACTTGTGAAGGCATGTAATTATTTTTTTGGCAAATACGTTTTCCCAATTAGGGTGTAGCAGTGTGCAGAGCATGTAGATTTTAGGTGTTTACTTTTTTCAGGTGTTCAGTATGGATATTGACCGAGAGAAATTTAGTATACCCAACGTCTTTTATATGAAAAAATCGACACACATAATAGATATTTCTTCTAACAGTGAGGATTCCATTTTGGAGGATGATGATGAGTCCAACATTTTGTTGGAAAATAATACACAGCATGAAGAGCTAGTTTGTTATAGTAGTGATGAAGTACCTTTAGTTGACCTACTTCCTAATGTCCCCTCGACAAGTAAAGCATCTGAAGTCAAATGGAAGAATTCCATTACGAATACCAATGCAGAAGGTACCCAGTTTCAAGGAAATACTCTACTTCCTCAGAAGTCCTACAGTTGACAAATCCTTATAAAATTTTAAAGCTTTTCTTTGATGTCATATTTTTAGACAGTATTGTTTATCAAACAGTTTTATTCAGTACTCAGATAAGACCTAACAAGCCACTGTATTTATCGAAGAGAGTTAGAGAGATTTTTGGGTATCCTCATATGGATGTCCATTATAAAACAGCCAAATGCAAGGCGATATTGGTCCCCTAATACACGAGTTGATCAAGTTGCTGAAGTTGTGGCCGTAAAAGGTGGGATGCAAGGGCAAAAGCAGAGTTACCTGTCAAAAATGTAAAGTACATTTGTGTTTTTATGCGAAAAGCAATTGCTTTGTAGAGTTTCATACAAATTAAATATGTATTAAATTGTAGTTTATAAGCCTGTGCCCAATTGGGAACATATTTTTTTCTTAATTTTAAATAAAAAGTTTGTCTTAGAATGTGTTACATGTTTTATTTACATTTTAAATATCATATCTTTAAAAAATAATGTTTGTAATATTAAAAGAAATTAAATCATGCAATAGAGGGTTAACAAGGTTCGATTAGTGCTCGTAAGTAGAACCAAGAAGAAACTTGCAAGATATCAGTCTATATTAATAAGAAAATATAAATGGAGTAAACATAAACAATAAAAAATGTGCATGCTGCACCCTGTATGAAAACAAATACTAAATAAGTAACACTGTGTCCTAAAATCTAATAAAATTACATAAAAGCATACATGTTATATACACCATATTCATAAGGTTCGATTACTACTCGTACGAAGAACCAAGAAGAAACTTACGAGAGATCAGGCTACATTATAAGAAAATATAAATGGAGAAATATAAATAATAAGAAATTTCAATGGCTCTACTACGATGTCCATTACAATGTCAAGCTGCCACATTTTTTCCTTATGGCTTTGCACATGACGAATCATTCTTTTTCCCTTAGGACACTTTTGCGTGAACTTTTTGCAAACCCATAGTGCCAAACACAATAATTACATTACAACATGTAGAAATAAAAACTTAGTTTACTCACCGAAAGCCAATTTCTGTTATCAATGTCCTCAAAGTTCTCCATTGTAATCGAGGTAGATGTTCGTCTTCAGGCACCAACGGTAACATTTTATTCAGAGTTGGTGGTTCGTTCCTTTCAAACAATGAATGAATCAAACGTCTGAGATCATTTTTAGTTCGATCATCGATTTTATCCAAAATTGTTTGTTGTCTGTGGTACACTTTTGGTGGATGAAGTTGGCGTGTTTCTTTATATTCACGAAGAATGTTGTAAACATTTGCAACACATACACCTAAATTAATATGCATAATAATATAAACATAAGCTATAATAAATATAAACAATCTAAAAATACCTTAATAGTAAAAATATACTTCGATACACTGATGAGCAAACCCATAAAATACAAAACTTAAAATTACCTGATGTCTTTTGCAACAAACTCGACGATTTCTACCCTAGGTTTATCCGGGTTGTCTCCAGTATAAATCTTATTAATGTTCAAAATAATGTTGCTTGTCTTCAACCTAAAAATACCTGATTGTCCGTTTTTTCGGTGGAGAAATAGCCGATTGAGCCATAATTGGTATTAATCCCTGAAAAGAAGTGTGTTTATAAGATATAATCAATATTAATCTTTTTCATTACGTACCTTAATATAAATAAAGATGTTTGTTTAGCGTTAAAAAAATCACTATTTATTAGGTAAATGTGAATAACAGCAAATAGAAACAACGAATTGCAACAAATAACTATAATCTCCACAAAACACCAAAACGTATTTGCATAGATAAAGATATGCGTATTTGAGAGTCAAGAAGCTATCAAGTTAAGTTTATCTTGTGATATTTGTTTTAAAAATACGACCAATAGCAAAATTCTATTCGAATTTGGCGCACATTTATGGGCGTGGCATAATTCTATATGTTCGTTAAACGTACATAGCATAAAATATGTTATCAATCAGCAAATATGGCAATAATTTTAAGCAAATAAAATTAACATTTCTCATTAACGTAGAACCTTTAGGATACTTCGAGTTAAAACATTTAACAGGTATATTCCTTACACGATAGGAAGCAAAATCAAAATTAACCTTAGAAAAAAATTCTTAGTTAAGTAATATAGTCTACAGAATTTGAGAGAGGTCCAGCAACCCGCGTGTGACAAAATAGGATCATCCTTCAGGAAGTCACTCTTAAACTAAATCATAACAATTCAACTATTCTTCGAATTTGGTCTGAGTGGTTTAATGAAGGAATCCAATGCATATACCGATTTTAAAGAAGATCAATTACTGTTTGCCGTTCAGAGCAATAGGTCTCTATGGTCTCTATTCATTGCACGATAGCAGCATTTGAATATGAATTTTACCATGCAAATCGACGCTTCCAGAGAGTTGCAAGATTGGAATACTGTAGAAAAGACAAGACTAACATAAGATGAATGGATTAACACTGTATTTAGCCATGCAAGCTGATTTTGTTTTTGTGCAGATGATGATAGGATAAGAGTAAACACCGTAGATGAGAGAGACTATTTGGAATTTGCTGAAAGGAGATGTGACACTGAACCAGATATCATGGTTAGTGGTGCAATTTGTTATGATCGTCTCTTTAGTATTATTACATTAAACACATTACATTATTACATTAAACGTCCGTCGTAACACTTGAACGTGCTGCTACTTGTGCTGTTGACTTTATGGTAATCGTCCCTAATGCACTCGTCCAGATAACTCAAGACCTAATACAGCAGACATTGCCTGGAAGTCAATAGAAGAAACGGAATTACAAATTCCATATTGACTTCTCAAATCGCCGAACATATAGCACATGCATTGTGTGAGATATGATAGAACGCAGATTATGGACGATTACTACCTCGGCCACTATACAACTTTCATTATC
Organism: Rhamnusium bicolor; assembly: GCA_029963845.1. NCBI lineage: Eukaryota > Metazoa > Arthropoda > Insecta > Coleoptera > Cerambycidae > Rhamnusium > Rhamnusium bicolor. The sequence continues at coordinate 18,159 of JANEYF010002428.1, read as the reverse complement.
TACAAGTAGCCTAGCATTAACCTTCTCAAACATATCGCCCATTTAATTTTAGGTATGCCTAGAAAAATTAATGAATATGTTGTCACGTGTTTGCTATCCACACACACACCTCTACCCGTAGATTCGTTTATTGAATGTCCAGGTAACACTTACTCACTACTTTATTTACTAATTAGCAATTAACAACAATAGATTAATTAATGTCTTAACTATAATCACAATTGAACACTTATAAGTCTCTTTCTTTTCTTCTTTACTCGTTCACGTTCGACTTCAAACTTAGACTCTACCCACCGTGTGTCTTATTTATACATCCGTTCACACGGTCTAGGGCATTCCAAAATATTCCCAGCCATTCGCGTACAATTCCAGTCTCATCAAACCAGTCTACACAGTCCAGTGGCGTAACAATATAGAACCTTTTCTACTAGGTATTTGTATATTCAATTTTAAAATATAATCATTTAAAAATATACACTTAGGTTGAGAGTAGCCTTATTAATGCAGAGTGGTGCAATTTTTTTGAAACTGAATGTATTGCACGTGACAGAAAACTCATGTATATTACTTATTCGTAAGAATACACATTTCGTGCATATTCACTGTAATACAATGCTAATGAAGGCCACCTAAATAGAAACCGGTACATTGGTCCTATAAGAATTTTTATTTCAATACATATACTATAGGATGAATCACTTAACTTTCCCACCACACTTTCCTCCGTTATTTTTGCAAATACAAAAAGATTACTGTAATAAACGTTGCAGAATTTTTTTATAAGATTTTAAATATGGTATTAGAAAAACAATGTATTTTATCGACTATAACTAACATAGAATTTTTGACCGCGTAGAAGTATTTATAACATAGGTAGTTTAAATGTGTCCTATACCCATAGTCCCTGCGCTCTTGAATTTAACAACTGTCAACCTTGGACTCGACGTTTTGTTTGCTGACAAACGCGTTAATAACAGCGTCGTGTTGTGCAAACTAATTTAATGATTATATGGTTAATTACTTGCCTTATTAAGATGGGTCTTGAGTTCGAGCAGTAATTTGTTTATACTTAACAATTCTAAGCATGCATTTTATAAAAACATTTTGCAATAATTTACAGATTACCTTTTATTTGTTCATCTTTAAAGTGAACTTAAGTATTGTTTTAAATAGGTACCTACATTTTACACATATTACATTTGTGGTTTGTCGACAAATGACAATAAGTGACTGAGTAACTAGTGATAATTAATAATTGAGTAACATTTTACCCATATATACAGGGTGTCTCACCAGGAACTGCATCGATCGATATAGGGAAAAGTACGCACCAGAAAATTTTGAAAATTTAAGAAATTACTATTGGCAGTGTGGTGAATCCAGCTAAAATAATTACAAGTATCTGGCACTTCCGGTTGTACAAGAAGTCGATACTAACTTGCTTATTTTAAATGATATACCCTATATATTTTAGGATTTTCGAAAAGAGCATAAAATTTTGAGTCAAAAATATGTGCCTAAACCCAGCCGTTTCAGAGATATTTAACATTTAAAAAAAATGTTGAGAGGTGTAATGATTTACAATAACCTTTATAACTTTCTTCGTGTAAAAGATAATCACTTGCTTTTTGGCATTCAGAAAGTGATCTACGCTCGACAATTCTTTTTTTTTCTGATATAAGCATCGTGGAGGTTTAAGTTACAACTTTTTGAAATATTTGCGATTTTCTTAGAAACTCAAGACTTTTTTAGTAAAAAATTTTATCAAATTGACTATGATTAGAAACAAACAGTAATGTCAGTCATTCTCTTATGTCAAAAATTGACACCGCGTTTAAATGACACCCACGAAGACTTTTTGAATTTGTTTAATATTTATGGAGAATGTGATAAAGTAATATCAAGAACTTGTAGTACATCTGCTACTCGATATCCACAAAAACGGAAACCGTCACCAAACACTGTAAAACGCATACTGGATAATTTTAAAAACTATGGCTCCGTCAAAGCAAGAATTCAAAAGCGGAAGCCTATTGTTGATGACCAGCTGCTCTGGAATCGGGACTGTGCAAGAATTCAGTTCACAGAATCTTAATTAAACATAAATTTCACCCGTTTTCATTCCAAATGGTTCAACGATTAAAAGAAACAGTTTTCCTAAGAAGAGAAAATTTTTGTGAATTTACTCTAATAAGGTCTGTAGGCGACGATTCTTATTTGGAAAATATTGTATGGTCAGATGACGCTAAATTTACCAAAAATGGACACAATTCGCATTATTGGAGTGACTCGAATACTTATGTGTTCAGGGAGAGAAATTTTCAAGAAAGTTGGCAGTTTAATGTTTACTGTGTCATAAGAAACGATAGAATGGTGGCATTAGAATTTTATCAGGAAAATTTAAACAGTGTTTCAAAAAATTTCTTCCCCCTGCTAATATGCATAGTTAATATTTTTAATTTTGTTTTTTTTAGGTGAAAGGTATCTAAATATTTTACAAAATTTGAATAATAACTATTTAGAAAATTTACCTCTCGCCGAACATAGAAACATTTTCTATCAGCACGACGGTGCTCCCCCACATAACGCGTATTTGATAAATGATTTTTTACAAGAAACTTTTTACGATCAATGGATCGCCAATAATGGACCCTTCCTATGGCCTCCTCGCTCGCTCGATTTATCAATTTTAGATTATTTTATTTGGGGAACTATTAAAAATAAAGTTTATGAGAGCCCATTAACAACTATTGAAGATTGTATGCAGAGAATAAAACATGCATTTCAAAACTTATCACAGGATTCAATTAGAAGAGCTACCCATGAAGAACTAATCCAATGGTGCGAAAAATGTGTGGAGGTTCGAGGACGGAATTTTGAATAATTATTAAATTAAAATGGAATCATGTTTTTAGTTCATTTTATCTTAGCTATTTTAGTTTATGCAAAGTGTCTTTAATCCAATTAATAGGCATGTTACAGTGTTTAGTGTTATTTTCCGTTTTTGTGGATATCTAGTAACAAATGTACTACAAGTTCTTGATATTACTTTATGACATTCTCCATAAATAATAAACAAATTCAAAAAGTCTTCGTGGGTGTAATTTAAACGTGGTGGCATTTTTTGACATAAGAGAATGACTGACATTACTGATTGTTTTTAATCATGGCTAATTTGTTAAAATTTTTACTAAAAAATTCTTGAATTTCTAAGAAAATCGCAAATATTTCAAAAAAGTTGTATCTAAACCCCCACAAATGCTTAAATCAGAAAAAAAAGAATTTAATTATATATAACTTGATGTAAAAAATTATAGGGTGTTCCATTTGACTTAAGCAAGTTTTCGCGGTCTGAAGTTTTCAAAGTGTAACGTTAAAAATGGAACATATTATTGAATTTCTTTAAACTGTAGAGCGTAGCTCACCATATGGTCTTTTTGAATGCTAAAATGCAAATGAGTATCTTTTACACGAAGAAAGTTGTACACCTGTCAAAATTTTTTTTAAAGTGTCAAATATCTCTGAAACGGCTGGGTTTAGGCATAGGGTATCTTACATATTTTTTGTCTCAGAATTTTATGCCCTTTTCGAAAACCATAAAATATATAGGGTGTTCCATTTATAATAAGTAAGTTGGTATCGACTTCCGGTATAACCGGAAGTGTCAGATCCTTGTAATTATTTTAGTTGGATTGGCCATAAAGCCTATAGTAGCTCCCTCAATTTTAAAAATTTTCTGGTTCGTGCTTTTTCCCTATATCGATCGATGCAGTTCCTGGTGAGACACCCTATATATAACGATTATTCAGCTGCACTATTTTACTATTTACTCGAAAAATTTGTTGAACAAATCTCGGTTCTAAAGAAATTAGCTAGAGGTTGGTTTATTCAAAAAAATGTCTTTGCCAATCTAAAAAATTTCATACACCAAAAAAATGTTAACTTGAAAACTAAATTATTAAATGCAAAATATTTTAGGTTATAGTAGTTGACGTTTCCGTATGGAATCTGATTCCAATATCAAAACTAATAAAAAGATTGCTTTGGTAGTATTTGTATTTTGCATCAGTGTCAAACAAGACTGTTTTCTATTTATATATTTCAATATCCAGTGAAGAAGTTCTACGAGCAAACCATCAGTTTCGTATAAACGCAAAAGGAATATTTTATAGTTAGCAAGGGTCATAGGTAAGGCCACTGTCTCTTTCCCACATTATTCAAGGTGTTCCTGAACTCCGCCTTGCAACACCGTCGTAGGAAATGTTGGTGTTATAAAAAAGGCCGCGAAGTCACCTTCTGAATTATTGGTATAAGAAAATACCCTGTATATATTTAATTCCATTGTGTTGTTTCAGCTGTAATCTAACCAAAGTTCTTGTACATAAATTTACTTAAAATTAGCGGAAAAGCGATTAATACAAATTAATACATACGAATCGTATATATCAATAAATTTTGTCGATATCTGAGCTCAAAGCGTTTCGAAACAGATTTTTTTTCGCTTAAAGTAATGTAATAGTTGTCAGTTTCGTTTAAAGTAATGTAATAGTTGTCAATCTTCCTCAAATTAACGATGCCGTTTAATTAATATTACCATCAATTTCAGCTATATGGTGTATATATGAGTATTATATTATAGGTGCTTAATTATAATATATTAATTGGCTCAGTATTGAGTCGGTAAGATAATTATCGTGATTAGAGCATATCCACTTAACTTGTAATAAAATATAAGCTGTCGTTAGTTAACACCGCTTTAGTGGAACGAGGATCGAAGTAGGCGCACTTTGTGGTAGAGGTAGATATTTCCTTCCGGTATACCCTTTACCAGCCCATTGGGTTAGAAGCTAGGGGAGCTTGGCGCATGTTTATTAATATATAATCAAAATAGGTTTTTGATATTTTATTTATTTATTTATGCTTGTTTTTTATTCACATTCACATTAATTTTATCATGAAAAATATTGTACAGAAAAACAAAACTATTCGTAATTACTCGGAAATTTAACGATGAAATATCAAACCAAAGTAGTAGTAATTCAAGGTGATAATCGCTGTCAGGATATATACCATCATTCTTAAATGTTAAAAATTTTAAAAATTTTCTTTAAATGGACTCTTGAACTATCAAATAATTTTGATAAATTGGATAATAAATTAGATATCCGAATTCCAGCCCGGAATGCATAAGTGAATAGTAAAGTGTTTTTAACACGTTGTTGTTTTTAAATTATTTACAGTTTCTAATAATGAAGCCTAATGTTTTGTAGAGGATATTCCCAGATCATTTATACATTCAATAAAATACAATTTATTGTCAAAATGCTTAAATCTTTTGTTGAACATTGCCTATTTAATATTTGCTGTTCATGAATCATGATGTCAAAGAATAATTATATACAATTGGTTCATTTCATGAGTAGTTTACGAATTTACATTTAAACATGTTTAACCCATTATATACCAAGCATCGAAAAATTCGAAAAACGAACATTTTTGTTTGTAAATATTTATTTTGTTACTCTTAAGAATACATTCCTTGTGTCAAAAAAAATTAAAAAAATTAACGTATATAAAAAAAATACTGATGCGTAAACGAACCACTGGGAGGATACATGAAATATTATTTTGAGGCATATAAGATATAACTAATGATTTTAACGAAAATATATCATAGAAAGTTTCAATCTTACATAAAATAACTAAGCATAAATTATTTTCTACATAGAACTTTACTTAATAAAAAAAACATTATAATATTTCATGGTGCGTGAACGCACCACTGGTAACACCCGGTTTCATTTTTGCTGATACTGTACAAAGCATGAAGTATGTAAATGTACATTACATTTATTACAAATGTAAATTGTGTGGCTATGGCAAATTCTACACCTCCTTCGTGCTTTATTGGCATGAGAAATCATGAGGTGACCTGTATTATCATAACGCAGTTCATCTATAGCAGGAGCAAGATTCCTTTCAATTATTGTTTTATCAGTTTTTAAAAGTCGCAAGGCTATGTAAGATTTAAAATCTATTTGGGAAATTTTTTTTCATTGACATTATAAATTTTCCATGCGTTGACGACTAAGCTATCCAATGAATTACAAAATAAAGGCCACCACCATTTTTTCCAAATACTTGGCATCTATAATTAGCAATTCCGTTGTAGTGTAAATCTACCCCACCCATATATTTATTGTATTGGGCAATTACATAAGGTTGGGGTATCTGTACATCTCTTCATTCTTTTCTATTATAGCGTTTAACATTTTGAACAGGAGCTACACTATAAACATTACTTGCCACCGTTACAACCGAATTATCGTGCCAAAGGACAATAGAAACTTTTGATTCAGAATCATATGCTGAAATATGGGACTCGTGGTCTTTTTTTACCAAATGATTTACAATTTTCGATTGGCCACTTATTTGTCCTATTTTCGCGGATAGTACCGGTGGCAAAATAACGATTATTTTTTAAATGTACGAAGAGTCTGAATGACGAAAAAAAGTTGTCGAAAAAAATTTGGTGATTCACTGGCTTATCCACAACAGAAAGTAGACTCATGACAACGTCACCGCTAAGACCAAGGCTAGAATGAGTTGTATCTATAAAATATAAAAATACGTAAATACGAGTAATACGAAATTCATCATTATTCTCCAAATCCGTAACGATCTCCTCCAGAGCCGCTTCTAATTTCCTTCGAGTCAAATACCTCGAAAACGGCATATTTTACTGATTTCAATTAAATATCACGTGTACTGCACAAAAAACAAACAAATACTAAACAACACACTAATCGGCGACTGTTTACACTACATAGGCTGACTTGTCGAGAATGGCAATAGCTTGGTTTTATTTCATAGATAAAACCAGTGGTCCGTTCACGCACCAGTAATTATTTAATAAAAATAAATCATAATCTATATTATATTTTAAATGTATTTTTTTCTACCATGTAATCTACATATTATAGACATACCAAAAATGACAATATTTTCCAAAAATAAAATATTTTACTGTTTTAGAATCACCTCAACCTTTGACACAAAATTATGCAGCGTTTTTCTTGATTTTTGAGGTGTCATAAAATTTTTGTTTTAAAATAAAAATCAACAGTTCGTACGGTACTAAGTTCTCTAATACTGATAATAATAAAATTTATAAATGGATATGCAAAAATATTTACTGAATTTAACAAAAAAAAATCATAAAATATGTGGTGCGATAACGCACCATTGGGAGAAAATGGGTTTTAAGTTAAGTTTAAAAGAAGTACACCAATCTTCAAGCAAATTAATCTGTGATTTAAAGAAAACGCAAACATATGTATGTGTTGTTAATTCTGATATAAATTTATAAATAATATGCGGATAAGAGCTTATCACAATCAACAGTCTTGGCAAGATGATTAACAAATAATAAAGGTAAAAGGGCCAAGATTGGATCCTCGAAGGACTTCGGATACAGTCACATGTACGTCTAACTTAAACCCATTACATACTAAGCATTGTAATCTATTATCTCTGTATGAAATAAAGAAATTCATTAGGTTACTTGAGAACCTAAAATCGATCAGTTATTTAATTATACATAATCGTATCGAAGGCCTTTGAGAAATTTGTATACACCACATCTACCTGTCCCTGCTCAACTATGGTATCGGATACAGTTTGCGTAAATAAAACTAAATTAGTCATGGTCGATCGTTTCACCATGAAACCATATTAGTGAATTGTTTATGAACACGGGTAGATGTGGTTGATAGAAACCTTAAAGACTTTTTGCGAAATTAGGCAAAATTGTAATGGTCCTGTAAATCTGCTAGATCTTTTATCACCACTTTTTAGCACTGGATAAACTCTAGCCTATTTCCAACAAATTGGAAACTGGGATGTACGCGGTGTCAGAAAACTCCAGAGAAATCTTTAACTAAAAAATTTGATATTAGGTCATGGCCAGCTGTCACCTGATTTTTCAGTTTATTTGCTGATGTTTGTACGTCTTCTAATGTAAAATAATTAATATTAATACAAAGTATCGTTATTATTAGAAATATATATATTGGTATTATCATCTAAATAAACACTGATAAAATAAGTTACAAAACCATTTACAATAATTTCAAGGGCATCGTATGAAGTACCATTATTAAGGTGCATCTTACCTAGTACACGTGTCACGCCTTTTTTTGTCCCGAATAAAAGATAAAAATTAACATACATCCGTTAAGACACTTTCTTCAGTTTTTTTTTTATGGAATCATTTAAGTCTCAGAATTTTTAACCTATCTTAGGTCAGTGCAATTAGCTCAGGATTGGGAGCTTAAAGTTGGGACTACAGTACTAGTGGTTCTATTTGTAATACCAAAAGTCACCACTTTGCCAAGTAGGGGAACATCGTGAAAATCGGTTCATCTTGAATATCATATCTGTTTACAAAAAATCGTTAATAACTTATAAGCTGCTCAAAAGCATGAGAAAAGCGAAGAGACAAATTTTATTTAGAATTAAAAAACTTCTTTAAACAATGCTGATATCAAATATCGATGTTATAGTTTAGGAAATATCTGAGATTAGATGTGAATAATTTAAGACTCAACGTTTTTAAACAAAATTTTGGTTCAATATATTTCCTCGGTGCTCAGTACAAAGTTTGTAAGAGAAAGAAAGAATTAGGAAACAATATAAACAGTAAGTATTTAAATCTATTTGCTAATATTATTTTACTAATAGTTTAGTAAACATGTAGAATTGAGCTAGAAGGGATTATCGTCTGAATCATTCGAGTCACGAATAGTCTCAGGAATATTCTCACAAGAATTTCCGTTGCTATTTCCACGAAAGTTTGAGCAAAATATGTTTACCCTCTTAAAATTGCACAGTTTTTGCATCCACTTTTACAGTTGCAAAAGATGATCTTTGTAATAAAATCAGGTGCTACTTCTAAATCCATCGTAATAGGGCGAAGGTCTCTGCAATCACTTTAAACCCCATTCCAAAGGATCTAACGAATTTTCAAGCCACTGTTGTATCTGATAATACACCCTCATGCAGTGGTAATTAGCCAAGTCTGATGTGGGCGGCAGAGTAGCTAATTCAAAATATGTGATTAAGCTTTGACGTGTCGTTAATTTTTTTTCCATTTTTTATTGCATCAGTTTTTTTCAATCGTTAGATTCTTAAAAATGGGTATCTGAGATTAAAGTTGTGTGTTTTTATTCAATACTTTTAATGCCTTAAGTTTTCCCTAGAAGTTACAATTTGTCACAACATTTGCGAGATAAGTTCTGGATGTACACAAAACTAATTATTGCTATTGGCAAAACTTTTTACTTAGCCCTTTATTTTGTTTGTACGACATACTTTTGGAGATAAATGTAAAAAAATAACAAAAAGTGCAAAAGCTCATGATGGCGGCACGATTTTTTTAATGCTCCCCTAAAGGGAGGGGAGGATTCGAGACTTTTAGTATGTTTATTATAGTGACAAAAGCTAGCGAATGTACATGGTTGCAACTTTAAGCTAATTTGTTCCCAATATACCATGGGGATTTCGTAAATGTACTGGAGTATTCTTATTGCTTTGAACATTTTCAAATCGTCCGAGTAAATTCCGAGTAGTTTTTCTGCAATCATCCCTATAGTAACTTTAAGTTTGTTATTTTCATACCAACTAAACACCAAGACCATATAAATCATTGTAGATATAAACTTCAATTAGTGCATCAAAATTAGTATTAATTATTCACCTAAAAATTGAGTTTTTGTAAATTTGGTTTATTCGACCATATCTTGTTTTAGTTGGTGTTTAATTGTTCTTCTGTTTCCATATTCGTATTCCTGAGTTTCGAATTTTTGACTAACTTAAAAATACATCCAGGAAAGTAAACACCTAAAATGCAATCCTTTGCGTAAAATAGGAAACTCCTCTCTAATTCAGCTGTGGTCACAAAAAATAAAGAAAAAAAGTCTTTTCTTTTTTTTGAACAAATTATTATAAATTTACATATGAACTAGTAAAACAATTAAAACAGTAGCAAAAACAGGTGATTTTACCCCCGATCTCTCCCACATAAGCTGTTGGTCTGCCTGTCGATGCGTCTGCCGTCATACGTACCCGCTGTTGCATCCTGCTCCGTGAGAACAACACACCACCATACACTTTTCAATTGTGAATCCGTGGGAATGAATGACTTTTGAAATAGGGTGTGTGTGAGTGGATAGATTTCACCAGTGGCGGAATATGATTCATGTACTTTTTTGTTGAGCTGTTAAATTAGTTAAATATTAACAGATACACTTAGTATTTGTTAAAACAACTATGAATGGAACAGTTTATTTAAAAATCATTTACTTGTTTAAGTTTGTACAAACGATGTTTACAAAGGTGATTTACTAAGAAATTCATTCACAAGCAGTTATAATAATTATTGTACACAGAGCCCCCGCAATTGTTGGAAAGGCATAAAAATCTTATTAATTTGTCAATAACAAATCTTTATAAAAGCTTCTGTTTGCTTTCAAAATCACGTATGATGACTTTTGAGATGCGGTTGGTGGCGTGATGTAAATTTGTGAATTTGTGAATTTATGAAATGAGTTGGAATGTGTCAAAATTTTTTCTAACCAGAACGAAATTTTGTTATGGAAACTTGTTAATAATAAATTACTCCAAACAGTATAAAATTAGTCATTAAATAAAAAGGTAAGAATTTGGTTTTTAAATTATGAATAAATCAAAATTGTCTTGATATGTTCTGTAGGGTGGGCTAAATTCGAGGGATTTGGAGTTTCAATAATAATAAATTAAACATTTTTGTTCATTATTATCAGCTGTTGGAAATATTTGCCATTTTTCAGAGCCGCCAGTTACATAAAAAGATCATATTTTTTAAAGAGTATTTGCATAATTAAATTAATTGTTATGCATGCGTTTATTTATATACCTGTAATATATGCAACCAGTCGTGCAATCAGGATCGCTGCGGGAAGACGGGTTTTTACGTACATAATTAAATAGGCAACTAAGCTTGTGTTCCCCTGTTCCTCGGCAGGTGGCCTTACCGTATAACCTCGTACAGCCTTTCTCGGAACGGCATTTGATGCGCTACACAGTAAAAAATATTAAATCATTTTAACATCACCAGTGTATATATAGTCCACAGTGCTCTATGTTACGTTTGTTTTTGTAATATTGCTGTATTAGGAAAGGTAATTGAATACAATAAATACTATTGAATTTTTTAAGAATTAAGGGAAATGTATGATACAATTTAAAAAAAATTAACATGTAATACTGATTTGGGGCCGACCATAACTCTTTCTCCACTTATATTAGTGTACATTTTTAACACCACAGTTTATAAATTGACACTTACATTATGCGTACAATTTTTTTTTAATTAATTTAGTTAATATACCACTTATGTTAAAAATAATACTGTAGACATTTACGATTAGAAAACTGAATTTTTACTAAATATCACATAACAAAGAAATATGTAACGAAGTGATTTTTCCGTTAATAATTATAACCAGACTAAAGTGGGTTGTTCGTTCACTTTGGTACACCCTGTATACCATTTTGAACCAAAGTTAAATTTATTTTGCATGTCCAGTATTTGAAATAACAATAATTATTTCTCTAATGTAATTGTTTCAAACCGGGTTCTTTTCAGGGCAATCTTAGATTGTTTATTATTCCAATGATAAATCGTTTATTGTGTTTGTACTCAATCAAGTAAGAGAAAAGTAGTTTAATTTAATTTAGTTTGATTTCAAAGCAAGTTGAAATCATTTATTCATGGTAAATAAATATGTATCTATTTGTTTAATAATATACCGAATAAGTTATTAATTGATTTATTTTTAAATATTAGTACTTGGCCGTTTTAAATTATTTCTTTTCAGAAACGTACTTTAAAAATTATGAGGAAACGATTCCCAGCCTTAGTATATTTAATAAACATTTGTTTATATTAAATAATGCACGAAATTTGTTTAAACGTATTTCGCTAAGCTTGCTTAAAAAATTTGGCCCCTCCGCATCAATCGCAATTCCGTTCTTCGCGCAGGAAGTCATATGATTTTCTCGTCATTCGTTGGGAACAATGCTGCTCACACGACTTGAAAGAATCACCTCTTCTCCGGCGAGTGCTCAAATTAGAAGCACTCAGCTCCCGATCTCCAGTGCACTCCGCAGCCAGATAGTGGTAAGAATAATTTTGACCGTTTTACTGTTTTATTTGTATTTCCGTCATTTTACCGTTTGTGCCCGAATTTACTGCTGTATTGTTTTGTCCGAAGTACCTGTAGTTCAGAATAAATCTGTCCACATCTCAACATTAGTATTATTTAACGGAATCAATAATTTTACGTCCACCATAGTTAATGAAACGAAAACTTCCTTCTCAATTTTTTGCAGATAACAAAATCGTCCATGGTTAGTTTGTTTATAAAAATTACCACCCATAGCACTCACATTATAAATGTAACAAAATCACAGGGTTGGCTGTTAGGTTTCCTGAACTAGACGGCATTTTGAAATGAAAGTAATACGTACGTAATCGTATAACGCAAAATCAACGATCTGAATGTAAACAAATCTGATGCTGACTTATTACTTGCGTATGTACATCTCCAAATTAAAACTATTACTACAATTTGGAGCAGATTTTGCTAGTGAATCCCATGAGATCTAATTCCCATGAAATCTAATTCCCACGAGATCTAAATACCCCCAAATTATTTTCTCACGAGATCTAACGCTGTATATCTATTCAGCTTTCCGAATGAGTTTTATCATGGATGCATACTTCCACCAATTTCCAAGTTCCAATGAGATTTAAAGAGCCCGAGAAGAAAGTCCGATGAGATCTAATTCCCACGAGATCTAATTTCAACTAGTTTACTTATCACCGATACCTGTCCGGCATTTCAATAGACCAATTCAGAAGTCCCAAGAAATCTAAAAGCCCGAAATGAAAAACTCACGAGATCTAATTCCCATGACATCTAATTGTGACCTCATCGCACACATAACATCCAGAGGCGTAATCATATTGTATAAATTCAATTTATATCCGTTAACCCTCGTTCTGAGTGACATCCTGATCTTCTTAGAAGATGGAAAAGATTCCACGAAGGAGCAGAAGTACATGGTCGTGGGGACAGCTGGAGGTTGGTTAAAAAAGGCCTGTCTGCGTCCTACTTGCTAGGCGTCCGCCTCCTCCACCATAAATATTACCCAACTAGACAAACTTACAATTAATGTCGAACAACAAATACACATATTAGCGAATCAAATGCCTGTTGAGTTGTGAAAAATAAATAAAAAATAAATATATAAAAAAAAAGAAACCTAACAATAAATATTGAATATAACTTAAAATGAAAATACCACATTAATTCTATAAGTTCAAAAAATAAGAGGGCTGGTTTATAAATTTAAACAAAAAAAAAATTGAAACTTGAAAACCTAGTTACATTATATAGGGTGTAATTTAAGTATGTTAAAATACTTCTGGGTGGTATTTCTTGGTGTAATTTTAAGAAAGAAAATAGAAAGTAGGAACGATCTATAAAATTAAAAGCGATCACAGCTTAAGAAAAGTCATTTAAGTAATTGTGTCCTCAGTTTTTTTGTCGTTTCATAGTTAGGTCAATATGTTCCAAACAGAATGATACACAATTCAAAAGAAAGATACAAAATAGAAAAAAATTAAGAAAATATTTGGACAAAAACATTTTCAATAGACCCAAAGTTGTGCATATGCTTCCACTAAATATTAAAATTGCAAATTATTAAGTACTAAAAACATGTAAAATAGTGGATATCAGCACAAAATCGAGATCTTTATCATAGGATATAAACATATGTATCTTTACATGTGCATGTATAATAATCAAGAGATTACTTTTTATTTGTTAAAGTTTCAATTATTTATATTGAATAACATTATCGTAATTAACTATTTTTTCTTTTGGTTGGTTAACATGTATAGGAGGAATAAAGCAATTAATTATTACTCTGGTACAAAGCATGAATGGAAATTTAATAATAAATCTTCTAACGAATTGTAGTATGTATAAATTTTATATAATCAATTAATGCCAATATTTTTCTTCCAGTAGAATCATTGCCGGAGAGTCCTTCTGGACTCCGACACCTCACGAAAGTTCAGTTGAACTTCAGTGTTAATGTCGCCATATGAAAGGATCTAATCCACTTCATGATATATTTGTCATACATTGAACAGCTCGTTTTTCTTAAAAAGCCATATGTTCACTTTACGATTACATCTCTATACAACTTTGCATGGTTTATAGTTTAAAAAATAAGCAAATCTTGTACTACTTTTAAAATCAATATATTTTATTTTGAAGTTATATTCCGTAATATTTTTAAAACAGGCGTATTAAGTCCGCTGCCTTACTTGTCCCTACGACTCTGAATGCTGCACATGTAATGCTTTAGTATCCTAGGAAATGTCATATATTTAGATCTCGTGGGAATTTCATATCGATGTTTTTAAATAGGTTACAAGGTAAAACGCATTCGGATAGTCGAACATATATACAGGGTGATCCGTATCTCATGGGAAAATGGCATCTGAGTTTTAGATCATGTGGGAATTAGATTTCGTGGGAAATACATGTCGTGAGAATTAGATGTCGTGGGACTTAGAAAGCATGGGATTTTCTTAATCCTTCTATATAAAACGTATTCGGAACCCGAACAGATATACAGGGTGGCTATTAGAATTAGATCTCATGGGAATTAGATGTTGTGGGAATTAGATCTCGTGGGCATTAGATATCATGGGACGTCCCCAGTTTTGCTACCTATTATTCTGCAATGCCACACAATTTGTAGCGGAATTTTTCGTTAAAATTTTTACAATATGTAGGTACTTTGTACAATGTTTGTAGTAATTTTCTGTACATAAACATAAAACACACCACATAAATTAGACAACCCCCAATTCAAACCCAAAGCTGTACGGACAGGGATTACACATTATAGCTGATTTCTTAATTTGACGTAAATGGATACATTTACCATACTAAGAGAACAAACAGTGAAACAATATTTACTGTTTATAACTACAACAATTTTACTCTAAATATTTATAATATATTCAAATGTATTACGTGACAATGAATTACAAACTTTGATGAAAACAACTACATTTCTCATATCGAACAATGTGTCGTAAAATAATTAACGTGTTTTTTTCCCGTGTAAAAGTTATTTAAAAACATTTTATTTATTGGAAACACATTCAAATTCATTCAATTCAAATTTATCAGGACCTTGTTATAATATTGACAGCAGTTCTGACAGCAAACAAGTATTATCTCACGTGGTACATAAAACTGCACCATTGGTTAATAGCGAACACCCAATACCGAAGCACACAAATAACGAGATTTGAATCTGAGTTAGATTTGAACACCTACTTTGCCATGCAAAATACTAACTTATGGATCTTATTGACTAAATAGCTTGAAGACGATGCATTATTAATTTATTATATTTGGATAACATAAAACCCGAGTTTTTTAAATGTTTAGAAAAACCGAGTATAGATAAATACATTGTATGAAGTAGTATGTATTCCATTATTCATTTTATACTTTTGCTTTTATTTGCTTACGAATGTACTTCTGTCAATTATGAGGTAGTTAGTTTAGGTTAGGTTATTGTGAGTGGGTCCTTGTGGACCCTCTACTGGGGCCATTAGCAGGCCTAGTGTGGCTCATTCCTAATTATATTTCACACAATAAGTTCAATCTCTTAATGAAACTGGTAACTTTATTGGGTGGGAATGTGTCCAGATCCTCTGGCAGAAGTTGCCCTTTGCCAAATATTGAAAATCGGATCCTCTCCACAGCGGGACAGGTGCATAAGACGTGGTCTGATTTCTCATCATCCTCCAAGCATAGACGGCACTCGGCGTTTTCCGCTAGGCCGAGTTTATGCAGATGATAGTTTAGTCGGCAGTGCCCGGTATATAAGTATGTTATAGTTATCAAGTTTACCATGTTTAACTCTAAAAGTTTCTTAATTCTTGATTTCAAAGGGTATTTTATAAACGCCTTCGAATGAACTAATCCTGGTAACTCTTGCCAATACTGGAGAGTTTTCCTTTCAGCCCAGGTTAGATAGCCATCTTAGCAGTACTTGAAGATATGCCAAGTATCGGTTCTGGTCCGATGATTCGTGATCCCGCTCCTTCTTTGGCCAAGGGCCGGCTATTTTGGTACTTTCCATACTAGAGTGGCCGGGTATAGAGACCAGAGTCACTTTGTTGTTTTTGCTCAAATGATTTAGAGCCTTCTGACAGTTCCATACCGTTTTGGAGTTACAGCGGTATGAGCCAAGAGCTTTTATAGCTGCTCGGCTATCTGAAAACATTTTAATTTATCTGCGTGTAAGATGCATATATTCCAGCCTTCGCACACACAGTTCAATGGCATAAACCTCGGCCTGAAAATAGGCTTGAGGATATCATCACTCTTGGTCTGTAGCTATGTACTCCGGCTCCCGTTCCCTCAGGAGTTTTGGAGCCGTCTGTAAACCAGCAACTATCTGCCCTCAGTAGGTCGATTTTATTCCAATCCCACTCATCTCTTTCCGGAAAAAGCGTGTTGAAGGTCAGCCCGTTGTTGGTCATGGTAGGCATAGTATCCGAGGGCATTCCCAGGATGCTGTGACACTCTATGTCATCCAGCAACCTGTTCCGCTCCATGATACTAGTCTGCGGCATATTAATGGCAGCTTGTTGTAGTCTATATGTTGCCCACCTGGCCTTTCTCTCCAAATATATATGGAGAGGGGGTAGTCGAGGAGGATCTCCATTGTAGCTGACGGCGTGGTGCTAATTGCTCCCATTGTGATCAAGCATGCTAATCTCTGTACCATGAGGTAGGCAAAGTGTTCCAATAAGAGCGCAATATTCCAAGGTTCAATAGAACATGGATTTCTGTAGCAAAATATTGAAATATTTATTGAGTTTAATGTATATATTTAGGAGTTATGTATGGAAAAACATATCTGGTAAATGGCCGCCTCGGCTTTGCCGGCACATGAATACCGTTGTTGCATACATGTGGCGGTATTTCGTTAATATAGCGTCTAATTTCTGCCTTCAATGCTTCGGTGGTCGCGGGCTTGTTGTCATAAACCTGTGACTTCAGATAACCCCACAGCCAAAAGTCCAAAGGCGTTAAATTGCAAGAAGTGGCGCCCAATTCTGGTCACCAAACCGAGAGATGACATGACCAGGAAAACGCTCGTGCAAGACCGTCAATGTTTCACGGGCGGTATGGCAAGTGGCACCGCCCTGCTTAAACCACATGTTGTCGCGAGCAATATATTCCAATTGAGGCATAAGAAACTAGGCTATCATAGCACGATAACGTTCATCATTCACCGTTACTGCTTTACTTGTCTCGTCTTAGAAGAAAAACGGCCTATGATTCCTCCAGACCACAATGCACATCTAACAGTGACACGTTTTGGATGCATTATTTTCTCATTAATTATTCGTGGACTTTCTGAGCCCCAAATGCAGCAGTTTTGCGAAATAACGAAGCTATGGAGGTGAAAATGGGCGTCATCACTAAAAACTATTTAGTCCACATAATCGGCATTCACTTCTTTTTTTTCAAGGATTCAATTGGTCTTCGCTGTGCATGGTTTATTGGCAGAAGTTGTTGAGTCAGTTGGATTTTGTAGGCATGGAGATGCAAATCTTTAGTAAGAATACGCCGAAGAGTGGCTGTTGTAACCTCCAATTCTTGTGCACGATGACGAATCGACGTCCCTGGGCTCTCGGCCACGCTCTCACAAACTGCCATGATGTTTTATTCTGAACGACCTCTACGAGCTCGTGTCATGTGTTTCACATCACTAACTAAACCAGTACTTTCGACTTTTTCGATTATTCTTTTCACAGTAGATGAATGAGGAACATTATTTCAACCGAAAATTTGACGCACTTTACGAATCGTGGCAATTAAACTTTCACCATTTTGATAATAATGTTTAACAATCAGGACACCTTTTTCTATCATGTAATGTTCCACGTTTACCAACTTCCATCTGTCTGCTATCGACTTGGCATGTTATAATCTTGAAACATCA